>CM034004.1:18248063-18706809 GCA_019603395.1 Cyrtorhinus lividipennis
TCGACCGACAACATCATAAATTTTCATACAATCGAGTGTTTTATATTTAATCGAGTGTTTTATTTTAAATATAAATCGAGTTTTTATATAAAATGAGTGATGATGAAGATGCTGGAGCAGCGGCTTCTGCTGCAATTCTTATTGCCATCTTGGGAAGCCAAAAAGATCGTCGCCCGCGGAGATTTTGGGTACGGCCTAGCTTTGTTCGAGGAAGAAAAAAGTATAGTACGGAGGAATTTATGGAAGATTTTTTGCTGGATGAGTAAGAACGATCACGGTACATTTCAATAAAATTCGACGTTTGGGTATCACTCCAATTACTGGAGACAGTGAGGGTGGTCAAGTACTTGGGGGTAACGTTGGACTCCAAGCTTACCTGGAACACCCACCTTAAGAAGACATGCGAGAAGGCAAAAAAGACGTTCGTACTTGTGCGAAGGGCATGCGGGAAAACGTGGGGCTGACCCCCAAAACAGTTTCCTGGCTATACACGACAATAGTTCGCCCTGGAATCACACATGGCGCTGTTGTCTGGTGGAATAAAACGGAGCAGGTGACTGCAACCAAGGCCCTGGAAACCATCCAAAGGATGGCCTGTTTGGCAATCACTGGGGCCATTGGGACAGCACCTACAGCTGGGATGGAGACACTCCTCGATCCCCCCGCTGGACATCTGGGTGACCTCGGTGGCAATTGGGACCGCATACCGCCTCCAATGTTACCGGGATTGGCGCCCCTCCAAGGGGAAGGGGCACGCAACGGTTCTGGACAGGGTAAGGGAGTGCCCTTTAGTGCACATGCCTCTGACTCTGTCAAGAGGAAACCTCTAACTGGAAGGAGATTCAACGTGGTCATCCCAGGGAGAGGAGTCTGGACCCAGGGACCCCCCGGGGTGCTGCCAGGGGATCTGGTATGGTACACGGACGGGTCCAAGATGGGAAACGGATCCGGCCTGGGGGTGTACAGCCCGGCGCCAGAATGGGAGCTCTCGCTCTCCCTTGGTAGCTGGGCCACAGTATACCAGGCTGAGCTGCTCGCAATAAAGGAATGTGCTGAGGAGAACATGAGGAGGGCCTATCAAGGTAGGCGGATCCACATCTTCTCTGACAGCCAAGCAGCACTCAAGGCCTTAATGGGATCGAGGCTGGTGCTTGAGTGCTGGGGAGCCCTCCAACTGCTGAGTGGAACGAACAAGGTTGTCCTCGCATGGGTTCCGGGCCACTCAGGGGTTGAGGGTAACGACCGAGCTGACGCTCTGGCTAGACGTGGTTCGGGGACTGCCTTTACGGGACCTGAACCATGCCTAGGAATCTCCCGCACCCTGCTATCGGGATGGGTGGCAAACTGGGTTCGCTCCCAGCACCAGAAGCGCTGGGAGCGGACGCCGCGGCAAGGGCACGGTCATATTATGATGGTAGGGCCACGAGATGCCTAAACCTTAATAGAGCTTCCCTGAGACTCACCGTTGGCTTATTTACAGGACACGGGGACTTCAGGAGGCATCTCTGCAGAATTGGGGTGCGCAATGGTACCCCTGACTGCAGACTCTGTGGCGAAGACGAGGAGACAGCGTCTCACGTCGTCTTCAATTGTCCTGCCCTGGAACACAGGCGTTTCAGAACCTTCGGGACTTTGGACCGAGGGGACTTCCTCAACCAGGAGAACCTGGTCGGAGCTCTGCTGGACCTAGTCGGGAACACGGAGCTTCGGCCAAGATGAGCTCCGGGGGTTAGCACAATGGGCCACTAGGTCTAGGTGCGGGGGCGGGCACGATGATGGACGTCCCCTCTACCCCTGTGTAATTAATCTAATCTAATCACTCCAATTCGTTTTCAATAAAAATGTAAGCACTTGAACAACAGTATAGCACTATTCTATTTTTTAAAACGGCAGTGACAAGATCGACACGTCCACACTGGTGCCTTCGACTCAACTGTCTTTGATCCGGACCGACCTGATTCGGGTTGCGTTCGACTCGACTCGACAGCGCTCAACAATGTCTAGCGACACGTCCAGACTCGTTCGACATTGTCAATCGACTTCTTTTTTTTTTTTTTTTTTTTTTTTTTTTTTTTTTTTTTTTTAATTTATTTATTTATTTATTTTTTTTTATTGCACCGGTTGAGCTATCCATTTCTTTATTCGACTCAATTTTTGCGGAATAATGACTAAAATTTGTTCATTTCACGAGAAGAATCATCTTTTTTGCCGCATTGTTCCACATCAAATTTCATCAGGGTTTTTAAAAAATAGTTTTTCGTTTTTTTTTCTCTCCTTTCTTCTCAACTGGACTTCAGACTCCTTAAACATCTGAAATCAGGCGCCTAAATTAAAAAAAGGACGCAAAACAAACAAATTTTGGTCATTTCAATCTACAACAGGGGTTGCAGAGGCTCAAAGGTGCCCAGAATGATCGATTTAAACTACTTTACACGAAGACCAAGAATAAGATTATCTTCAATAGTCCTTCGTAGTGTCACATTTCATCATGGACAAAACACTGCAAATTCTTTCACAGGGGTTGGTCATTCCTCGGACCAGGAGCATGGAGACTCATTTCAATCGACTCAGCGTCCAAAAATTAGTGGAAAATGATACCCCACACGCCTACGTACCAGAAATCTCGAAAACACATATTCTAAATGGGTTGATAAATACCCATTTTGACCCATAACCTCATCCAGAGGGCGCCAATCGTTCCGGGATCCATTTCTTTGGATTCAGCGTCCAAAATATAGTGGAAAATGATACCCCACTCGCCTAGATCGCCAAAAATCTCGAAAATCCATTTTTCAAAAACACACTTAGACCCCTGCCCCGCCCAAATTTGATCCGATCGGGTTGAAAAGTTTCGAGGACCAGCTAGAGCCAAGATCGGGCCCCTGACCAAAATTTCAAATTTTTAGAAAAATTTTGACTACCGAAGTTGGCGTGGACGGCGGACGGACATGTGCTTATTTTGATCTAGACACCTTGAAACGTCCAAAAAACAAAATTTTGGGCCTAATCGGTGAGATTGACTTTTTGCAATGGAATTCAAGTAATAACCAACCAAAAACGTACAAAAAAATGCAAATTTTTACAATGGGTTATTTAGTCTGCAGGTCATTAGGGTGTAGTTATTGGAAAGAACAGTGTCCAAATGATAAGTTCAAACATGAACATCACGACAACTGCTCTCTTTGGAACTCTTAGCAACTTCTGGAACACAACCCTGTGTTCTGGAACAACAAAATCCTTCATAACCAATATGTTACACAAAAATCTTGTGACACAGTGTCCTCCTAAACTGTGTCCTTTGTTTTGTTGGGACATGTCCTACGTACAGCCATCCCTGCCTGTTGACGACATTGGTTGTTGAGGCTTTTGTTTACTCCCTTTGGAATATTTAAGGAGGGGCGGGGACAACTTATGGGACACCTCGTAGTATATACACTTAGATTCAGAAAATCAGTATCCGTATTATAAATATACGACATGCTCTAAGTAAGTATAAAAAGCCTAATTGTTCTCTAAAAAGTTAGAACCCATGTTTCCATACTTACTGTGGCTTTGGTCGATATCGTCCCATCGGGCATCTTCTTGCCACACTGGATAGGCGTGATGGTATAAATTTCGTCCAGTAGAGTTTCCAAATTGAGATTCTCTAATTTGTCAACGCGAATTGGCACTTTAGGTTCGAAAATTTTGTTCACGTGATCGGGAAGATTTTGATTAATCGTTTTTACGAATGAGAGGAAGTGTTGAATCTGCTTTAGGACAATAAAAGAATAAAGAAATTAAAATAATAATGAATAACTTATGCACGTAGTGATTAGAAGTTACAAACAATAAAAGTCAATAGGACTCACTTCGGCGTTGTAAACAGGCCTGTAATGTTTGTGGAGTTCTATAATAATTCTAAGACACACGTGGACGTTCTCTTCATTTTCAGTTTCGAGAAGTTTAAACGCCACGCTTAGGATCTGCTCAGCGTAAAGCTTCAAATATTTGTCAGTGGGAATACGATAAACGATTTCAAGAATGAGCTTTCGCACTTGCTGCAAAATATAAACGAATTTTACCGTTGCAGGATTGCCACAAACACGATTTTGACGAAGATTGTCGCTTAAAAGGGGGAATGCTCACCTGAATGTTGTATTCTGCTATGAAATGGGGCTCTCCTTCTCGCAGCACTTTCAAGAATACTTTGATGGCGCCGTCAAGGAAAGTTGGATACTCAGGCGAGCCGGAAATAATCTGAGAACAATTAAAAGCGATACTAACTTCGTTCTTGCTCGACAAAAAGGATTTTTTGAAAGGACAAGCAAACGTTCGACGTCTGAATGGACTGCTAATTGTCATTTTGCAGTTAAAAGTCACAAACCTCGAAATTTTCGCTCAGTTCTTGGGCAGCTTGGAGTTTGCTCTCATCTTTGGCGGTAGGGTCAGCAAGGAGTTTGACGTAAGCCTCGTACGTCTTCAGCTGCGGCTGCGGTTCCGCCGAACCGCTGGGTCCAGGAAGCGGCATGTTCTTCAGTTAGGACAGTCACATTCGATCCTAAGTACAGCAATATATAGCAATACTTTCAGTAATGAAACAACGCTACTACCTTCCTTAATAATAATTCGAGCTGAGGCGAGGATTTGTGCTTTATCTTAAGCTAATAGGATGTAAAGTATACAGGGTGTGCCACGAGTTGTCCCCTCCCCTTTAAAATCAACCAAATGGAAGTGAACAAAAAATATTTTTTTAAGGATATCAAATATCATATTTGGAATTATTGTTTTGGTTGGTTATTCGTTGGATAATCAACCTATGTTTGCATGCAAAAGGTCAACCTCTCCGATTCGACCCAAATTGTTTTTCTGGATGTTTCAAGGTTTTTGGTGGTAAAAAATTTATAAAAATCTGAAATTTGGGTCAGGGGTCTGTTCCTATCTTAAGTCGGTCCTCGTAACTTTTCAGCCCGATCGGACCAAATTTGAGAGGGGTAAGGGTCAAAATGTTTATTTCAAAAAATGGATTTTCGAGATTTTTGGCGATTTATGCGTGTAGGGTATCATTTTCTACTAAATTTTGGACGCTGAAACCGATGAAATAGGTCCCAGAACGGTTGGCACCTACCGGACGAAGTTATGGGTCAAAATGGGTATCTATCTACCCATTTTGAATTATGTGTTTTCGAGATTTCTGGTACCTAGGTGTGTGGGGTATCATTTTCACTAAATTTTGGATGTTGAATCAATTGGAATGGGTCCGGGACCCGCCACACCCACTGTTTCCCCCATTTTCCTCATGTCGAAAAAATGAGTCTACATACGCCTAGTCCGAGGAATGTCCACCTACCCGTGTGTAAGAATTTGCAGCGTTTTTAACTTATTTGTATGATTAACGAGAAATTGAGTACAATTCAGATGACTTACTCTAAACTATCTTCTTCTAATTGTAGTACTTTTTAAAATTTACTCTCGAACTTCATCTCAATGACCTCTGTTCTTACATCTAACGGCCAGCGTTGAATAATTTAGGAGCCCTGTAGTCATATGCCAATTGCCCACAGACTTTTCTACGAAAAGGAATTTCAATAAATCTGGATCCTAGGGAGTGAAGTCTCATACAAACTGCTGGAAGATTTCGTGACTGTCATTGTATCCCTCAAATCCCACACGGTAGGGACCTGAAATGCACCGAAGAGGCCTTTGGAATTGTAACTTTTGCTTTTGTTGAAGAGGACTTTCAGAATGAGTTTCTGCGCTCTAAACACAGAGTCCGTGAGCTCTTTGCTGCATCATACTCATCCCACGATACAGTTGATGATGAAAGATAAAACAAAAGACGGCATTTTGACGGTTGTACGTCATCTCTACAGAAATGCGCTAGTTTTCTGAGCCTCTTCACCAACGTGTCTACTTGTCGACTTCTAGATACTTCAACGATCGTATTTGCTAGATTGCTGGGCACTTTCAATTTGAGGTACTTCTGATGAGACAGAAAACGCCAAGGAATTGGTTATTGATGGGTTGAGGTGCGATCCGATGAGTGCAGTGTCAACCGTGAAATCTATCAAATCGCCATCAATACCTTAACATATTCAATACGGAAGTCACCATAATGAAACAAAGTGAAGTGAGTGTGCTGGAGGGCGTCCTTACAAGATACAGACTGTATAGTCGCCCTCACTAAAAACTTTCGCATATCATCATGAATGGCTCTAGAAGGACAGGGGTAGTCTTGTTTTCTTCATTAGATCATCTGGCATTCACCAGAGCTCGTCGTATTCACTCAATCGACGCAGGAAATACAACTTGAATTGAAAGTGTGATGAGGATCCAGGCCATTTCAGGATCCAAGGCTAAGTTCAGATACCTAAAGCTTGTTTACACGTTCAAAATAGGCAATATAAAAATTGAATATTGAATCAAAATGATAGGGATTGAATCTTATAGCAATATTTTAGGGCGTATCGTATGAAGGCATCCGCAAGAAGGGAAGATCTAAGGATATCCATGCCCGCTGTGTATTGCTGGCTTTGCATAACTACATATCTCACACCTGCTTGCGGGCGTCTTCATATGATACAGGTCTGAAAAACTAATAAAAAATCGATATTTTACCTTAAAATGAATATAAATACAGTAAGTATATGTTATATATAGTGATCTAATATGAAATATCCCGCAAAACACATTCCCGTCACAGCGCTTGACGGCCTTTCCGGATATGCCGTTCCATGTAAACGATGAAATATATTGGACCAATGACAATTCCACCTCTGAACCTTCGCTTACATTGCCATCAATAGCCATCGTTTTGGTCAAGTTTTAAAATCCCGTCGAGACTCCAGTATTCTCAACAGTTTCTAATGTGGAACCGTGTCATAAGCACACATAAATCCAGAACACCGGCCATTGGGACCTTCATCATTGGGCAGTTTTGCTCGCGTCCTATGTCCCACTGCATCTATCAGCAGTGCTTTTCTCTTCTGAATCCATACTGATGATCACTTAGTACCTATCTGTCTTTTTACAAGATATGCCGCAAACAACGCCTTCACCAGTCGTTCCAGAATCTTCTCGGAATTGGAAAGAACTGAAAGCTTCCAGGTATCCCATTTAATCCTGACATCTGTATCCTACCAATATAGCAGATTAGCGAGTAATTCAGGAACCTTTAGTGAGTGCATTAAATGCACTCAAGAAATTTTCTTATTTGAACGTTGAAAGACATGTCAAGTATACCGATCAGACCTAAACGTTCAATCGAATGACAGTCAACAAAATAATTTTATTAAATGAATGAACAAATGACGTCGAGAGGGTAAATACTTGAGAGAATTCTGTTAAACAAAGCACACAGCACCCCTTCTAGAGCTATTCGTTTATTTTTCTACGCACTGACGATATTTGAGAACCCAAGAACCAAAATTGGCACATGATTGTCTACAACGAATATTAGAAAAACCTTACTCACTTGAATAATTGGAGTCCAACTAAACTATAAAGATTTGTTAACACTTTATAACAAAAACATCCCTACCGATCCGAGAGATATCAGTGTGTACTTCTACATCCCTCTCATTTTGATACAATTCGGAGAGCGGGTCCAAGTGAAGTCGGCAACGCAAAACGAATAAGGGAAAAGAAGAAACGAACAAAGCGAATAACAGGAATGAGTCGAACCGCAATGCAGCTATGCTGTGCGTTGACGGTGGAAGGTTCCGCACAAGGCGCAGAGACCATCGAAGGTCAATCACAATAATTTGACAATTAAGCACAATAGTTGTAAGATTTAATTATTATAATATAATTATCATTTACTTAATTATTAAGATGACAAAATTATCAAGTACGTCGATATTGCATCCATGGCACAAAATTATTGAGTCGACATGTATCAAAAATGTATGTTTTAGAAAAATTCCCATTCCAAAATGAAGAACAGGCGGGAAAAACCGTTTGGGTTTTTAATGCCAAGAACAGTAATATTATAGGTACCATCTAGAAGGGGATCAGTTGACATTTTCGTCAGTTAAGTGCGTAAGAGGATTTAGGTTATTTTGGAACATGAGTCTGGAGAACCAAAAATCCTACGCTTTGACGGGCGAATCAACAACGAACAATTTTAAACAATTACTCTGACACCATATTCACACTAATTAATCGCTTCATCAAAAAACAGAATAAACTTAAAGACAACACAAATATACATGATAATAGGTAATGAAGTATTTTTGCCTATGCCTACCATTACAAGCCTTACTGAGATTAGGTTGATCGGGACTTATAATACCGATGTACGAGCCTACTTAGACACAGTCCTACTTAAACAAAATAAATAATATCCGTAAATTCGTACACAATGGTGTTCATTAGAGCAGGAGGGAAAAGAAGAATGTGTCCAGGACTCATTCCAATCGATTCAGCGTCCAGAATTCAGAAGAAAATGATACTCAATACGCGTACAAACCCAAAAATCCCGAACACCCCCTTTCGAAATAGGTAAATATGTTCCGATTTTGACTCATACCACCCTCCGGTAGGTGCCAATTGGCTCAGGGCCCATCTCAATGGATTTAGCGTCTGAAATTTAGTAAAAAATGATACCCTTCAAGCATAATCCCCAAGAAATCCGGAAAATCGAGTTTCAGTAAGCATATTTTCACCCATACTTTCCTCAATCGATCAGGCTGAAAAGTTTCGTGGACCAAGTAACGCCAAATGAGGTCCCTGACCAAAAATTGAATGAAAAAAAAATTAAAGATTTTTTACAATTAAAAATGGATTGGACAACAAACAGCTTACGGTGAACAGACACTTCCATTTTTTGATCAAGGCATATTGAAGTGTAAACTGTGAAATTTTGGGGAGACAGGCATAAAAATATAATTTGATTATTAAAGAAATGATTCAATTTTTCAATATTTTCATAATTTCATTTCAATTTTTTTACGAATGAATCAACCAAGAATTCTTTCACAGGGGTTTGGTTATTCCTCGGAAACAGGAGCATGAAGAAAATGGGGGAAAAACGGTGAATTCTGAAAAATCCATTTTTCGATGTACACGTTTTGACCCCCTCCCTTTCATTTTGGTTTGATCGGGCTGAAAAGTTTTGAGGACGAACTAGAGACAGAAAAGGTTCCCTGAACAAAATTTCAGATTTTTAGAAAATTTTCTACTATTAAAATTGGCGAGGACGGCGGGTGGACATCTGCCAATTTTGATCTAGACATCTTGTAACGCCCCCAAATGAGATGTTTATATTATAAGGTCACTCATAAGTGTTTCATTTAATGTATCCTAGATTTAACCGCCCCCATACAAGCCACCCTTGTATGCACTGCAGACCCCCCACCCTCCTTTCATGACCAATCCAATCATCCTACCTGTCCCTTCCAAAATATTCATCCCAAACTCTCTCCTATACATCAATCACACGCCTCTTATGTCAAAACGACACTCTCCTCCTTGCCTAATACATCATGCATTATACACCCCTTGCAGGTGCATTGTATAAACCCCTAAAATGCCCTCCTCAACTCTGTTGACTTGACGTGACGGATCGCTTGTTGCACCAAATATATTTTTTGACTGGCCTTTCTTTCTATGAAATTCACAATAATCATTACCAAGTACAAAACTGGAGAGATGTTCGTACGAATCTCAACACAAAAGCCATTTCCATTTACAGCTGTGCTGTGCGATGAGGCTTCATGAACTGGACGGAAATTTTCCAAAAATAGTTCTCATTAAATAAAATAGATAAATACTACGACAAGTATGCACAGAACATGCCTAAAAATCAAATTTTAGGATTTCAAGAGAACGGCCCAGAAATAAGTCTTGAAAAAAATATCCGGCTGTCCGATAATTGTGTATCACCATGAATTCACCTATCTTTATTGTTTACTATGATTGATGGATGATGTTGTTTTCGACTGATCCGGATGGTTGACGCGTGATACGTAGGACGTCACTCTCTATCATTTTAAAGACCTAAGAATGATGCAAGACGCGAGTTGTACATCAATACTGTGAAATTTATTTTGACGATTGATAGGTATTTACAAGAACAATCTGTCGACCTAAAAGTGCAGAATTTTAATTCCGAATTGGTTTAATATTCTACTAGGGGGAAGATACTTCTCGCACTTGTGAAGAAGTATCTTTGAGGTTTTGAAATGTTTGAACAAAAATTATAAAGATAACAATCTAATGATAAAAAAAAAAAAAAAAAAAAAATTGAACCCATTTTCAAAATACTGATTCTTACTTTTGAACCTGCATAAATTTGCGGGACCATCATAATTGATTCAGCGACCAAAACGTAGTGAAAATGATACCTCATACTTCTGGGTCCACAAAAACCTTGAAACCCCATCAATTTTTGAGCAATTGGGGTGAAAATGTTGGAGGAATAACGGCTAAAATTTTAGACAAGGTCCTACTACCAAAAACGCGGACTGCAGCAGGCATTTCGATTTTGAAAACTGTACACGTCTTTAAATATGAATTCACATTCGGCAAATCGAAGAGATCTTAGTGATGAAAACAATTATTACATTTTTTATCAGAAAATATACCCCAACTAACAACGTAGGTGACCTAAAACCATCACTTCTTTCATTACAGTATTTTGGTTTTTGCAGGAATGCATATTCATTATTAAGGAGTCCTATTTTCCACAAAAAGGTACGTAAAAGGCATCCTAGATAATACTATTTTCAAAAAGTTGGTTTTTGATAGCCTCGTACGAGTATATAATTTTCACATTTTGGGGAGACTTCCGAATACTCTCAAAATTGTCAATCATTCATCATTCACATTTCAAAATGAGTTGATTTAAAGTCCAAAATGTTTATCGGCCATCTGGGCCAGAAAAGACCATTACAATCCTCTGAAAAATCTGCAATTTTCATGTCGATCACACATTTTGCGGGTGTAGCTGTGAATGGTCCTCCATAATCAGTTTTAGCTCGAAATTCAATTATATAGAAAATAACCAACCAATAACGTTCGCCACCTCATTTAACTAATTCCCTGATTATGGAACCGGTTGTTTCTAGCATTCTAAAAATGAAATGTGGCGCATTTTCAATATCATGAGGAAATTCATGTGACATGACCCTAGCGGTGTATTCGATTTTTGGTTGGTTATTCCTTGAAAAATCGATCTATATTTTGATGCAAAAAGGCAATCTCTGAGATTCGGCCTGAAAATGTTTTCTGAGCATTTCAGTGTGTCAAGATCAAAATGAGCTAATGTCCGCCCGCCGTCCACTCCGTTTTTGGTAGTAAACAAATTTCAAAAAATCTGAAATTTTGGTCAGCGATCCATTTCCGGCTCTCGAAATTCTTCAGTCCAATCGAACCAAATTGGGGAGGGGGAAGGGGCCCAAATGAGTTTTTCAGAAAATGGATTATCGAGGTTTTCGGCGATCTGGGCGTGTGAAGTATCATTTTCCACTAAATTTTGGATGTTGAATCAATTGAAATGGGTCCGGGTCTCATCACATCTACTGTCTTCCCCATGTTCGATATTCCCGACAATTTAGGCGTGTGGTGGTATCAATTTCCACTAATTTCAGGACGCTGAATCGATTGGAATGAGTCTCCATGCTGCTGGCCCGAGGAATAACCAACTCCTGTAAAAGAATTGCAGAGTTTTTTTAGACTTAGGCGTTTGAGATATTTTCCTTCTCCAAATCTGTACAAACAGAGGCGCACCGGAGAAGGAAGGGTCAAAATGGATACAATTTGTACGAAGGTTCGTATAATAAACCTCTTACTTTGGCAGTGATATTATTAGGAAACCTGAAAAGCACGATATGCGGTTGCTGCATGCGTATTTGTTCATAGTATATTTCATTATATTGACGTCTATATTCATTTTTTTATGCGCAAATAGGCAACAGACGTAAAGAGTGGAACTGTCTGAACACACATAATAAGACAATAAATTACTGACAGAGAATAGGTTTTGGCCCTCAGCAACCTTGAGTGATCTCAGCGGGTCTGAACATCGATTCGCCCAATATTTGAACAAGTGTCACTTGTAGCGCAATAAAAGAGAAGAACGCAGTGTACGGTTCTTAATACCGAAGTCGAAAATGAAAGTCTTCGCAGCTCTTTTGGTATTGTCCGCGGTCGGGCTGTCGTCCGCCCAATTCGGTGCGTTCAGGGGCTTCCTGACGACTCCCCCGCCCAAGGGATTCCGCGGGAGGATGCCCCCGATGATCATGGCTTCGCCTGTCAACAACATCGCCGCCGCCAGTCAGGCGCAATTTGACGCCGTCGCCAACCAAGCGCAATTTGACAACGCCGCCAGCCTGGCTCAAATTAACGCCGCCGCCAGCCAGGCGCAATTTAACGCCGCTGCCAACCAAGCACAAATTGACGCCGCCGCTAGCAGAGCACAGTTCAACGCCGCTGCTGCCTTCAACAACGGACTGAATGCTGTCAACCAAATAAACGCCGGAGCTTTTCAAAACAAATTTGTCTCTGCTGTAAACAACGCCGCCACTGCTGCTGAGCTCGCGAATTCAAAATGGGTTGGCAACGCACTGTCCGTCGACAACGAAGTCAAAGGAGCTTTTGGAAAAGCCAAAGTGAAGTACGGTAAGTACCTGAACAAGTAATGTGTGGAAATCCTCCCATAAGGGTTCTCTTAAGAAATTTAGCTGTTTAAATCACTCAGAAATGTCCGTCTGGATTCAATTTCGAGCTCATTGAAACGTACACATTTGTGCAGGCAAAATTATAGTTCATGCAAAAGCACGATCTTGCAGCTGAAACTGACCGAACAGGTAGAAATTCGGTCATATATTTACGTCTACTGTCAAAGGCGTCCCATGAAAGTTCTAATATTCGTCGCACTGGCCGTAAAAAATTGTGCAGTGTTCTTCTGCTTTTTTTTTTACCAACTTTTATTATTTCTAATTAATTGAGTTGAATTCAATCCGCCATTTTGGTCAGCCGACTATGCCTAGTTGGATGATCCATTTGCATTACATTTGATGTTTTACAGGCCATTAAAAATGTAGGTAGCTTAATCAGTACATTATAGTGAGTTTGTTCCAGGGGTAGGTACCATTTTCCCGTTGCAGAAGGCTACATTTTTTTCTGCCAATTTCGTAAGGAAATTCACATCATTTTTACAGATGAAGCCGTTGAGAAAGCGAAAGCAGCTCTCGACGTCATCAAGAATAACAAAAAATACCAACAAATTAAAAACCAACTTGAAAATGGAATTGACGCTGCCAAGCAAACCATCGCCTTCAAATTGGCACAACACCCAGCGTTGGCCGCCAACATTGAAATAGCTGAGGAGAAAATCGCAGATGGAATTTTCGAGCTGAAACAGCAATACCAAAACAAGGCGGCTCCTTTCGTCAATAAGGGCATCGCAGTCGCGAAAGGGAAATTGCAAGAAATTGAAAAGGACATCCCCGAGTTGACGGAAAAGGCTGGCAAAATCGCTTCCGGCATCAAATCTTCCTTCGGATCCCAACTGAAAAAATGGGGAATCGGAGTTTAAAACACTCTTATTAGCGGGAAAAATAAATCAAACTTTCTTTTTACGTTTTAGCGTGTTTTTTTTAACCCGTATTTTCGTCCGGGTCAATAAATTCAATCCTATTTAAACATACCGCTGTCTGGGGTAACAGTACAGAGTTCGTTCTAGCATTGTGCAGAAAGGAAAAATAAAGCGCTGCAAATGCATTCACAATATCCGATTATTACTTGGACCAAGATTATGGGGGGAAAGTGTGGAGTGTCCTGGACTCAATTAAAACAATTCAGCGTCCAAAATTTAGTGGAAAGATACCCCGCACGCCTATGTACCCAACAATTTCAGAAAACCTCTTTTGAAATGGGCAAGTAGGTACTCATTTTGACCTATACCCACCTCCGGTGGCCACAAACCGGACTGGGACCCATCTAAATGATTATTTAGTGAAAAATGACATCGCACAAGCCTAGTTTTCCAACAGTCTCAGAAATCGTGTCTTAAAAAAATAATGTTCACCCATTTTCTCCCCTAATTTGGTTCGATTGGGCTAAAAATTTTCGAGGATCAACTACAGTGGGGAAGAGATCTCCGGTAAAAATTTCAGATTTTTAGAAAATTTTCTACTACCAAAACGGCGTGGACAGCGGACAGACATATTGTTACCAATAAACTTGGTTATTCCTTAAATAATCAACCTTTTTTTTTTTTTTTTGCTGTTAAATTTTGGGGCTGATTTGCGAGGACCTCTGGCATGATTGGATGTAATATGTATGTGAGTTCACTCTAGAAGGGATTCATCTGCCCGCATTACGCCTGTTTCATCGAAAGAAAGAAATTTCAGGTTTTACCCATTTAGGGTTGATGACAACTTTTTATACCAACCATACAATTAATTTCCTCTCAAAAGAGGAAAAAAACAAAAAAATTGTAGCCAAAATAATCAAGACTACTCATCTTAATGTTGAATTTAATCACGTAAACTGTTCGTCATTCCGCTCGAGAATCCTACGAATATAAGGTCAGGGGAGCTATTTATTCTTAGAAACGCTCACTATTTACTATTCAAATGAGCACAAGGTGAATTTGTCATTAGCACATGATCGACATGTGGTCGCGATAATCGGACGCGGTCTACTGACTGGAATATGAGAATACACTCTTTCTGATTATTGAGACAACAGCAGGACTCTTTAGTACGCTGGTTTGAACGTAATTTGACATTTTTCTAAACAAACTTGACGGTTATCAATTTTCTAACCACGTATCAATGTTCTAACCAGATTTCTCTACTAGTTGGGTGATTTTCATCGTTCGGTTAATAAAGCAAAGGGTTAATTCTAATAAACATAATTCTAATATTGTTAGTTACTCCACAATTACTAACTGCATCTGACTACTCACTGGCTGTCCAATTCCACGCTATTCTCCCCTCATCCTGGCTTCAACACTGGAGGAGTTATAGATCCCATCACGTCATAGCGGAATATAACGACTTAAATCAGTGAGACTTCAACTAGGATGAATGGTCAGTTAAGCTCCATAAGCCGCATTCGTTGACCCCTCACTCACTGAAACATTGATAGAAATTATTGGGCTACGTTAAGGGCTGCTGAAAATCCTTAAAATCGACTGCGCTTAGTCCAGGATAAATGCGAATATTCCAAATTTTTGGAAACTAGAGGGCAAAAACACCAAAAACCGTGACTTCGAAGGCCAATGAGTCTCCACCTAGGGAATTCCCACCGGTCGACGCCGACATGGACCTGCAAATTCCCGTATCAGGAGACAATTTTCTGAATTCTGGACTGGTGGCTGGTCTAAGAGTATGGACTCTCAGTGAGGTACAGGCTTACCTCAAATTGTACAACCGATGATCATGTGAAAAGATGTGCTCCGTGGCTTGCCTCCAACGAGCAAAGCCAGTAGCAATGAGGGTTATCAAATGGGAACTTCCGATTCCATTGTGAGCTGGTTATAAGGAGAAATGGGGGATGCTTACTTTATTGACTACAACCCTAATTATAGTCAAGAAGCATTAATTTTGGGAAAAATTGGCTAACAATTAGGTGAGATTTACAATAGCGAAGGAATGTATTAGTTAGTTCATTTGGTAGGTAAGTAAGTTCATCTTAGGTCCTCTATGGGTCTACTCTGAAAGTGGGTTTTCAAGATTTTGGAGTATCAAACGTGTGGGGTGTCATTATCAACTAAATATTGGACGCTGAATCGATTAAAGTAGACCAGGACACGTATCAGTTTCGTGAATCTATCAAGAATCATTCATAAAACACTCAGTGTACATTAAATATGTCAGGATATATTGATCTTGACAACATGCGTTTTCTGTATATCAAAGAGCTCATGACGGGAAATTACTAATATAACACCCTCATGGTTAGAGGGTTCACATAAGTACCTGTTGAATATAGATAACCAACAATTTGAGAACAGAATTTAGAATCCTCTGGCTTTATATTCGTCGAATATTCGGCGATTCAATACAGCGAATGTAATTTGTGGGAAAAAATACAAGTGGCGATCAACCAAACATGTTGAGTGAATTTTCTTTATACCCGAAAGCAGAATATTTTTTGGGAATTTATTATTTTCAGTCTAACGCCAGTGACCCTAATACATAAACGTATCTACCTAGAATCATACAGGGAACCCGGAAAACGAAGAATCGAAGCGATTGAACGAAGAATTGATAGGAGAGGTTAACGAATGTCGCATGACGCCGTCAAGATTGTAAATACTAGGGTTGACTGACCGATTGTTCAGATTGGAATCAAACGAAGGGCCAGTGAACTGGACTGAGGTACACAATGCGGGATTGCATGAACCTACAACAAATTTTAGACATTAGTTATTGAAGTTACATGAAAATTCGGTCGGATCCAAGTTTCAAGTTTGTTCTAATGGCTCGTACAACGATTGCCACAAACTGTCAGTGAATTGTTCGAGTTTGCATATCAAAATTCGATCTGGAGATAGTTTGCTTCGTTTTTCTGGCCAAGCGTCATAGATGAATTTGATTGATTTGCAGTGAGGACACCGAAGTTAATAAGACGAACAAACTAAATATTAACCGAGTAAGTTAATTTAATGATATTTTATCACTTTTTGAAAGGATACAGCAACTACGAGCCTCATTTTGGGCAAAAATCATTAGTTCAAAAAAAAAAAAAACGTCCTTATGTTGAAGGTAACCGAAGTGTCCACCGTCCACGCCCCTTTTTTGGTAGTTAAATGTTTTCCAGAAATTTGATACTATGGTCAGTTTAGTTCTCGAAACTTTCAGTCCGATCGGACCAAATTAGAGGCGGTTAGGGTTGAAAATGTGTTTTTTAAAACTCGATTTTCGGTACTTTTGGGGGTCATTTTTCACTAAATTGTGTACGATGGTTCAATTGAGATGAGTTCCAGACGGATTGTTGCCCACTGAAGGGTGGTTATGGGTCAAAATGGGTACCTAGGAGTAGGGAAAACACCATTTCGAAAGTCTGCTTTCGAGATTTTTGGGTACCTAGGCGTGTGGGGCACCATTTTCCACTATATTTTGGACGCTGAATCGATTCGTACGAGTCCGGGACACCCCACACACACTGTTTCCCCCATAATCTTGCTCGAAGGAATAATCAACCATTGGAGAAAAAATTACCAGCGTTTCGACTAAGGAATAACAATGAAGTGGAATTTTAGGGCATAGGATTCCCTAGGCGATTACCACGATGTATTCGTACTAATCAAAATTGACCCCCAACGTCTTATCAACGCGTATTGAGGCCAACGAATGCCGAGACTGCCCCAGTCCAGAAAATTCTAGATTTTATTTCTGTACATTTTAATCTTCGGTCATCGTTGATATGTACCCTTCGCACATCGTACTATTAATGGGATCACTCACTTGAATCGTGGCGTGGAGCGGTCTCAAAGTCTGTGTCGAATGAAATTACATAACCCAATCCGTCGTAAGTTCATTCGCGACTTCTCGATGTTAGGGGATGAAAGGGTACCCAGACACCTCTGAAAATGAGAAAATGGTTACTTTAAACCCTCACAAAAGGTTTTCTTTTATAAGAAGAAAAATTAAAAAAATATTTGAATACAAAAATTCAGTGATTGTTCAACGAAAAAAAAGGGTTTCTAGGTCTAAACAATGCTTAAATGCAATAAGTACTGTCGAAAAACATTTTTTCTTGTAATTAAAATATTATTTATTTTTAATATTAAGAGCACATTATCCTTAATAGTCTGCCCGAAAAGTATTTGATCCTCTGAGCACAATTTGTGTACCTACATAACATCACGTCAGAAACCAGACCAAGTGACACTTTCTCTGTCGATCGGTAAACTTCATTGCGGAAGTTTCCAAAATCTCCCACACAAGCTTTCACTAGTTTCGCTAATTAGCTTTCAATGGTTCAGTTTTCCACTAGGTTCATATTGGTCATTCTCTGTTTGTGCGGTCTTCGCCCAATACGAGTTCTTATCGCTGCAATATGCCCGAAGCCTTGCATCCCGGTTTGTTCTTTCAACGGATGCTATTGAACGAGAGGTGAGTAAATTGGTTGATAATTTGAGGTCGCAAATCACAGTACTTACCTAATAAGCAACCTGATATTTAATACAAGGGTTGATTTTAGTACAAAAACATATTTTACGGATCGTAGCCTGTGAATATTATGGAGTCTAGAAACGCATTTACCTCATCCAAACGCGTTTCTAGTTTTCTAAATTTTGAAAGTATGTAAAGTCCCATCGTTCAAGAGTCACTCGGAGATGTGAGGTATCCGCAAGCATGCCCAACAGCACTAAAAGGTCTTGAGGGACAAAAAAGTTACGTTCTTTGAAATATCTGGAAAATTTACAGTAAATATGCGCTAAATTAGCCTTGCTCACTGCATAATACGCCTTCAATGAGCGAACATCTTCAGGGAAGGCAGAGGACTTCCGCATTTGATGGTAAAATACTTTCCTATCTTCAAAGTGATACAAACGTAGACAATAGCCAACTTCTTTAAGAAAGCTTATTTTTCTATTAGCGCACTAGCTATATGAGTTTTGAACTGGCCAAAACTCTCCTTCTAACAAGGACACATTGAATATAAGTGAAATCTGCAGATTTTTGGAGTGCGAACATTGGCTAAAAACTGGCCTCGGATGTGTATGACATCGTTAAAATTAGTTATTTCCTTCACATACTTTTATCCGATTGCCTTAATTGTTGTTCTTACGAGCGTTTTAACCTGCAATGTAATAAACTGTAAATAAACATCATTGTTCATTCATTCATTGCGGTCCTGTGACATCCCAGTGTGACGGGTTTGCATCGTTTTTCGCCTTGCCCTGGCGTTCCACTACGCCATTTCCGATTGTTCGGTGTTTAGTTATATTTCGTTCAATTTCATCTTCCTTTCTTTTCCTCTTGTATGCCATTGTCATTCAGATTAGATATATTACCAAGTCCATAACATTGGCCGAAACGACAGATCAAGGAAGATCGTCGTTCCTTCACCTACTTTTTCAAGTAAAATAAGAACCGAAGATACTCCCTTCCAAATACATATTACATGTACATTCTAGGAGAAATCCATCACAAAAATCCCACTGTCCACAAGGGATGAGGCCAAAATTTATTTCATGCTTGGTGAAGGAAGTTCAATTCCAACAAAAACAAAATCAAATTCTAGAACTAACATTCCAGTTCTTCGTATTTCTCTGATGAATTAGCTCACGGCGTTTTCAGTACACAGATAACATCATGTTTAAAAAAAGCCAAATGAATACATGGGGGTGGGGGTCGTTGCCTACCCTTGCCGTGGGGGAGTGTCAGGCGGGCCCTCGGAGGTGGAGGGAGGGTCCATAAGGATCTATCTCGAGATAACGTGAAGGATACAAATCTGAAAAGTAATCCTCTGTTCCACAGTCCGGTGTTGGAACCTCATCAAACCACTTCTTTCGTGCTGATTGGAGTTCTGTAAGGTTGGTATTTAAAAACAAAACATTATTATGCCCACGTGACGTGAGCGATACAAGTTTTCATTTCACTGCGGGCTTCACTCATCAGTTCCACTTTGTTCGAATTATAGGTACCTATATCGGAATATTTTTATAGGTACCTCGGTATATTTATTTTTGTAACATAATCGTGATTACTATTACTAATCAGTGTATTGGTCCTCACAATATTTCCTTTTTTTTTGTAATTTTTCCCCACAAATTCTAAAAAAATAGTGAAGCTTGCAGATACTAAAGGATACAAAGTGATTCAGTGACGCTTCGTTCAAGTGCCATTCAGTGTCCGAGGCTTTTTCTTGGGTGATCGTCGTTAGGTGTTTTGGCATCCAACAGGTGATTTTAACTGAGAGAAACCCATGAAGTTAGCCTAGGGCGAGCCACTGATGCTAACGAAGAGTTAACCTGTACTAGACAAGGAAGACTTCAACTTTTATGATTAAAAGTCACGTCAAGCACTAGGAGTGCTAAGTATTTTTAAATTCACCCTTTCAAATAAAGACATGTTCAGCATTTTCAACTCTGATTCAGTTAAAGCTGGAATCTAAGCATTTGGATCCGTCTCATTTAGTTCCATGTCTGCTATACATGCAAAATGTGAGCATTTCCCCACAATAATTAAAGGAATAGCGAGTCATTAGACTGTTAAAGCAACACAGTGTATTTTTCATGGCCTGGATGACTGAGGCAAACAAAAATTACTATTGGGCGAACAGCGGTTGTAGTACATTTTCCAGTTCTCCTAAAAAATTCCAGTTTTTCCTTTCAGATCAGGAATGATAAACAATTTTCCAATAAGTCGTTTTGTTGCTGTTATAACTATTTAAAAAATGACTGCAACACGATCACAAACCGGCCGTCACTTCCAATGATGAAAATGTCACCTGTCTTCGTGAGTGACGCTAGATAAACAACGTTGAGACAACGTTTTAACCTTTTTTGAGAGGGAAAATTAGATTTGATTGGCTTCTTATGAGGAATTCAAGAGAACATCGCCTTCATAGTCGATGTAATGTGTCAAGTGTGAGACCTTTCAATCGATGCAATCTATGGGAAGTCGATGTATTTACATTTTGCTGTAATTAGGGTTTGAGCAGCCTTAACTATCCACGCCATACATCACTTTGTATTTTTTTTTTTTTTTTACATTGGATATGGAACCTGTTATCCGACTTTAATAGAAACCCGGAATTTTTATTTACTAAACGACTTTAGCGGCTCCGCATCACTGGGACAGATATTTGGGTTCTTCCTAATGACCACAACCAATGTCTGTCAACAAGAACGCAAAATCAGACCCTCTCGGTCGCTGCCTATTTTTCCGGATTTCCAATATTATGAACTGTGGCGTAAATACGTGCTACTCAAGTAATACATAGGTAGATAGTACCCAAGGCGTGTTTTTTTTTTTCAGGGTTTAATTAGGCTAAACCCGCGTGACCGACCGGTCTTGAATTCTTTGCTGCTTCTGGCCCAACGCCAAATGACAGTTCGATGTTCTTAGACCAATTTTGTTAATTAGAGACATCATGCATGTACTAAAAAGATGAATAACTGATCGTGTCAGAAGATAATTTTGGGAAAACAATGATAAAATTCACTCACATGAACAAGAAAAACTAGTCTTGTCGTGAGGGGCAAACCTGTGGCTTCAGCCAATTTGTGTAATGATTTTCCACATTTGCCACATTTTTAGATGAATTCGGCTCACCAAAAATGCAAATAACTCACTGCTTTACCTTACCACACTACGCTCAATGGACTCCGATGCCAAAAAGCTGCGGTATTAGCGTGATTTTTCAAATAATTGCTTACACACGAGCGTTCATTTTATTAATCGGTATTGTGATAGCAAGAATTATGTTATTAAACCTCGTTTTTAAACCTACAACCAGGTAGTTGTGTGTTGAGGTAAATAAACAAACAGAATATCTATCGGCGCAACAACTCACTCTCTTCTGGTATGAACAACGAACATTTTAAATGCGTCCTGAAGAGCGGGAGAAGTATATTTTAAAAAATTGCGTCGGGAATCGACAGAAATCCAAGAGGTAATTTGTGTTTAAATACACATTAATCAACAATTTATGGAAGACAAACGCCTCGGCCGTTCAATTTCAACTACAACCCCACTTTACTTGAGCGCGATTTACAAATGGCCGCAGAAATCGTCCGTTCGTTGATTTCCCACCCGTCAATTCCGTCGTTAGATTGTTTTCGTGTATCACGCTCGGGTCAATCTCTGTCAAAGAAGAAAAAAGTGGCAGGGAGGTTATCTCAGGTCGAATTCGAACGCGGGTCAACACCTCAACGATAAAACCACTATCCATGCATCAGATACGCACTAATAGAGATGTTTGTAGTTTGTATCGGTTAATGGGAGTTGAAGACCGTATCCCAGGATCTCGTCCTAACGGTGCCTTGTCGGGATACTAGAGAAAATTTCTATACGACCGGGAATTCGCCTCCTTTATACGGAGACTTTCCGAGGAGGTGCAAATATATACATGGTTTACACTAACCACCTGCATTCCTCTCTTAATGGACAGGAAGTAGGTCGAGGACAACAAGCATTCCCGCATACGTGGATTGTCTTCAGGATAAGCAGTCTCCATAAATGAATACAAAGCTACCAACCTACTTAATTCGGCATTTTCATTTTTAACGATGACGATGCATACAATGATTAGTTTAAGTAGCAGCGCTGGATATTGCCGTTTCCAAAGTTGTTCTTCCAAAAGATTTTTTTGTTAAATTTTGGTTATTTTTTCAGCGATCAGGAGATGGCGCCGAAAAATACGGTGGAGGTGTCAGCGCCGCTCATTGTCGTGTCCAATCGGCTTCCATTTGTTCTTCACAGGGACGAAAAGGGACAACTTTCGAGGAAAGCGAGGTAAGAATCGCGGTGGAACCAAATAACTATTACTTTAACTAATTTTTGAATAAATACTAAAATTAAGTTTTCAGTATTGCCCAAAACTACACGAAAAACGCTTGTTGATTTAGTTTTTACAATTTTACTATTCCAAAAGTTCATTCCTTTTGGTCATTTCTGATTTCAAATTTCCATCGTAATCAGACAACAATTGGGAGGGAGAAAATGTTGCAATGCGCCAGTCATGCAATGGTAGAATGTAGTAATCCTGTAAGGATGTTAATAAATATAGAAGTAAAAATACGAAAAGTGAAGCTCTGCTTCACGTTGTGAATTCCACAAAATTAGCAGCTATGTTGCAATTGTGAGCTGAGCCAAATTATCTAAAAATGTCCTCGAAATTCTTGCAACAAGGATGGGGAAAAAATGCAGTCATGAACAGGCGGGAAATTTAAATTTTGAGCATTAAATGTTGTTTAATGTGAAATATTCCTCAATCTCAGTTACTTCAGACGCATAGTTCAGTCAATATGTGACTACTCACCCGCTTGTACTTGATTATTGCGCGAAGCGTTAAATGTAGGCTTTAAACGAGAATTTACTATAACTAATCATTTTCATTTTAGTCCCAACTCCAAGAACCTAAGTGTGGAGTAGGGCAGAGACAGAGACCTTTCTTGTAAGCCGTCGCAGAAAGTATGTTTTTGAAAATTGGAAGAGTACAGATAAGAAAGCGGCTAACTCCTTTTCAGTTTTGAGTTTAGGGTAGTAGAGCTACATACTAGAGGTAGAGTAGAATTAGGTGAACCAATCAAGCTGGAAAGAAAGGGCCATATCGCAGCCGAAAACGCATTTGAAATTACTGCATTCAGGGAAGAAAGGGACCATCTCCCTCGATAAAGGAAAAATTGGGCTAATTACGCTGGCTGTACACAAAACTGAGACTAGTATTCTCAGACAAATACAATAATTTGATTCATACGAAGCAGTTCTGCGACTCTTTGAGAGCTCGGCCTCACTACGATAGGATTCCTCACTCAAAAATCAAAAGAAGGCCAAACCGGAGAAGGCTGGAGGAAAATAAGAAAAGAAAGTAGGGAAAAGCCGGAGGGAAAGTGCAACTTAGTGAATGAGACTGTTGGAATATCAGTGTAAAGATGGTAGGGCAGAATTTCATCAGGGCAAGGTTGCATGGGGGGGGGGGGTTAGAAATTGTTAACAGAACTCCCGATGATGTAATGAGGTGCCGCAGTCCTAGCCTATCCTTTTAGGTGATCCTTTCAGGTCCAAATTCGCTTTTCCCGAAAAAGGCTAATTGAAGGTTAGCCCTTTTCATCCCTGGACTCCTCACTTGGATATGCCTCTGCCTCCATGGGTTGTCTCTGACCGCCAATGTTTTCACTATTTACTTTTAGTAGGAAACTATCATTAGATTATAAGGATTATACATTGGCGTGGCAAATTCAAAGACTCTTGTTTTCCGCTGAGCATTCTACATTTTCAAAACCTCAAATCAATTCCCACAGGATTTTCTTTGCTCATTCACACCACCGATAATGATTTTCGACACCTAATACATTATAGGTATGTCAGCGTGAACCTGTTCACTAACCCATCATTTGTCTTGTTGGCATTGCAGCGCAGGAGGCCTCGTCACGGCAGTGGCTCCAGTGGTCGTGGAATGCAAGGGTATATGGATTGGATGGTCGGGGATCCACAATTTGGATCCAAACGTCGAAATTCCGGAGGCCGACCCTGATGACAAGGCGCCCACAGCTGGTCTCAAGTCCGAACAGGTATGTTCAACACACGATAGAGAATTTAATTAGTATCATTAGAGAGTATTAGTGACTTACCGTCAAAGGGAAGGCTGGCAAGATGTGCACCTTTCACGTTTTAATCCTTCAAGGTCTTGGATGCGCACAGGCCCTGTGTTCCCAACCTCTGTGGTGAAGTTCTACGGGGTACTGGCTAGCAAGAACTCTCTATTCAGAGAGTGTTAATGAAAGGAGTCTGAAATTGAATGAAAGAAACGTTATTCATACTACCTTTTCTGCAACTGAGTGCATTCGGTGTCTCATCAAGTTGTTATTCCTGTTCTCAATATTTTTTTTTTTTTTTTTTTTTTTTTTAGTTGGTCAGACAAATATTTTAAAATTCCTACGATAGAGTAGCCTGATTAGTTTTATTATAGTTTAAGATGGTATAGAGAACGAATCCAAACTTCTCCGTTCTGCTTCAACAGATCATTCCAGTTCACGTTGAGGAAAAGGTTTTCGAAGATTTTTACACTGGCTGTTGCAACGGAACTCTCTGGCCGCTTTTCCATTCAATGCCAGACCGAGCAGTGTTCAAAGCCGACAAATGGAAAGCATATTGCAAAGTGAACGAGTCTTTCGCCAAATGTACGTTACAAGCTCTGAGACGAACCTTGCGCGAACTCGATTCTCGAGGAGAGTCCGACGTCGTGCCTGTCATTTGGCTCCACGACTATCAATTGTTCGTCGCCGCGAACACGATCCGACAGGTTTGCGAAGAGGAGAACCTTCGGTGTAAATTGGCGTTTTTCCTTCACATACCCTTCCCGTCGTGGGACATCATGAGGCTGTTTCCGTGGGACGACGTCATCCTCCAAGGAATCATGGGTGAGACATTTGACAACCGTCATTTTATACTCGTTTTAGATAACCTGAAACTGCGAAGTAACCCAGTTCACATTTAAATTAATTTTAAGTAATATTAAACTTGTATAATAATTGAATGTGAATTATTATTTGTGTATCTATTTATATCCAATACTACGACGCCAATTAGCTCATGATGACATTACACCAAAACTCGCATTGTCGTTACAGCTTGCGACTTCGTGGGTTTCCACATAGAAGATTATTGTCTGAATTTCATTGACTGCTGCTCCAGAAGGTTGGGTTGCCGTGTTGACAGGAACAAAATGCTCGTCGAACTCGCCGGCCGCACGATACACGTGAAAGCCCTGCCCATAGGGATACCTTTCGACAGGTTTGTCGAGTTGGCTCAGTCGGCCCCAGTGTATATCAAAGACACTGACCAAGTGAGAGTCATACTCGGAGTTGATCGCCTCGATTATACGAAAGGTGAGCAGTTTTCTTGTCATAACCTCTCGTCACATCCTCTCTTTCAACGTCAATCCACCATCCTGAACTATGTAAACGATAAGACTGGAGATTATCGATCACAATTGATTAGCAATAAGAAGGTCTTATTGTTCTCTCTTCTCTTCTTCTTGTTGCAGGGCTCATTCACCGGATCCTTACTTTTGAACGACTTCTGGAGAAGCACCCTGAATACATGGAAAAAATCATCTTCCTACAAGTGTCTGTGCCTTCAAGGACCAACGTCAAAGAGTATCGCCAACTAAAAGAAGATATTGATCAGTTGATTGGCAGAGTAAATGGCAGATTCTCCAAACCAAACTGGTCTCCTATTCGATACATTTATGGTTGTATCAACCAGGAGCAGTTGGCCGCAATTTATCGCGATTCCGCTATCGCTCTTGTGACTCCTTTGAGAGACGGAATGAACTTAGTGGCCAAGGAGTACGTAGCGTGTCAGATCAAAGACCCTGGCGTTCTCATACTGTCGCCATTTGCTGGAGCTGGTGGAATGATGCACGAAGCTCTCCTGGTCAATCCGTATGAAATAGACGATGCTGCTAACACATTGCACAGAGCATTAAACATGCCTTTGGACGAGAGGATGGTTCGTATGAAGCAGCTGCGACTTCGTGAACAACTCCACAATGTGACCAACTGGATGAAGACATTCCTCGCGTCTGTCGGAGCGTTAGCCTCAGAAGACGAAGACCCGTTGGTCAGCAAAATGCTGCCGTTGTCTCTCGAAGACTTTGACAAGTTCCTCAGCAACCACATTGATAACACCAGTAAAACTAGTTTAATATTGGATTACGATGGCACTCTAGTGCAGTTGACGTCTCACCCAGACTTGGCTGTGTTGCCTTCTGAAACGAAGAAAGTTCTGGAACGCCTTGCTAACATGCCTGACGTAAATATTGCGATCATATCTGGACGTACTTTGGAAAACGTCATTCAAATGGTAGGGATCGAAAACGTGACGTACGCTGGATCTCACGGCTTGGAAATCCTCCATCCAGATGGCACAAAGTTCATGCACCCAGTGCCCAATGCCTACGCGGAAAAGCTTCGTGACCTCATGCGAGCGCTCCAGGACGAAGTATGCCATGACGGTGCCTGGGTCGAAAACAAGGGCGTCCTGTTGACGTACCACTACAGAGAAACTCCTCTGTCGATGAGAGACTACATTGTCAAGAGGGCGTCGGAAATTTTCCACAAGGCCGGATTTCAACCTCACATGGGAAATATGGCGATTGAGGCGAAACCCCCAGTAACGTGGGATCAGGGTCGAGCTTCGATCTACATGCTGAGGACAATGTACGGAGTTGACTGGGCCGAACGAGTCAGGATCATCTATGCTGGCAACGAAGGCGCTATGTTGGCTTTGCAAGGTGAGTTAGTCTTATAGATAAGAAACCAGGTGCCTCTGTGCACGACCCTTTACATGACCACCCCCTCTATGAGCCGATTTGTGGGATTGCCTATGAGTTCCCATTGGCCTCCCCCGATTTCTGAGATCCCTGAATGGCTGATGGGTGTCATCCAAGGTTTCTCAATGGCTTAATGGGTGCCTCCAGGATTTTGAAGATTCTTCCGACTCATGGAAGGACTGCTAGGATTTCACGCTGGATGCTTAACGTCTATTCCTGGCTGCCCTCCAGGGTATTAAGATTCTGCTGGGGCCTCTCAGAATACAATCACTAGATTATTCCTCTCTCTCAGTAATGTCTAATTCAGTTTTTCTCATAATTCCAGGGATCGCTTGTACCTTCCGCGTCGACTCCTCTCCCACAGTCCGAACAGCGGCTGACTACCGTTTAGCGGGCCCCGACGAAGTCCTTACAATGTTGCGTTGGGTGGAAAAGCGAATGAACCAACGAGCTCCTCGCGTCATGACGTCACCCAGACTGTCACGCTCCCCCAAAATACAGAAACGGCAACAACCCAAAGACTCGATTCATTCGCAAATGTCTTTCGAGGACGAAGACGATAACAATTTCTTAGGAAACAAAAACGGTCCCAAAACCCTCCCCGTTCCTCCGCTTCCAATTTCACCTCTCGTCAGGAATAGTTGAACGTGGTTAACCTTCGACCCTTACAAATAGATCTTATCGCATTTCAGTAAGATTTTTACAAAATACACCTGAACTTAATTTAAGACCCCATCATTCTATAGTATTTAATTTTGCACCTCCGGTCATCGCAATGGTGGACCAATTGACTGCTCAGAATTTTAAAACCAATTGTAGGTTATGATGAGAATATTAGTAAGTCAGAAATTGTATGTCTTCTGCCTTTCTTAAATTATATTTCTAAAATAACGCTGAAAGCCCTCATTGATTTTTTTCATATCTTTCATCACTTTCATCATCATTATCACAAAAGACCTAAAAATGTTGAGATAAAATGGAGGAAGACCCAATCTCCTAAATGGTATTAACCAAAGCAGCGGACATTAGGTACTCTGGTACGATTGAGCTGCGAAACAAAACATGGACGCCAGGGGGCGTTAATAGGCAAAACCAATCCTGTCAAAAGCGGGTCGCGGTGGTGACTTTGAAATCAATACGAGGGCTATTCAACGTATACGTGTAACGTTCTGAACGTCTCGTTAATTTATTATTTAGAATTTAAGGCCAAATATTTGATTTCAATATCTTTAAAAAAAGAGCACGGACTGTGAATGCCTTTTATATGTATAAAAAATGACTTGTATGTAACTTAGTAAATTGTTGAAAACTGAGTTCTGAATAAATTTATTTTGGAATTATTTCTGCGCTGTATTATTTGAGAAGCCAGGTAATGTAGATTGAAGAAGTTAAGCCATTTTTGTGTTAAATAATATTTGACGCTCTTCAACTTACATTTTAATTATATATTGATAAAAAAGCTAATGCCCAGAAAAAACGTTGCGAATTCTTCCACAATGGTTTATTACTCCTTAGAGCAATATTATAAGGAAAATAGTGAGTGCCCAGGACTCATTCCAATCGATTCAGCGTCTCAGATTTCCCGCTAGGTCCCATCAAACAACCATCAAAAAAATATATTTTTAGATGGAAACGCGTTACTGAAACTTCGATTGTATTAATTTATTGCTAACTTCGTTAAATTAAACGCGAAATATTCGGTACTTCTGGGGGAAGCGGGTCAATTGGCAAAATTCAGTTAGCCAACCATCTCTCAACAATCTTGTTCTTTTCATCCTGAGTTCGCAAATCAACGTCCGGCACCGGTTCGAGGACGTCATGTTCTCTCACGTATTGGAATATCTTTTTGAATTTGAGCATCTCCATTCTCCGTGGGTCGTCTTTAGCTTTGTCTTTGCCTCTGATCTTCTTTTTACCCGCGGTCGGGGGAAGGCGACAATTGGGCGACACTTTCATAATGACGAGGAACCCCCTAGACGTGACAGAATTTCGTGTATTGCACGAAAGTGCCCAATTTTGAAGTAGCATCTTGTAAAATGTGCCGTATTTTAGGAAGCTATTTACTTGCTGTCTCCTACTAAAATGAAGGGCAACTTCAAATTGAAACGCAGTCGCGTCGTGTAGCCGCTTTGAGGGTAGCAAATTGTTTGAACGCAAATCGGCGTGTGTTGGTTCACGCTCAAATCGTACAAATTGAGCCTTCCATCTGACGTGGTCGCCGCAATCACTGTGCTCGAGTAAGGCGCCCATTGTACGTCCATAATCGCGCAGTACAAGTCAAATATGAAGAGTGGATCCCTGATGACAACAATATTCACACAAGATTGGTATTCAATTTGAATAAAATCGAAGTTTCCCACGAATAATAATGAATTATGTATCTAGACTGTTTAAAATGTATGCTTTTAGTAGCCAGAGTGATTCACCAGTACCTACTCAACGCAATCTTCTCCTCTTTCCTCAGAACCTATTGACTGGACTCGTCCAAGAGAAAAATGGTGCAGTAGAATTTATGTCGGCCTTTGAATTGACTTCCTCATAGTATGAGGGTGACTTACGGTTTGCCATCTTCCCAAATCTTCAATTTCCAGTCGCAGCTCGCTGAAGCGAACACTTTGGGGAAAAATGGGTTGTACGATATTCTATAGACGGAGAGCTCGTGAGCGTTGTAGACGTACAAGTACGACGAACAATAGGAGATGCTGCATTTGAATATCATCCCTTCGGCCGTGCCAACCAGAAATATTTCAGGGTCGTCGGGTTTGAACGTCAAACATGTTGCGTACGCTGAAACACGTTCATAAAGTCAACTTTATTATTATTTTGGTAACGAATCGCTGCAGAATTGAACTCCTCAGATGTTCATTTGCTTATATTATCTTATAAGAAGAGTAATCACTCACCAGCCTGGTAATAGGGAATTCTTTCAAATCCGACCTGCCCCTTCAGATCAAGCCTGATGATTGGCGTCATGGCGAGTTCATGCGTGTAGACGAGCCATTTATAAATTCGACCATCAGCTCCAGCAGAGTAAAAGCCCAATTGGCGGTCTCTCGAGTCATTGCACCATTGAACCTAAAAAAGTGAATCTAAGCCATAAAGTAACCTTAATTTTATGAAACCCTCAAGGAAAATGCAGATAAAAGTAGGCCAAAATACTCTTTATATATAAAATTGTTAACAGAAATTACCCATCAGCCCTTGTATTCGGTTCCTCTATGGACAAACCAATCTTCTAAATCCCTTTCTTACATAATTCCTCATTCAACACATTTTGTCGGTTAAACTTACTTCCCACACGCACCCAACGTGTTTTTTACTGATGTCACTGTCCAGTCGGAACGGTTTTCCTTCGTTTTTAATATTAATGATGGCAACGAAGCCATTGTAGAGCCCTACGGCCAAATAATAGGGCTCCTTGTCGTGTATATCCACGGTTTGACAGCCTGTTTTGAATCGAAACTTGTATTCTGGGAAGGAAGGATTTTTGAGAGTGTAGACACAAACCATGCCGTTTGTTCTGAAAGCGTGGACGTTATCTGTAAAAATAAAATAAAATAAGAAAATGTATTACGGTGCCACAATTGCGACGTCAAGTCCTCAAGAGAATAAATGACCCAAAAATTGAAAGCACGACGAATATTTGCACTTGGATTCCACCTCCGCTACTTGGAAACTCAAATTGTCATTCATTTGTCAATTCAGCAATTTGTTTTGGCCAGTGTTCGTCTATGAATATACATATCAATCAAGTTTTGAAAACCAATAACTTGTGATCGCCTCCAGATAATTTGGAGAGAGAAAAAAAGAAGTAGGTATATTGTGAACAAATATCATCACAATACGGCTTATTGATAGTGAGACGACGGAGATATGGATTTTGAAAAAGCTATATACTTTGTAAACAGCCTCAGGTAAAAGTACTTCAAGTCAATTGGGTAAAAAAGATGAGGGGTTTGTTGCTGGGTGAACGGCTCGACTCACCATTACAACAGCAAGAGCTTCAAGGGTGTACGGCTCGAGCGGTGTCGTGCAAAAATGCTACGGCCAACTCAAATTAAGAATACCTATACGTCTATCTGCTCCGTATTATCGTGTCATCCAATACCAATCACCTTTAGCACCCTTAGTCCCTAACGTGCGTCAGAAGTTCGCAGATATCTTGGCTGTAAATTAATAAAGTGAGGAAGAAAATGTCTCCTCTAGACTTGGAAATACCTAAATGAGCAACTCACACGTTCCGAAAGAGGCGGCGAACATGTCGTAATATCTTGGATTCCATTTTATATCTGTAACGACTGTTCCTTGAGTTTCTTCGTAGTTGAAAGACCATAAAGGCAAAACATTTCCTTCTGGTTCCCGGTACTTGTCGGCAGGATCGTCGTAATATTGAGCGTCTGAAATAAAAACACCGTCCGTCTTCTAAAACGTCTACAGGTAATAAAAGAGGATTTTTTTTTTTTTTTTTTATCAGATGAGTCTGGTGGCGTGAACTCAGAACCAAGCCTAGTAAGAATCTAATGACAAGCCTAGAGAGGTTTCATGTCCGAGGAGCTCCGACTTGGCAGGCAGGCCTCACCAAAAGCGATATCTTCGTAAGTGTTCTGAGTGACAAGACGTTCCATCAACCTGACAGCGAGGAAAAATCGATAGGTGTAGGATTCATCAGGCGTGAGAGCAACAGACTTTTCATTAGGATCTTGCATTTCGGATCTTTGTATCATCTGCTTTTCCCGTTTTTCCTTCTCTTTGGCAGCGACCGAAGCTGCGTGATCTCTCTGATAGGAGTCGTGAATCCCCCATTGGGTCACCATCTGTCGGATTTTAGAAGCTGGGGGAGGCACTGTCTGAGCGCCTTCTGCCTGCAATGACAGAAACACACTTTTCGTCGCCAGCTGACTGGGACCGGCAGGTGGCTTGTCGATCTCAAGATGTTTAATAGGTATTCCCAGAGCTGCTCCGGTCGCAAAGATCCTAACAAGGAACGGTAGATCAATAAAATCCAAGAGTAAACTCTGGAAGGTACATTTGGTGCTTATTATTTTACTTATCCAGACTGAGGGATTCATTAAATAAAATTGACTGAATTCCTTGGTGTATATGAAAACGACTTGTTTGTTATTAATTAATCACATTTATTTCGTAATACGATTTCGATAATTGGATTGATTTTTAATTCAACCTTTTATCTTGATACTTGAAATGGATTTTTTCATCGAGAATTGATCGAGAAGAATTTTTTTTCCTCTGTTTGTACTTTCTGAAGAAGCGTTTACTCATGCCAAAACTTCAGTAAACGTTGAGAAGGGCAACATAAAAAATTCCACTGTGAGACTGGAGCAGCTTGCTTACCATGTGAACATCTTGTGACCTCTCACCAGTCGCGTAGTACCCCTATTAAAGTTTGTTTTGGCGATCTCAAGACGAGTTGTCCTGCACGGTTGCCCAGATGTATAGGGAAAAGAAAACAGACGGCAGACCTTGACAAAACGTCTACAACGGGCATCTACCCGTTATAAACGTGAAATCGCGTGAAGCGAAACCGAGCGCGTAATATATGCGCAAATCAACTTGCGCCATCCCCCGAGCGCAGAGCGCCAACAACAATGTAAACTGGTAGACTTACTCTGGTAATGGAATTAACAGTCAGAACTTCGCGGTCTGCGTAATTGAACATGTTGGACAGCAATTTCTTAATCTTTTTCTTCTTCTTCTTATCATCTTCAGCCTGGAAATTGAGATGTTGCGTGATTTAATTATTCGATAGGTTGGTATCTCATCTAAGTTCTCACGCCCTCATTGAATGTTCATGATATTATTCATTCATCCTTGCTCTGAAGCATAAACACCCCCGGATCTAATAAAATGAGTAGACATCTTGTTTAGTTGGGAGGATCTAAACTGAATCTCCGGTACTTCGTATGAGCAACAATCGCATATATTCTTGTCACCTCTTTTTCTTTGTCGGACTCCTCAATTTTCACTTCTTTCTTGTCTTTTTTCGGTTCCACTTTCTTCTCATCGTCTCCATCTTGTCCATCTTCTTCCTCCTCCTATGAAAGAAATCAATTCTTGTTTAGGAGAAGAAGCACTCAGAAAATAAGTATGTACATGACTATATTCACGATCTCAGTAAGTGAAATGGAAGGGAACAATGTTCTGACTATTCAGACATCTGGCACAAATCATACCTCCTCGTCGTCCTCTGTGCCTTTTGGTGGCTCTGAATCAGAATCTGAGTCACTGTAATGAGGTCGTCCAGTTCTCACTTTCGGCAAAGGAGGCAAGAGGTGACCCTCGGAATCGTATTCAACTATATCATCTGCAATGAGAGTTAAACGCTGGATTGAACTCCTTGAAATGGCAGCTTGAAATCATTAGCAAGGCCAATAATGGGCTCTCAGCTAAAATAATACACCCCAATGCAAGGAAATGAGCCACAATTATAAGCAGAGCTCACCCCACGGGTTATGCTTCTCCCCCCCACTGCAAGCAGTGAGGATACAGGCCGGAATGATTGTCCTTTCATTCAGCAGGGCTTAGATAGGGAGTGGTAAACTGCTCCCCCTAAAATAATAGGTACAGTTGGTGATAGTCTTTTTGAGCTTTCCATACCACAGTGATCCTTCACTGTTTTTCATTGGGAGGGGGACCCTCATACAAACAACGCTTCTGCCTTGAGGACAACACTCACCGTCACTGAGTTCTACATCTTCTGGTGCAACGTAGAAGTTATTCCCTTCCAGTGTGAACAATTCGATCTCTCCCAGAACGAGAGGCGCTGACTTGAAGTAACCGCCCTGAAGCTTTGGATAGTTGATCCATTCGCACCTGTCCGAGTCTTCGTCGGCGTCTCGTGGTATCAGCCCTCGCTGGTGAGGCTCATTTAGTTGCTTCAAAAAGGCACAACACAATGAAGAATCCGCATGAATGAGGCATAATCAGTTCAGACATCATCAACAATCATCTAAAATATGTGCCGTCGTACCTCAATGACAAACATCCCGTATGCCGATAAGGCTAATATGGAAGGCAAGTTATGACTGGCAGCCTACCTCTTTGGTCAGTTTGGCTTCTGATAAGTCAGCTTTGGGTCGTCGAGGCGGCATTCCGACTTTCTGTTCACCTACAAGCTCAGCCTCAGACACCTCTTCAATGAAGGACACTCGGATTGGCCTTTGCCCTGCTTCTACGACAGACGTTCCTGCGCTGGTCCTGGTACCTTTTTCCACGCGTTTAGGAACTGTTTCATCCAGGAACACCTGACGAAGATATAAATTATTATCTTGACCAGAAGTACTAGGTCATAAATAAGGAAACTCGGTTAATCTTCTCTGCACTAACAACTAATTTTTGTATGCACATTATCACTTATTTAGGTATGTCTTTCCTACCCCTCACTAGTTTCAAATGGCATATACCTAGAATGTCATAATTGGGGACGACTGTAAATAAATCATATAGGCGATTGAGTTTTACATGGTAGTGTAATGTTATATTCTAATTAACGAAGACCGTTTGCCGTTCGTACCATGAAATAAGGACCCTTCTTCCATGTTTGTACTCACAAGATGACTGCCATCTTCGTCGCCATCACCCGGTGGTGGATCGGGTTTTGAGAATAAACCTTTCGTCGTGTGTACTTTCTTCGAATCCGCAACATCTTCTTCTTCGTCCTTCTTTTTCTTTTTTGTTGCTTCACCATACACGAGGACTTCGTTTTCCAAGGCTTCTAATGCCTACACACATAGAATTGAGAAAAAAGTAAATTATTAGACTACCAGCCGCCCTCTTTCTAAAACTCCTGTTTCGTTTTATTGTGCTTCTTCCAGGCTGAGGAATAATTATTGTCGCGCAGATTTGGTGTTTTATCAACAAATAACACCTTGCTTTAAAGAGTTTGAGTTCCTAATCTTAATTGAAGATTATATTCATAATCCCTCCATTCTCTTTTGATCGCCAATTCTCATTTTGGAAGTACATTCCAGTCTTCCGTTGAGTTCCAAACAGGCAGAAGTAGTTTGAAGGAATACCATTGGTCAGTTTTAAACATCCGAAGTCTAGATTCAAGCGGTCGATTCAGTTTGTACTGATTTGATAGCTCCTGTGATCATACCTTATCGACGACAAATTAATTTTCAATTGACAATTTTCAATTACTCTTTGCTGCAAGATCCGTTCATCTTTGATCGCTTGTATTTTATTGTAGTATTCGTCCATTTCGATTTCGTAGGAGGCATCCTCTGAGAGGTCAATAGACACGTCGGAGCCTTCTGGATCATCGATCGGGACAAAAAATGGATCAAACGGTACTTCCAAATCCTTAAATATAAACAAAAATCAATATTTTTGGACTTTTGTTCTTGCAAGAGCAACAAAATACTTTCCACACTTGCCTTCTCGCATTCTAAATCTTCACTCTCGGAAGCGGATGGTATGGGTTGTGCCATTTTTTTGCAATAAAAACAAACACGCTTATCGCAAATTGTTTTTAAATCGATTCAATTCTGTTAGTTGGGTGAGTTAGTGATAGATATACTATCATTGTTATCTAAGAAACCTCGGTGGCTACTTATAAACGCTGCCAATTCTTTCACAAGGGTTTGTTATTCCTTATTCCTCCACACGCCTAGGTACACGAAAATCTCGAAAACTCACTTTTGAAATGGGTAGATGCCCATTTTTGACCCACACCCGCCTCCGATAAACGCCAATCGGTCTGGGACCCTTCTCATTGGATTGTAAAATTTAGTCAAAAATGATGCCCCACACGCCTTGATCGCCAAAAATCCCAAAACTTTTCCGTTAACCCTCTCCTCTCCCTCCTTCCAACTCAACTCCTTTGTGAATGCCTCTCGTCAGCCCGATGTCTGGTCATGTTTTAGGCATTGGGAAATTACTCTCTCACACTAAGATAACAGGTTTAGGTGAAATTCACGCCAAGGCAAAACCATTGGGTGGAGGAAGCATTATGTATGAATAATGAGAAAAGATTTTGAAAATCACCATATCTAGGAAGTTGTAGACGTCGCCGAGTATTTGTCGAAATAAATTGGAATTGTCGATGATCGTTTGGTCGATCTGCGTCTGCTAAGGAATCCCGTTCTTTATCAGCGAGACCTTTGAGAAGAGATAAGTAAACTGCACTCAATCCATATGGGAGACATTGGACGCAAATAAGCGCTCAGCGCTCAGGTTATGGTCGCTACTCCGCATTCCTTGCAACCACCGATGTCTCAATACTACCCAAACTGTGCATATATTTTTTTCAAATGTGTAAGAGATTCTCGTGGCCATCGTACGGGCATTGAGCAGGCGAGTGGCACATTGGGGGGAGGGGGTAAATTCAGAGGAAATGGTACATGTATAGTTTAAAAAAATATATATACATATAGTTTCAAAAAAACGCTGCAGATTCTTACACACGGGTTGGTTATTCCTCGAACCAGGTGCATGGAGACCAATTTAAACCTCGGACCAGGATCATGGAGATTCATTTCTTCAACATGGGGAAAATGGGGAATACAGTGGGTGGCGGGTCCCGGACCCATTCCAATCGATTCAGGGTCCAGAATTTAGTGGAAAATGATATTCCACACGCCTAGGTACCAGAGATTTCGAAAACAGACATTTGAAAAGGGTAGTTGACCATTTTGACTCGTAACCTCATCCAGAGGGCACCACTCGTTCCGGGACCCTTTTCATTTGATTCAGCGTCCAGAATTTGGTGGAAAATGATACCCCACTCGCCTAGATCGCCCAAAACCTCAAAAATACATTTTTCAAAAAACACATTGTGACCCCTACCCTGCCCAAATTTGGTCCGATCGGGCTGAAAAGTTTTGAGGACCGTCCCGGGCCGGGAATAGACCCCTGACCCAAATTTCAGATTTTTAGAAAATTTTCTACTACCGAAATCCGCGCGTACGGCGGACGGACATTGACCTTTCTTGATCTAGACACCATGAAACGTCCAGAAAAAATATTTGACATTTGCATATTTTGATCTGGACACCTTGAAACGTTTAGAAAAAATTGTGGGCCAAATCGGTTGACCTTTGGCATGAAAACATAGGTGGATCTTTCAAGGAATAACCAACCAAAAATCAAGAATATAGTTACAAAAAACACGTTTTTTACTCATTGCCTCCCCCTAATTTGGGCTGAAGTTTTCCTTAGCCTACCACTCGTTAGGTGTAAAAACTTTTGGGTTTTTTTGCAATCTGCATCAATCATTGAGTTGGTGGCTCCTCCGGCTCAGGGGGAACCATGGTCAATATACTCATACATTAATTATTGAATTATTCGAATCGACCGCGAAAAATGGTTGGGAGAAAGTTTCATAGACTGCGCTGCGGACACCCAGTTCTGCGATTCCACTGGACGAGACGCGATGAGCGGCCATTGAACAGCTGTTTCCCTTATCCCCGACTTCAACTCCAAAATCGACTCGGAGGAAGTTATTCCGTCGTTCCTGCCCTGGTTTGTCTCTTCCTTTCATCAACCGTACCTCATCACTTCCTACCCGTGCCAGTATCAAGTTGTCCGTTCCAACTAGGCTGTAATCTCAAGCTGTAGTTCGTACGATTTTGGAAATTGAAGCCCTTTCTAAGCTGCGCTGTTTTCGCCACCCCCTCCGAGTCGTGTTACCGTTCTGTTGATGTGTTATTTTTGTGCAATATAGTGCGTCTATTTATGTAAACACGGTTCATCCAAAAGCTTTCGCGTCGCGAGTACTTGGATTTTGACGCTCTTTTCATCCCAGTATCTTCACGCAAGTTCTCGACCTTCCTACTTCCACGCTCGTTGTTTAGAGAGCGTGAACTTTTTGTTTTTCACCATTTTGGCTTGGCGTTTATTCAGTTTGACTTCGCTCATGTCTGCTTTTTGAATTCATCATAGCTTCCAACTCGAGCAATACGTGAGTACCGATATACCTGTTGCGTTTGCTGCCCGTATTTTCTAAGTACATAAATTATCATCTCCGTAAACCTAAGTACTTTCCTGGTCTTCTGGCGTACGTCCACCTACCCAGGAACTATTGGTCCGCGCCAACCTATGCTTCTCATAATAGTTTCACATCTTATGGTATTTGCTACTGCGTACAGAACACATCCCGTAAGTATAGGCTTAAATCCCCACGTAACACTGTAGAGGATAGTGATCTGACAGGGGTTCCATGGTCGCCCTTTTGGCTTCAAGTGCGAATAGTGCGATCTCCCAGAATCTACTTGTATAATACAACTTAGTTTTAATTGACTATCAAAATATCTGAATAATTCAATTTTTGAGTAACTTGGGATTTTTGTAGGATCTTGAAATTTGTCTAGGGATAACTTACGATTGCCTTCTTTTGCCTCTCAGGGCCTCCCTGGTCTGAGGGCCACGGTTACTAGAAAATCGAGTACATGAACGCCTTATAAAATCATACAAGACCGTGTGTCTAGTACAGTAGGCTCTGAAGTCACAAATTTCTACCAAAACAACGCCTTCAATATTTGAGATCCTGAACAGCTTTCCAAGACGATTTTCCACAGCGACTGCCGACCAAAAGTTTCTAGTAAATATAATTCTGACTGTCCAAAGCGTTTGAATGGTGCCAAACTCGATTATACTCGTATTATCAGTTTTGTTATTGTCTTCAAAAATTATAGCCAGCAACACGATTTAAACCTCTGAGACAACAATAATATTTTTTGGAATCCGCTTGTGTAGTAAGACCACTAGGTAATCTCCACGTTCGTCACCCAACACCCCTCATTTGAAAAGAATAACAACTTTTTAGGATGTAAAAGTATTCGCTTTGGCCGTACCCACCCGCCAACTGAGTGTCTTCCTCCTCTTATTTGACTCCTGTAATTATTAGTTTTAATTTTATTTTCTAGATACGAAATGGGTGAGGGCAACAGTTTTTGTTTTAGATGACACCGCACCTTCCAAAATGAGTGGAGAATACCTGTCGAGGAGTTCACCTCCAGGTACAGCAGTTTTCTGTTCAGGGCTCATCCGATACTGTTGGAAAAAAGGCTTAACCAGCGCTTACTTGAATTGAATCGAAGGACGTAAGCTGCTACATAGCCAACAGTTCAGATTCCGACAAAAGGACTCAATAGCAAGTGTATAGCCACAAGTAGACATCATAGAAAAGGCCCTCGAAATGAAGTCTGCTCAGTCACTATTCTCGATATTACTCAAGCAAATGATGAAGTTTGGCCTCAAGGAAACAGCTACAGGCACGTTATTCGACACTTGACTCATACCTTACTGAATGGTACTCTCGAATCAAGCAAAACGAAGCTGTATTCCATAGGTTAGCGTACCTGGCCTACACCAGTGATCTGCCCTTACCTATGCAGATGATACCGCAGTCGTAGCTGATGGTACCACCAACAGGGAAGCCACAATCAAGAAGTATCCAAAAACCCTCCAACCCTTCAGAAACATTGAAAATGTTGATCATATCGGTTTAGTAATCACTTATGCTAACATTCCAAAGGTCAACTTCTCCCTGGTTTGCGCCAAAATTTGACAGTTTACGTTTCATGATATCCAAATATCAGTTCGCCATCTACGCCGTTTTCGGCAGTACACAATTTTCTGAAAATTTGAAATTTTGGACAGGGACCACATTCTGGCATTAGTTGGATATCGAAAGGTTTCAGCCTGATCGACCCATATTTCACTAAAATTTGGACGTCGAATCCATTAAGATGGGTCCTGGGCCGATTAGCGAAAATTGGGACCTACCTACCTGCTTTACATTGGGTTTTTGGGGACCTTGGCTTGCGGGGTATCATTTTCTACCAAATTTTGGACGCTGAATCGATTGGAATGAGCCCTGGACACTCCACATTCATTTTGGAGCCCATAGTCCTCCAAGGAATAATCAACCATTGTGGAATACTGCCTTGTAAATAAGCCTTGTGTGAAATACATATGAATTTAAATTTTAGAAATTTTGGTTTTTTAGAGATTGGTCAGGAACATGTGTGATAAATTTTCTTTCTTTCACCATCAAACGTTCAAGGAGTAAAAACACATCAATTTTACATCATCATCAGATGCCACGGTTGTTCTGTATAGTGCTCTCAGAGTTGGAGAAGCTTAATGTATAGCCACTATTGGTTCTTGGTAGTTTCTCAGATGAAATGAGAAATCAAGCTGAAGGGCACTCGTGAGTGTTGCTGGTTCTGCTCTGTTTGCCGCCCCCCACTGACCGCCGGTAGTTGCGAAGAAAATCACTCTTACATAAAATTCTTTCTATCGTCAGTCTCTCACTTGCACTTGCTGTTTTTAATGTTTTTTTTTCTCTGAACGATTCGGTCATCGTCTCACTTGTGACAACGGTTATCAGCGCCTGAACGAACCATAAGTAATCTCACTATGTCTTCCAGGCTCCCATCGGCCTACCTGGACGTCCACCATGGCCATGGGATAAACGACCGGAGGAGCATGTCAGGGAATTCATCTTTAGATGGAGCCCCAGGTGGTACGTACGTTTAAACTTTTAAGTATTTATAAGAAACTTCTTTCGGTTAGACGTTGGTCAGACGAATTCGTTGTCGCTAATTTCGGGAAAAGAGCTGGATGAGCTTTGGAGTGAAATCAGAGTGGCAATACAGGCTACGATCCATCTTAGGGATCCCCTAAATTCCGTCTCGTACGACAAAATTCCGCATTAATTCAGAATTAAGATATCATTTAAATCAACTACAGTTACACTCACCTATTCGAACTTCCCCCAAAGACTTTCTTCTCTCAAGGTCCATCTCCTGTCAGGCTCCCCTTACTGAAAGTGGAAAGAGAAACTGTCGACATTCACGAAAGACTACTTCATGCGTAAAACACGCACTGCAAACTGCAAAGCAAGCTAATCTTAGTGGAGCGTTACGTTAGGTAAGCCTGTCATCGTCGTTGAGGCCACCTTGTTGGTCCCTAATCCATCAATAGCCATTTCAAAGGATGGATTTCTATTTTGTTAAGGCTTTTTATTGAGCATCCCCATTAAATTTGTATCCTACGAACGGCTGTGAATTCATGATAAATCGATTTGCTGTGAAGTTTTTAGGAAAATACATTCCACAAGAAGAAAGTTGGAATGCACTTTGCTCATCTGCGACTGTCTAAGTTCTTCAGCATGGTAAAATGGTTTATCCAACGAGTCTCGAAATGGGTTAGCCTCTGTTGACGACCTAGGCTATCAAATTCCTTCTGGATTAAATGGGTTTTGATGGTACACCGGTTTTGGTTGACCATCGTCAGTGATAATCTTCAAATTGTTTCCCCTCAAACAATCATCTTTGGATCGGGCATCCGAATCTTTAACAAAGTATAGTTTTAGTTCGGATCAGCTAAAGATCGTGGGACATGAGTATGGTTATGGTTGATCAACTATCTGTTCAAAGCTGGGAACAGATGGCTGTATGATAGGTTTTTCTTGGTTTGGGATGAAGGTTTTTGATTTTTTTCAGGAAATAAGAACAAACAAAAGTTAATAGATAAACTTGCATTCAAGTGCTGTGCACAGAACCTTCCTTGTAGACTTCGCGATACAATTTCGTTACTGATAAACGTGTAGAAACAGTAGAAACAGCCAATATGCTAGGTTTCTCTAAAAAAAAAGAAGTGATTTTGTAGTCTCCTCCCCCCACTCTTCAGATTGTATCTGACCTGGGCCAGCTCAACTACTGAGGAATAAATAAAATAAATAAATGTGAACCAACTTTGCTTCGGTAGGCTCCTTGATAAATGCACACAAGTAGACATTAGGTTTTAGAATTGTTCTCTTCAATTTATCATTCTTATTATTAATAACGTTGTTATTTATTTTTGTTACTGTCTATGTGTACTTGTCTAGTTATTGTCTATTTATTTTTAAAAGAGAAAAGCGTCAGCTGTCATGCGCTCATGGACTTGGTGCAGAGAAGGAGCTCCAAAATTGATTTGTACGACACCTGGTTTCATACAGGGGGTCGACATCAGATTCGCCCCATAATTTGACAGTTCGCGTTTCAAGGTGCTGCAAATTTTCTCACTAGGGTTGGTTATTCTTTGGACCAGGATAGTCATGGACCAGGAGAGCATGGAGACTCATTCCAATCGATTCAGCGCATAAAATTTAGTCGAAAATGATTGGTAGGGGCAAATTTTGACCCATTCTACCCACTTCCAATGGATTCCAATTAATCTGAGACTTGAGACATCAAGAGATTTTTTGATCTGGACACACGAAACACCCACAAAAAAATGTGGGGCAAATCGGAGAGGTTGAATTCTTGATTGAAAACAATCAAAATGTCCGTCTGACGTTATTGGTATTGACAATTTTCCAAAAAATCTAAAAATTTGGTCAGGAACCCGTTTTCAGCTTTAGTTGGTCCTCATAACCTCTTGGGAGAGGGGGGATGTCTTTTTTTCAAATGGATTTTCATTGATCACGGCGTATGGGGCATCTTTTCCACTAAATTTTGGACGGTGGAATCACTGGAAGTGGGTATAATGGGTCAAGGCGAGTGGGGTATCATTTTCCACTAAATTTTGGACGCTGAATCCAATGAAATGGGTCATAGAACGATTGACACCCACTTGAAGAGGTTATGGGTCAAAATGGATATCTATTACCCCTTTTGAATATATGTCGAGATTCCTGGAATCTAGGCGTGGGGTATCATTTATCACTAAATTTTGGACCCTGAATCGATTGGAATGGGTCCGGGACCCGCCACACCCACGGTTTTCCCCATTTTTCCCATGTTGGTTAAATGAGTCTCCATGCGCCTGGTCCGAGGAATAACCAACCCATTTGTAAGAATTTTGCGTTTTTGGAAACCTAGGCGTGTGGGTCTCATCCTCCACCAAATATTAGACGCTGAATAGGTTAGAATGACTCGGAGACACACTTGACACTCACTTTTTGTCCCATATTCTTGCTCCAAGGAATTACCAACTATTTTGAAAGAATTTTCTGCATTTTAATTATCGGCACCTATTGGAAATAGCCCCAATTTAGCGGTGACAAAGATCGCCTGGTTGATGAGTCGTGAACTTGACCCGGAGAACGATAACGACGTCTGAGGGCGTTCAATTAGTTTCAATGCTCCTTCGTTACATCAAAGATCCTGGGAACTCTCTCAGCCGATGAGGACTTTTCACGTGTGAACGCGTCAAGTTACCCAAACTTGTGCGAGTTACCAGTTGGTGTTGTTGTCTCAGTTGGGACGAAGCTCTGCTTAGCCGAGTGCTATGGATCCCGCTGGCTCCTCCACCACTCAGCTCCTTATTGGTGATCACCTTCATTATTTATACATTAGGTAGATTATTTATCAAACGATTATTCGAGGCGCCAAAATGGTCTTTTCATCGTTTCATACGACACAAATGATATCAACACTACAGTTGTCGGATTCCATGTATTGAAAGAAAACAATAATTTGTCACTTTAATAAAATTTAAAAAATGTGATAAGGCTCAAATAATATTTCGTTATTCTGCTGAAGAAGTAGTAGAGGAGATTTATGTCTCGTCAGTTTTGGTTATGGTTTGATATTGTCTCTAAACTCTGCCCAGTATTGTGTGTTCAAAGCTCAACCAAAACCGTGTCATCTACCCCCAATCTAGTGGATTGTTCCTCTAGAAATTTAAAACGCCTGTTTTAATTAAATTCTACAAAAGAACTTTAGAATGAAAGAAGTAATAATGAAAGAGAAATTCTTTTAATTTGCATTAAGGTTTGTGAGAATCTAACAAAATCATGCAACAAATGTTATTAATTTGTTTTAAAAATCACATTCGAAATGCCCATTTGACCCATACTGACCTTTGGTAATCGATCCAAGACCCATCTCAATTGATTCAGCGTCCTAAATGTAGTGGAAAATAATATCCCACACACCTAGATTGCCAAAAATCACGAAAATCCATTTAAAAAAAAAAAAAAAACTCATTTTTTACCAATACTTCCCCCTAATTTGAGCCGATCAGGATGAAAAGTTTTGAGGACCTACTACAGTCTAAAAGAACTTCCCTGGCCAAAATTTCAGATTTTTATAATATTGTCTACTACCAAAAACGGCGTTGTTGGGAGAGGGGTATCTGGATTTTAATGGTTATTCCTAGAATAATCAACCTATGTGATCATGCTCAAGATCAAGAAGTAGGGCCTCTCTGATTGGCCCCAAAATTTGAAATCATACTCTTTATGATGCCTTTTTTTGTAGTAGTAAATTTTCTCCCCTTGGGACCTCTTTTGGGCCCTAGTTGGTCCTCAAAACTTTTCAGCCTGATCGAACCAAATTTAGGGTGGGAAGTGGTGAAAATGCTTTGTTTAAAAATCGATTTTTGTGATTGTTTTAGGCGTGTGGGGTATTATTTTCCACTAAATGCCCGATCCTGAATCCATTGAGATGTGTCTTGGACCGATTGGTGCCCCCTGGAGGTGGGTACGGCCCAAATGGGTCCCTATCTACCTACTTCAATTGTGGAGTTTTGAGATTTTTGGGTAGTATAGCGTGTGGTTTTCTACTAAATTTTGGACGCTAAATCGATAGGAATGAGTCCAGCACTCACTGTATTCTCCCATAATCTTGCTCCATGAGTGATCAACAATTATTGTAGAAGAATCCACAGCGTTTTGTTTGGTTGTTTTGACCTAGACATTGGAACGATGATTATTGAATCTCCTGAATTGCCCTACGTCTATGTTATTTGTGAACTAAATCATGCATCCGTGGTCATTTTTAGTCAGTTTGCTGTGAAATCTGATGTAATATTGGATTTATGTGATTTGTAGAGACGCTCTCGCGCAGTTTCTCCGTGTCCACCGCCGATCGTGTCCCATCTCGCGACTACGATGGTCTCAAGTCACAGTGCGACAAGGCTATGCACGAACTTCAAGTTCTCCGAAGGTCCGTTGTAATTTATTTGTTGACTGTCGAGAAAAAAACGATTGAAGAACGAGTGATAACGCTTGTCGTTTTGTAGGCAGCATAGCGAGACCGTCAGGCGTTGCGACCACACAATGAAAGAGTTGGAGTACTACAGAGGCCAACACCACGCTGCTATGGCTCAACTCGAATCTGCAGCTCAAGAGTCATCTTCTCTCAGAACCAAATACGGCGAGTTGGTGTCGGACCTTCGCTCTAGCCAGGTGAGTTTCTAACTAATTTTTTTCTTTATTTATATATAGGGTGTTCCAGAAGTAGCGCCTAATTTCAAAGTGCAATAAACAATTCAATTTTCGGTCAATTTGAAATTTTTTTTATTGGAAATCGTAGGAAAACAACTCCGATTTATGTGTGAAAATGATATTGGGCATGTGCCCACCCAAACCAGCCGTACGTTGCTCCAAACGGTCATTAAAATTTCGATCACTCGCTGGCAGACCTCCGGATCGATGGTGGCAATGACTTTTCGGATTCTTCCTTCAATTTGGCCAGCCATCCGAGGTTTATTGGCGTACACCTTGGACTTAACGAACTTCCATAAGACAAAATCGAGTGGGGTCGAGTCTCAGGACCGTGCTGGCCACTCCTGAGTCCCTCGAAGCAATATGATGCGGTCGGGAAACTTTTCTCACAGAAGTGTGGCAAGTTGCCTCATCTTGCTGGAACCAAAATCCTTCGAAATCACCAATTTCCTCCAGTTTGGGCCAAAACTATTCAGAAATCATTTCCCTGTACTGGCTCGAACTGCTTCGACGGTCTCTTCGTCTTGCGATGAGCGCGGGCGCCCCAACCTCCTCTCATTCAAAATTGAGCCCGTGGTTTCGAATTTTCGCACCAATCTTCGAACAGTGGATTCGTTAGGTGCCACTTTACGTCTTAGAGGATCTTGAAGGACTCGAACCATTGCCGTGGAGCTTTCATCACACTTTTAAAAGGATTTCATTCATCAAAATTCGCTGTTCTTTGGAGAACTGTTCCAACGTTAAGAACTCACGTAAACACCAAAAACTCAGCAACGAGCGGGTCGGTAACTCAAATCGGAATGATAATAGACAACAAAAATCATAACACCACCGCTTCCAGCCTTCCCGGGAAACCGTAGTGCCTACTCAAAATTCGGTGCTACTTCTGGAACACCCTGTACATTAAATTTTGACTATAATAAACGTAATAATAAATACGGCTATGAATCAACTCGACCGAGCCTATTGTGTATGTGGTGAAAGAGAATCAACCCGACCGGTCGATTCCCCCAATGAAGACATCACGAACGATGTAAACAGTTTCGGTACGTGCGGCATCGCGAACTATAGTTAGGTGGCGCTGTGATCATGTTGAAAGTTGTAGTGCTGTTATTGTTTTAAATCGCGAAAAACGGAAATAATGACAAGTTCAGCGGTTCACAATCATGAATGTTTGAGTGATGACGAGATTAAACGACTGGAAATTGTTCACATGGTAAAGTCTAAAGCAACTGAAGACTCCACAGTACGTCGATGGCATCATGACGGATAGACCTTGGTCAGAGGAAGCTATTTCATTTTGTGATTACTTTTTCGATTATTATTTAGACAGCGACGCACCATTTCCATCTTCCATGGGGGCATGCCCACCATCGTTGGACCTGGTAGGACAAACGGACCAGAGGCCTTCCATAGGTATTTCAACGATCAATTTTATTCTACCCGTCCGTCGATATGGAAGGTGCTCGAAATTTTAATGGAAATTCAAGTTAAGACAAGGCTTAAACTAGATGCCACGGGTGCCCGCAGCTCTGGAGGACGACGTAGATACAGAAAAGAACTCGAACGACACCAGCAACTACTACATGCTCGACAATCCCTGCTATCAGGACAAATCGAAATCCACGAGTTCCTCACGCAGATCGGACAGCTTCATGTTCCCAAAACTATTTGTTGACAGCTACGACGAGTACACCTTTATTTAAGACGACAGCATCACTGCTGAACACAACATGCTACTTGCTCATACATTGGAACATACTTCAAATAATTTCCTCATTTTCCTAGTTTAAATCTGCAGGTCGAGTTGATGCACACACACCTCGGGCGTCCAGGTCGAGTTGATGCATCCTTATAAGGGTTTAACGGATTAAATCGGTCGAGTTGCTTCACTGCCAGAAATACTCAGTGGAATAATCCTTCATAAGGGCAAACCCGTGTTAAAGGATGAGTCATAATGACAGGTGTTTTGCAATAAACACATTTCGTGTATACAGCGTGTAGCTAGGGGAAAATTAAGTGAAAACATGAGCATAAATATGTTGAAGTGTCTCTCTGAGAATAGAAAAATTTAATGATCAGACCACCTGATGGGCAGGCTGATCACAACTATATTGAAATGAGAAGAAAATAATCACTACTGGCTCTCTATATTGTAGTTTTACCTCCGTCTCGCCTAAAACCTTCTTTTGTTCAAATCTCCTCTTTCATTCCAGGAAGGGGAAAACGGAAATGGAGACCCTTTGAATCAGCTCTATTTGACCACCCTCTCCAAGTATGAAACCATGAAAGAGGAGTATGAGAGTTTGAGAAAACGCTACGACGACCTCATCGCTTCTCACTCATCTGCTGTCGATAAATTGGAATTGGCTCAAGTATGTCCTAAGTTTCTCTCTTTTGAACTTGAATTGTTGAATTTTCCGTTGTTTCTCAATTAACAAGCGATAAATGTTCCATGCAGGAGGAAGTGGGAAGAATTAAGAAACAATGCGAAGATATGGTGTCCGAAAGGAACGTCGCTGTACGCGAAAGAAATGGTCTCAAACAGCAATGCACGGCAGCCATTCGTCAGTGGGATATCGCTTTAAGGGAAAGAAACGAGTATCAAGAACTTCTTGTCAAAGTGAGTCACGAAAATCCAAATCCGAAAAAAATAGTGGCAATACTGCGAGTATTTTCAGGCTGTCTTAGACATTTAATGTTAAAAATTTTATTAAAGCTGTTGTCGAGATTCCGAGCGTTTGTTGTTGAGAGCTTTTTGTAAACCTTAAGAAATGTGAATCCAATCATCATATTAAAATAATTTCAAACACTTATTAGGAGGTATTGTGCTCGACAATATAAAAGAAATCTAGGTGATGAGTTGTGTAGTGCCCAAGATGGTTGAACATGAAGATGACCTATTTACTGTGGGAGTTCTATCAGTGCCAGAATTCGCACCTACTACTCTTTCAAAGGTTTTGGTCAGTCGTTCGGTGGCCCACAATAAGCAACGATTCCTATGGATTTTAGGTTCAGCAGCAGCACGACGAGGCGATGAAAGAGATCAACCAGGCGATGGCTGTCAAAATGAAGGCTAGCAAAGATCTGAAGAGATTGACTGAAGAACGGAACGCCGCTATGCAAGAATATTCGCTCATCATGTCGGAAAGGGACACGGTTCACAAGGAAATGGAAAAGTTGACCGAGGATTTGGCTCAAGCTAAAAAGAAGAACAAAGCTATCGAAGCCGAAGCTAAACAGATGAGTGAAGAGGTATCATACTGTAAAAACAATCCTATTTCTCTCTAAAATCTGAGCAATGAGGAATGCTTGAAATGTGAAGTTCTCTTATCAATTCCTGTGATCACTCATTTGTAGAAAAAGGCCCTGGCGTATCAAGTGGAGACTCTTAAAAGGGAAATCTCTTCTGCGCTACACGATCGTGATAAAGCGCTGAAGGAAGTGAATGACCTGAGACAACGAGGAGGCGAATTTAAAGAACGCAATCAATTTACCGGAGGAAAAACCCATTTTGAATCAGCCTATGGCGAGAGGTGGGAACTCTCTCAACATCGAATTCTTAGTGCGATTTGAGGAAATTATATTTTCAGTTTCTTATTGTTTTGCCTTTTGGACTTTCAGGGATCCTGGTCGCAAGGATTTGCGAGAATCTCAATCCAGCTCGATGGATTTGTTTAGTAAATGTCAAAAAGAACGGATGGATAACTTGGACCAAGCGAACCAGGAGATTGAAAAATTAAACAAACAAATCGATAAATTGCAGGCGGAATTGACCGGTGAGTAGCTCTGAAGGTTAACCACGATTCTTGAATCAATAAACGCAATAAGCTTTTAAATCTTCTATAAAGAGGTGAATTTATGGAGTTTTTCATGAAAAACCTTAAAAATTGAAATGTCTGGAAAACGGTTAGGAATCGGACCATATTGAAAAGAGTCTTTTTTGCTCAGAATCAAATTTCCTACAAGATATCACAGTTTGTAACGCGAGTAGCCAGTCACCCTGTAGAAATAACCTAGCGTAGCGTGATATCCGTTGTTATGCTTGCTCCTAGCATACGGAAATGCCTTTACAGAGGTCAGGTTTGACATAGTTTATGGATTACTTCGTGATTACTTCTGCTCCAGCAACCGGTTTTCACATTTTCATGGTTTGCTCATTACGCTTTGTTTCCTATTTCCTTTCACAGAATCAATACAAGAGGCCGAAGTGAGCAAAAGGCGTCGAGATTGGGCGTTCAGCGAGCGAGACAAGATCGTAATGGAGCGAGAGAGTATTCGTACACTGTGCGACCGGTTGAGAAAAGAGCGCGACCGAGCTGTGTCTGATTTGGCAGAAGCACTCAGGGACAGTGACGACATCAACAAGCAGAGAGCCGAAACCAACAAACAGTTGAAAGTCCTCAAGTACGTTACTCATTGTGAATTTGAGGAGTGCTCTGTATTTCCAGCTTCTGAGCGCAAACATCATTTTCCTCCACTTCCGCTTCATCCCAAGCAATTTCTCTAAAAATTTTTTTTTTTTTTTTTTTTTTTTTTTTTCCAGAGAAAAAATGGAATTACAGTTAGAAAAAGAGAATAGAATGGTCCAACTTCATTCATCCGTCGGGCATAACTACAGCCACGATTCCGCTATTGACACGGATATGCAGGAATACGATTCTGAAATTCTAAGCATTGACATTGTAAGTAATAAGTCATAAATTTTACCTAACGGTGCTTAATTTTCATCATAAGGTATGGGTATCCATGAGCGTGGGTTTGTTAGGGTCTTATTAATGATTAGAACATTAACACGTCATAAAATATTGTCAAAATTTTTAGAAATGAAAGAAAATGTTGAGTTCATCTCTCTCGCAGGTTACGTTGAGGTTGTCTCTATGAGTTTTTGAAATTGAATTAAATACATTAAATCGATTAAATGGAGCATGGGAAAAGGTATATCAGGTTTTGTGGAAGAGCGCAGGGTAAAGATGTCCAGGCGATGTTCTCTGAGGTGTCTGCTTTAATGGAGTACCAACAAACTGCGCACAATTCTGATTAAGCTACGTCTTTTTGCAATCGCAAAGTTGATCGATTGATTTTTGATCGCGTTGAGGTTTCTTTTTCGGCTTCTTCCAAAGCTCAATGGACCTAATTCCACTAATCCATCCTTCCCTCGTTTATATTTTTACTCCCACCATTCACCAACCTCACTGTTCACCATTTGCGGATGAGGGGTTGATAAAACCTCACCAACTTCCAATAGACATGAATCTTCTAGTAGAGGAACGTCAGTTATTACAGGGGTTAAATCCACTTACTAACCTGCCACATACATCATGTAATAACGTCCTAGGGGTTATTTTTTGGTGAAATAAACTTTACCTCAAATACCTACTCGAAATATAATATTTAGAATCACTAGGTCTTAGGTTGGAAATCAAATTGTTGTACGGTATTTTTATCCACAAACGAAATTGTTTTGCAGAACGGTCTCTCTTCAACTGAAGATTTGGGGGTTGAACTGGCTGGTGGTAGAGACGATCCTCATTACCCCAACGACACTGGGATTTACGTCACTTCGATTATGAAAGGAAGCGTTGCTGACGGAAAATTGAGGTAAGTCATCCAAAGATGGCGCAAGTGGGGCACTTTACCAGGGGCTGACACTACGTTGCGTCAATTAACTGCTGGCTCACCTGATCCAACTTGATTGGCTCTAGCTCGTCTTCTCCAGTTATTAAATTTCTCACGTTGTATGTTTTGTTCCATCAGGCCGAACGACTGCATTGTACGGGTGAACAATGTCGATTGCAGTAACGTCAGCAAACGTTTCGTTCTTGAGACCATGAAATCCAGTGGAAATACAGCCGTCATGGTTGTACGAAGGCGCCGTTTATACTCAGCTCAGGTATGGCTTGAAGTGTGAACTACCTAACCACTCAACTTAGTAGTACGTGAGTGTGAACACAAAGCTTATAAATCGCTGATTTCCTCATTCAAGGAACAAATTGAATGTTCAAAATGTAACGCCTGAGTTCCTTTGTATGATTCTCGCCCCCAAAATTGCTTGGAACCGTATTCCCTACTTGGTTATAAGCATCAAATTGGTGGAAATTGTGTTCTTAGAGCGAAGAGTCCAAGCTTCTCAATACTGTCAAAGCTTTGGCTACTGGAAGTCAATAAATTGTTTTCACTCATTTTACAGTTGCAACAGTTGAACAAGTATGAGCATGGTCTCACTCTAGAAGCTGGGATTTACATATCAAAGATTGCTCCTGGCTCACGCGCCGCAAAGGAAGGAAATCTCGCCGTTGGTGACAGAGTCGTCAGCGTAAGTACTTTGATGATTCTTCTCCATTTGTGTTTTTTTTTACGCTCGTCAGCTGAGTAGCACTTTATTCCAAATGCTCGCTCAAGATTCACACGATTGCCCAGTTAGTGTTTCCTGGTTTTCTACAAAAATTACGTTGCAGATAAACAATAAAACCGTCGAAGGGATGATGACAGTAAGGGAGGCGATGGTGCTGCTGAACGAGTCAGACTCACTCCACATCATGACTCTCAAGTCGTTCGGGAATCCGGTTATGGTCAGTCGCCAAGCTGCCACCACCCAGACAACAGCATTCCCGACTCCACGTGAGGTGCTCAGCTCGTCCGAGGATAACGAGTCTGGCAGTCTGGATGGTGAGATGACGCTCTGATTGGACTGATCTGATTTTTGTGGTCAAATACGTTTTTGACTCTACAGAGTGTCCCACGAGTAGTGCCACACACGACTCCTACGTGTTCTCTACTACTCATTTCCGATCAATATTCCCTTTAGAATTTTTTTTAGAGGCATCGTTTCTGAATTATTCACGATTCAAGATTTTTTTCGTGTTTTCGAGTTCATGTCACTGAAATGGACATAACTCTTTCATTTTTCAGATAAACTCAAATTTGAGGATACCTCTGGAAAGACCGTTAAAGCGTCTCATCATTTTTTTTCCTTGCCTCGAACTTGACAGCGAAAATTAGGCTTGAATTCCAAAAAACGTGTTTGGAAGATATTGGGATGCTGACCTTTGGGCATATTTCTTAGCTCATCTTCACAATTCTGCATCAAGAACAAGTAGGCCTATGTAGCCTACTGGTGTTAAAAATTGTTGAAAAACAGGGCATTGAAAAGATAGATATTTTAACGCTCTTCCCAATGGTATCTTCATATTTTAGGGTATCTGAAAATTAAAATAGTTACGTCCATTTCAGTGACATAAGATCAAAAACACCTTAAATTGTGAATAGTTCGAAAACGAAGCCTAATTTAAAAAAAAAAAAAAAAATGCTATGAGGCACTTTTGGTCGGAAATGAGTTGTAGAACACGTAGGATTCGTAGGTCTCGTTGGACACCCTGCATAAAAGCCAGTGTCATTGCAATAATATCAACCATTTTCCTGCCCTAGAACCGCCTCCTCCGCCCAAATCGAGAAGCAAATGGTCGAGAGACCCATCTGAAGAGAAGAAAAGAAATAGAAACTCTTCGCCATTGCCGTTTGAACAGGAAACTGACGACGCTCTTGCCGAATTGGACAGTGTCATTGATAACTATCATCCAAAGGGTATCATTCGCCGAAGAGCGAAGCACAGCGACCGAAATGGTGGTACTTGGCCAAAAGCCAGGTAAGGATAGACGAGGACTACGTATTAAAATGGTTTAGGAGTTGTAAAATCTTGGAAAAAAAATTGATTAAGAAGTGTCCACTATTTCATATGGCCCAACGCGCTTCACTTTTGTCTCTGCCATCGTACATACTTCCCACAATCATCACTTGTCGTGCAGATGAGTGAATGAGCCTGATTGAATATCTACAAAATATTCTCCTTCTTTAAAATTATCCTCCAACACTGGACAGACCTCATAGCTGTGTTACATTCATGTCGTTATTGACTTAATCACGGTGAATGTTGTTGTTCCAGAGTTGGTCCCATCATTGAGCCCAGGACCGGGACAATAGTTCATCCCAAAAAGAACAAAGAAAGGTTACCGTTATCTGTGATAATGAACAACAGTCCTCGTAGCCCTGGTTACTCTTCCTTACACCAGTACTATGACGCAGGAGCCAGTTCAACGAGAAGCCCCGCTGTGCGCGATTATAGTGTCAAATCTGGCAAGTGACCGAAATTAGTTATTTAATGTTTCATGAGATTATTAGTTCTACCAGGCTAAATGACTACATTAGAACGAGAAACCAATGTTTATCAATTTCAAGTGATCATCAATACCCCCAAATACTTACAATTTGCAATGCAACCCTCCTTGAACGGTAGGGATTTGAACTGTTCTGGACCTATGCACTAATAGGATGGTTGGCGGCTGACCACGTCCGCGACACCCTTTGCTGAATGATCACTCGTGTACTCTTTTTGCAGGCAACACGAGCAAGGACACTCACGAGTATTACGTCAAAATGAAAGGAGGGCCGTCTCCAGTGAATCCAGGACCCCCGGACTTACATTCCCTCATACATTCAAAACTCTTCCCCTCACCTTCACCCCACGGCGCTCCCCATCCTTCGTACGTTCACCCCCACTCTCATTCCCACCCCACCCCGCCACCGCCGTCGTACCAACACCTCCAAGCTGAGAGCCCCGTAAGATCTATCGGAGCATCCGCCATGTACCGGCCGGTGAGTGACGCGTTGACGTTGTTAACAAAACACCCTACTTCATTGTGAGGTCACAATATATCATCTTGACTGTGTTCGTAGTATCACAACCATTCACCCTCCGTCGACTCCTCGCATTTCCACAAAAGCCGCACCCTCAACTCGGCGTCCCACCACGGCGGCGGCCACACAAGTGACGACGGCGGCGACCCGACTCCCTCCTACCACCACCCCCACTACGAAGTGGCGACGCTACCGAGAAACAATCAGAATAAGAATCAAAGATTCAGGTAAAAACTTGCGCTTTGTTCCCAGTGAAAATATTTATTTAAAAATCATACTGCCTCACTGAGGAAGGTCCAAAGTCCATTTTTCAAGTTTCAAGAAAAACCCGAAAAAACGCAGCAAATCCATTCACCTCGGACCAGGAGCATGGAGACTCATTCGAATCGATTCAGCGTCCAAAATTTAGTCGAAAATGATACCCCACATGCCCAAATCGCCGAAAATATCAAAAATCCATTTTTCGACGCACACATTTTGACCCCTACAAGGAATTGCCAACTAAATGCTTCAACGAACATTTTAACTATTGAAGCTCCAAGTTTCTTTCGTTCGCCCTCGGCTCGGAAATGTATTCCTCTGTCTGGAAGATACATGAATGATACTTGAAATAATACTCCTGGCTTGCAGTAGGTAATTTATGGTGAACAGTAGGACATGACGACAGTATTTTCGAAACGAGGCTACAAATCCTTTGTTTCAAACTGGAAATCGGGATTCACTACGTTAATTTAAACTCCCTGTTATCCTGTAAATTTAAAAAAAAAAAAAACACGGCGATACTTACGTATATTTTATTCTTGCTTTGAAAATTCGCCGATTCTGAAGGCAATAAAAATATCTTAATAAGAATCACCCTCATTTTTTCGTGTAGATTTCATAATTAATTTTTGATGCAGCTAGCGGCCCAAGCCGTAAGTAACCTGACCCAAAATTTCCCCTTCATATTCATCTTAGACATATCGTAGATATTCCGTAGCGATTGATTCAAGAATGCTCCATTTGAATCGTTGTTTTTCCCGCACGGTTTCCTCCGTTTTGTGAGTAATGTCCCAGACAATGTGATGACGTACGTATTGCATTGAAAATTGATATATGATGTGTTGTTTATTGTTCATCCTTCGTGTATGTTTCTTGTGTGATCGGCATTATTATCATTTTATTATGAATATATAGTTTTTTGTATAATTTGTTATCAACGTTACTCGATAATGAGATGGTTCTAATTTCTGACAAATCTCATAGAACTGTTTTGACAATATTCTGATGTATTGAGCGGCCATTGTGCAAATTTTATTTATTAATTTAATTTAATTTTTTTCAGAATACCGTCGAACCCAAGTGTAGGGAGTGGTAGTAAAGTGTCGACCAGTTCAATAGAGAAATCCTCAGAACGGGGCAGTCCAATGCCGTACCACGTGGAAATCCTCAGTCCAGGGATTGGCCAGTCTCAGTCAAAGACGACGTCTCTGCCTGACTACTATTGGTCCCACAAGTAAGTGTTTGTAAGGATAGGCTAAAAGTAGCAGAACATCTAGTTTCTTTACTAGACAAATATTCCTTTATAGGGAAAAAGATTTTTACTTGTAATAATCCTTATTTTCGGTTGCTTATTTGTCACCAAACTTGAACGCTGATCCTAAATGGAAAATGCTACCAGTTCTTCCACAATAGTTGGTAACTGCTTGGAGCAGGAGTATGGGGTGAAGAGCGTCCCCGACTCATTCTAATCAATTTTGCGTCCAAAATTTAGTGAAAAAATGATACTCTACACACCTAGTTGACAAAAACCCCGAAAATTGAGTTAAAAAACGTTGTAAATTCTTTCACACGGGTTGGTTATTCTTCGGACCAGGCACATGGAGACTCATTTCTTCAACATGGGGAAAATGGAAATAGTTGGTTTGGTGGGTCCCGGACCAATTCCAATCGATTCAGCGTCCAAAATTTAGTGGAAAATGATACCCCACTCGCCTAGATCGCCAAAAATCTCGAAAATCTATTTTTCAAAAAACACATTTTGATACCCCACCCAAATTTGGTCCGATCGGGCTGAAAAGTTTCGAGGACCAACTAGAGCCGGAAACGGGTCCCTGACCAAAATTTCAGATTTTTAGAAACATTTCTACCGCTAAAAACGGCGTGGACAGCCACGTACGGCAGAAGGTTTGATTTTTTCAAATCTAGACATCATGTTGTGTGTAAACTTTTTGATTTTGAGGCCAATCGGAGAGGTTAGCATGATTCAAGGAATCACCAACCAACAAGCCGCTGTTTTCGGATCAATGCAGTTCTCAAAATGAAACAACTGAGAAGAAGGATTGCGGCGGAAGAACGATAAAAGACTAGATTATGGGGAAAAGATGATTAGAAAGACTCTTTGATGAAAAAGAATTTGGACGGATGAAAGTAAAGTGATGAAGCTGTTTGAAAACGAAAAATCCAAAAGGAAAATTTCATCAACACGGTCTAGCGGAGGGTTGAGAAACTAGGTGTCCCGGCTCCCCCATCCTTCCGTGATTAATGTTAGGTGAGGATTCTAGTTTTGCTCTTTTCAGCCGTTCGTAGAGTTGTATTCGATTTTCTAATTGAAACCAACCTGGTGGTGGATGTTGTGTCCAATTTATTGTTCTTCTTAACCGTAGACCTTCTCCTGGCGAGCTGCGACTGGTTCACATTGACAAATCCGCCGAACCGCTCGGCATACAAATATCCTGCCTGGACTCTGGCGGAGTGTTCGTGTCGACCGTGTCGGAAAATTCTCTCGCCTGCCAAGTTGGACTTCGGATTGGAGATCAACTTTTGGAGGTGTGCGGGATTAACATGCGATCGGCGACTTACGATTTGGCCGCTTCTGTTCTGCGCCAATGCGGCAACTCCATCACGATGTTGGTCCAGTATAGTCCAGAAAGTGAGTCAAAAAAATATTGGGTTACAAAAGCGGTTTGTATTCGTCAGAGTGCAATCTAATTGGTCAAGATATACGTACCGTAGAAGCGAAAAAGGGCAATTTTGTACAGAAGGTCGTAGAAAGTGGGGGATTCCTACCCAACTGTCTATTTTAAGGACTAATCCCTCGAATCAGTACTTAAAAGAAACAGTATAAATTATTTAAAATGGGATAGCAGAACGCTTTATTGAATAATGAGAAGATGATGCCAATTTTTAGTGGTTCCATCGACTTTTTGTAAAACTAACGATGGTTTCAGTGTCGTCATGCGCGCCTTCTTCAAATTATAACTGCCAAGCCTGATTTAACCTTATTGTAACTGGTTTATAACTGTTTACAATCGCGTATCCCTTGGGATTATTTTATCTCATTCAACCTACTTTTCAACATATTTCACCATTATTGGGTTCATTCCTGTAATGCTTGGTTCCTCACCCTTTACAATATTTCCCTCACTATTGTTTGAGCTCGCTTTCACTTACTCTGCCTCGATTTGCTAATCCTCCCCATCTCTTTCGCCTCTTTGAGCCAGTATAAGTTGTATTTTTTATGATTTACCTTTACTTTAGTTCATGTTAGTTGTTCTCAGTATTTTCGTGGAAATAGACCCTCCGTTGTTTATGGAACTGGTTGATTATTTAAGGAATAGTAGACAAAATAGTAGGTTGAACTAGAGAGAATTTGCGAAGAATCATTAGGGATAAGCGATAACTAGTTGAAGCAGTTATAAATGATACTGTCAGTTATTGTTTGAAGAACGCATGCGGGGATACTAAAACCGTCGTTAGTTTTACGAAAAGACGCTAGGAAGCGCTAGAACAGGGCGTCATTCTGCAATATTTTTTCAGTGATATTCAATAAAACGTTTTGCTATCAGGTTTGAAATAACGATTCGAGGGATTAGTCCTTGAAATAAACACCTACATAGTGCAATAGTGGGCATGAGAGGATCTCACTTTAATTATTCTATTTCTCTTGGGTACTTCAGAATACCACGAGCTCGAAGGAACCGGTTCGTCGAGTAGCGGCGACAGCAAAACCCGTTCCGGCTCACCCACTCCCTGCAACAGCCCTGGCCTCCTCAGGAAGTCGCCTCTCAGCCGAAACCTGTCACCGCTGAGCATTTCCAATTCCACGAGTCTTCCCAGGTAAACGTCAATGCGTTTAATTTTTGAGTCTTTTGCCCTGCAGCCAAACAAAGTTGTCTGACATCTGCTCATTCCACAGCGATGATCCTCGATATCTCATCATCGAGACACAAAAATCGTCCAACCTCGGAATCAGTCTTGTAGGTGGAAACGCAGTCGGCATTTACGTACACAGCGTCCAAAGTGGATCGCCAGCGTACAATTCTGGCTTGAGGTAACCTCTTACACGATCCTCATCGGTTAACTTACTTGTCCTTGTTTCTCCTCAACGTCAATATTGCATTATTTTTACAGAACTGGCGACAGGATTCTCGAATACAACGGGTCTGATTTGACTTCGGCCACCGCTGAAGAAGCTGCTTACGAATTGGCCAAACCCGCTGACAAAGTTCGAGTCCTCGCTCAGTATGCAATCGACCGTAAGTGTATTCTGCTGTCCAGGAGCTATTGTAGACCAGCTAGGGTGCAACCAGCAACGTGCTGTTGCCTTGATAATATAATTTCGTACTCCGTTATGAATTTGATTGTTGGGGGCAATAGTTTTCACTACATTTTATGAATGTGCATTAAAGTCACAAGTTGCCTTATAATGTTTTGTCTCCACGTCGCTTCTCTTGTCATTCAGGATACCACGACATCAAAGACAAGCCTGGTGACAGTTTCTACATCCGAGCTCTGTTTGACCGGCTCGGCGACATGTCAGACGATTTGCAGCTGCGATTTAGAAAAGACGACATTCTGTACGTGGACAACACGATGTTCAATGGTGTGCCCGGTAGTTGGAAGGCGTATCTGGTCGACGAACACGGCAGACATCAACAATGTGGGATCATCCCTTCCAAATACAAGTGAGTTATTTTATTGAGGGCTTGATGTTGACGTGGTCATACAGGGTGCCAGGCCGGGTACACACGTTGAGGATTTCCGGAGAGGAATTCCTCTGAGGAAAACCTCAGAGGCGGCCGGAGCCGGACGGAGCATCCACACGACGCGCGAGGCCTTTCGAGGAAAACTGTGTAGTTGTAGTAGCCGGAACCCCGGCAAAAATTGGAAAGGCCTGGCGGCCTGTACAGTCCGTCTCAACTGAAGGCCTCGACCCGTCCACATGGTCCGGTCGGCCGGAGAGGTTGGCCTCAACGGGGAATCCTCTCCGGAAATCCTCAACGTGTGTACCCGTACTCAACGTTTAGTTGGCGGCCTTCAAGGGGTCGATCTTACAACTCAGTTCTCTGCTCTAGAACTTTTCTTTTTAGAGGCTTCGTTTGCTATCGGACCAAATTTAGGGGGGTAGGGGTCAGAATGTGTATTTCGAATAATGAATTTTTTAGATTTTCGACGATCTAGGCTTGTAGGGTAACATTTTTGACTAAATGTTGGACGCTGGAACCAATGAAACGAGTCCCGGAACGATTGGAGCCCAACGGGAGAGGTTATGGGTCAACATTTTCCTCTATTTACCTATTTAATAAGTGGGTTTTTGAGATTTCTGGTGCCTAGGCGGGTAAAGTATCATTTTCCTCTTCGTGAATAATTCGGAAACGAAGTTTCTAAAAAGAAAAATCCTGGAGGCACGTTTTGTTGCAAATGAGCTGTAGAATCGATCCCTTTAACGACCTTAACACCCTGTAAACAAGACTGTGCCACTTAATTGATGTTTGTGCTCGTCACCATTCGCAGGGTTGAAGAAGAAGTGGTTCGACGGAGTTTGGGTGACTTGGACACTGAAGCGCGTCGCGTCACAAGACGAAGTTTCTTCAGGAGGAAGAAGCACCAGCGATCCGATTCTAAAGAGTTGGCTTCCTTCCTGAACACGACTATTGGCTGGTACAGCGACAGCGGAACACTCAACGAAGAGCCATCCTTGGCCTCCTACCAACGCGTTATGATGCTCGACTGTGAGTAATATGGAGGATGTATTCTGTTTGTGTGTTAACGTGGGAGCTTTGAAAATGACATATGGCTGAAGCGCCAATAATGTATACAGTATCATCGGCAAATGATACAACTTCTCCTTCTGTGGAAAGTTTAAGCAGCCTATTCATAAATACCAGGAAGCATATTGAACCGAGCGTTCCCTGCATTTCTAGCGTTCTTTCATTTCCAGTTCAAATCTAAAATCCCCCCTCCCATCACATGATTTTTACATTCAACAAATTGGCTTAATTTTGTCGTTCAGATCCAGCGCTGAGGCCAGTCGTTGTCGTTGGGCCGTTGTCAGACTGCGTCACGGACAAACTCCTCTTGGACTTCCCTGACAAATTTAGCCGTTTGAACCCGGAAATTATGCAGTGCTCTCAGGCGGCGATGGAAAAAGGGATTGCCGACTCAATTTTCGTCGACTACCGCAAAAAAGGCAACTTCTTCGAATGCGTTTCAGTCTCAGCCATCAAGGATATGTACGACAAAGTGAGTTCTCAGACGCTCTTCAGTGAAATTAATTGTATTTAATCAATTTTCGTGTCTACACTCTTCTATCGTACTTTATTCACAGAACGTGCATTGCATCTTAGAAGTGAGTTTGGCTTCTATCGAGAGGCTCCACAGACTGCAAATATACCCGATCGTCCTCCTGATCAAATTCAAGTCGACTAAACAGATCAAAGAAGTCAAAGATACGAGGTATCCTCAAGACAAAGTGTCGGCCAAAGCCGCCAAAGAGATGTACGAGCACGCTCTTAAGCTCGAGCAAGAACACAAACACTTCATTTCAGGTGCGTTTACCGTTCGTTTTTCACTTTTTTTAGGTAGGTTGTGATGTCACTGTTAAGTTGGTAGCTTTTTAAAAAAATCCACCATTTACATGTATTTCTGATGTATCTGACACCTTTTTCCCCTTGCGTTTCAAGGTGTCTAGATCAAAGACGCTGCAAATTCTTTCATAGGGGTTGGATATTCATCGGTTCAGGATCATGGGGGTAGAGTGTCTTGGACTCATTCTAATCGATTGATCATCTAACATTTAGTGGACAATTATACCCCAAACTCTTCTGAAATAGGGGAGATAGATACCCATTTTGACCCCTTCTGTTGAAGTTTTCCGAAAAATGGATTTCCGAGGTTTTTGGCGATTTAGACGTATGAGGTAATATTTTTCACTAAATTTTGGATGCTGAATCCATTGAAATGGATCTCAGACCGGTTGACGCCCACCGGATGTGGATATGGGTCAAAATGGCTACCTGTCTACCTCTTCTCCCCTGAGCATGAATACATTGAATATTATTCATGAAATAACCAACCAAAATTGACCCCTTTCAGACCCCATTGGGCGTTTGCCTATGTGATAAATTAATAAATAAAATACCGCATTCTTTTTTCTCTCATTAAATATATTATTTAGAATGTTCGTTCTCGTTTCAGCTGTGATACCGGCGACTGGGAACATCGCCTACATGTGCACTCAAATTAAGAGGACAGTCGTCGAGGAGCAGAAGAAAATGCTGTGGGTACCCGCCACTTAGCCAAACACCAGCTATTTTTAATTATGCCTATTATTAATATTGAACGTACTATAGAATAACATATATAATCGGTGTCACCAGAAAACATGACCTTTTTCTATTAGGCGAAGAATCCCTTCCATTTTTTGAAACGTTACTCACCCTAACCGACTATATTCGGCGTCCGTAATCACTTTTGTTACTATATGGATGATAAAATGTACTATTTAGATTATATCACGTCTTGTCGGACGCTAGGTAGGTGCCTATTACCCTCGTGAATCACGGAATATAATCGTGTAGAGCAGAGAGATTTTATTCCTTCTAGCGATTCTGTGATTATTGTTTTCTCTTCGTTCGAGTATTTAACGTTGAACGTATTTTGGAGAAATTCACTCACCTAATCTTGCCTAATTTGGAGAATGATGATGAGTATCGTTACACTTGCTGGCTGGAACAGGTTAGTAACAAGTCGTAAGAGGGGAAATCTCTTATAAAAATCGTAGTTCGTTCATTTGGTCGCGTTCTTTTCCTCCTACGATACTCAACTCAAGTGAACAGTGCTTGTTTCGTACTTATCTGAGTCCTACACTTTAAATTCCTATGACCACTTCAGTGTAATGTTCAAATGAATGAGCTCCTACGGCCCAGAGATGGACGTATTAATATCCATACATTAACATGCAAATAAAATATCAATGCATTTGAAATATTGCTACAAAATAAATGGAAAAATGACCCTGGACTTCACATAATTTATTTGTGAATGTTTCCAATAGTTTATACAACGTATATGTTACAGTTAATACCCGAAATCAATTAATTATTGTTTCAACTAAGCCCTTTTCTAGAAACTTGAAAAGTCACTTGTAACTAGAGTTTGCTGGGACCTTCATCGCTGGAACAAGAAGTTACTGATTTATTTTCAGTGAACACTAGTTTTACTGAGTTTTCTTTGGCAAGTTAGGACAGGAAAGTTAGTTTCAACACGTTTGTACTAGTGAATACTAAGAAGCAGGAAAAAACGATGGTTTCTAGTTTCATCTAGTGACTTCTAGTTTTCATAAAATGGCTTGATACTGTGTTATATTGGCTTGAATTGACTCGGGCACTAACTATAACGTATACGTTGTGAATGATTCACAAAGTTTACGTATACCATTTACACATTTAGCTACAAGTTTTATTGAACTTATATAATTCTATTTTTAGAAAAATGCTTTGTAAATTCATTCAAAATTAACATCAATCCTTTACATTTTTCAATAGTTTTTTTCAAATAGTTAGATGCTATGAATTTAATAACATTCCTTCTTTCTACGGCAAAAAAAAAGAGGCCACTTGAAACGTGGCCATATTTATGCAAAAGATGTCACGTTGGTGACCTGAATTTCAGTAAAACTTGTTGGATAACACTAGGAAAAATTCTATTTTGTACAGATTTACCAGTTTCCTGATTTCGAAAAATTTTACGATCGACAGAATTTCATAGTTCTGCTTTATTTATATTTAAACGCAATTTATATTTTATTTGCGAATATGTATGAGTCCATTTCTGCCCTTGGAGGGCCTCCGATTCTCATTTTCATCCTCTCCGAAGAATGCTGTGTGCCCTTGGCCTCAAATTTCCTCTCTAGTATCACTGTTCTCGCCACCAAACTGTACTAAGTCGGCCAAATTCGTGTAGGCTCCTTCAACCATAGATAGAGTTTGACAATAATTGGTTTGCCTATGATTTGATACCCTCCTATCATTTCTGCATTGTTTTCCCTATTATATGAATATGCGCACAAAGTCTAATCGTTATCTATGATGTAGGGATGAGTATCGCGGTATCAATGTTTCAAAAACATCGATTTTTACTCAATGATCGATGTCTCTTCTTAAAATGTCTCTTTTGTTGGACATTTAAATGTAAATAATTGGTACCTTTTACTTTTATAGCTGAAAAATAGTTATTTTCGTTTTATAAATGCTTATTCGGTTGTCTGTTTTCCTTATGAAAAATAGCACTAAACAGATTTAGAAAACATCGATGTTTTTTAATCGAATTGTAGGTATTAGGGAAATGTATATTCGTTGTCAGAATTTTTATCATTATCAACCTAAAATTTGTTGTCTTTTCTTGTGTTTTTTTTTAACACTTCAGGGGTATTCATGGACTGTTTCGATAATCGAATCGCCGACAATCGAATCTTTCGAAAACGAGAGATCTATGAAAGCACCGCTAAGTTCATTCTTTGAATATTCGAAAATCGAATTAGTCCTAAACCGGGCCAAAACCCGGTAGTGGGTTTGTATGAAAATGTTTAATGGGGCTGCCGCTACGATCGTTGCTGCATTTTGACGTCGATACTCGCAATATGATGCCTGGGACTCGTGAAAAATCGAATCGCAGACACTGACGAAGGCGCATGCGCGCTGCCTCTTTCAGATTGCTCATTATGATATTCGACCAAATTCAGCAAATAAGCCAGACCATAAATACCCCTATGAATACATTTTTTTTAATTTTCAAAATTCAGGCAAAAAGTTACTTTTTTTACATTTTGAGAAGATAAAAAATAAAATTATGGCAACTATTACAAATATTATAAAATTTTCCCTCCTACATAACAATAAATGTATCAAGGTCCTCACTTTTAGAAATCGGTGTTTCTTGAATAGAGAACATTGATACCTCCCTCATTACAAGGTGCTTCCCCCCTCCAGGAGATTATCCAATCTTAAGTTCGATCAATTCAGTTCATTTCGTTTTCCTAAGTTGAAGTGTCAGTTATGCAGACACCAGTGCTTCCATTTTTTGGAAAAATGTGTTCTGACGTCATTACCAGGTTTAGATAATCTGCATCTGCATATAGATTACTGTTTCAGGCATAGAATCAATCCTAAAGGAGCCTAAAGAGGTTATACTTCATTAGAAACAACGATCATCGAAAAATCAAGCGTGTGCTGTCATGTTGATTTTATTTCTGTAGAAAAATGTTCTTCTTCATTGTCCCCGCTTTTCATCATCGATTCTATTTTTCCTCTAAACGCGGTAATTTTAGCTCAGTTGTGATAATTTACTCGTTTTATTTACAAAATTGATCGTATTTTAATTTCGATAGACTTTTAAATGAAAAAGTACATCATTGTCCATGTTCCCCTCTTTCTGTGGGTTACGAATTAAATATTTAGGTAGAGTATTATTTTTTTAATCGTTGATTCTGTGCAAATGTTGGTTTTTTTCGCTCTAGTCTCTATATTGAATATAAGCTGCAAACGATACGTTAGAATATTTCCCATTTCTTTTTACGTATGATTACTCTTTCAATTTTTCTAGGCTTCATGTCATACAAGCGATTCTAAACTGTTGTATCCTTTTTGGTTTGCGGTGTCCTTTTTTTCTTTTCTTTTTTTTTCTTAAATAGAAATACAATTTTTTTATAGCTGCAATTGGCGTTTTATTCTTTTCTTCTTCATTGTACGGGAAGATTACGATACATTATTTTGAGGAATACGAGATGAAAAGTTGATTGAAGGGTTCATTTAATTAACTATCGTGGGGTTAGGACCTACTGGTTCTCTATTCCACCCTCCCTGGCAAGCCAAACTAGTAGCAATTCTTGTGCAGTTCCGGCCGCATCGTTAATAGTTTCATTCAACTAGTTTTAGTAGTCTTCCAATTTACTCTTTATTTGCTTCTAAAATTGCAGGAATGTCTAATAAGATCAAATAGCGCCCCATTTTCGTCGAATAAAGTTGTAGCCAGTGCCACAAACGACCTACTGAAGAGCACATTGAAAGCCTCTGGATATCGAGGATGATTTGGGGTTCTACTATGAAGCACCGAACGAAGACTGAAATGTTCATACTGGTATTGGGGTGTCCAGAACTGGAAAATCTTGAAGTGACCCCTCATTCCTCTTATCTTTCGTATACAGAGCTATTTATATGAAGGTGTGACATGCTGGCAGAGCCTCAACCGACAAAGCCTACGTACTGGGGGTTCTTTGAATGATTCAGATTCGGAGCTGGGAAGGTTGCAATATTATTACATAGAGGATTCTTAATTGATCCCTCATACTGATGCTGACTGCATTTCACTCCATGCCACATCTGTTTGGTTTACAATTAAGAGCTTAATAGAATACGATGCCAGCAAGTTCGGTTCTCAACCACTTCATACATCAACCGACAATACGCACAGAACCTACCTTCTTACGAAAATATTTCTTGTTCACTTGAATGGACTGTCCGAAAGTATTTTTTTCTCATTTATACTACACCTAGAAGGAACAGTAAACAACAAATACCTAAGTAAAAAAATGTATCAAAGATATTATTATAATTTCAACTTAATACTAAACTACAAACTTAAATATATTTTTATACCTAATCATTAACGCGACGAGATAGAAAACAAATTAACTAAAAAAGAAATTGCTCCGTAGCTGCGCGATTATCTCTATGGATGGTGTCTCCACCTCCGGTAGTGGCCTATCCTCATATGATTCGGAAGGATTCATCACAGTCCTGATAAATCCTGAAACCACGACTGATGCTCTTGAAGAATACGTACTACCACGGTATGAGCAGCTAGTGACGACACCTATGGTTTGTCAGCAATTTCAACTGAAGACCATCTTCCGTGGCTTCGGTAAGTGCCGTATATTGTCTTTCTGCAGAAGCAAGGTACAGTTCATTGTTTTCGGGATTCCCAGGTTATTGCTGTTTCGCCAAAATGGGGGCAATGAGCAATATTCTGTGTATGATCTTCCATCGATTCAGCTTTCTCGTCTGAGTGTGCCTCAATCTGTTCTTTCCAACATTATTTTTCAGGGGTTGAAAATCCCGATCCTAACCGTGTTCGAGCTAACGTCGCAGTCCAGTCTCGCCGTCAGATCATTTTCAGCCAATCGTCCCATTTCCGTCAGAGGCCTTCAAGAAGTAACAGATGGTCGATTATAAGGGGGTGCCATTCTCCAAGAGGGGGGGGGGTGACGTTCGACCTACTGCAGCAGCACGCAGTTTCCCTTCACGTCTCATTCCACCTCGGGCAGGCGCCGCCGCCCAATGCCGACTTCGCGGCAGCCGCTGATCGAGCAGAGACGCCAATAAGAGGCCTACGGTACGTGCGACATTTTCTCTTCCCTCTTCTTTGCTGCAAATTAATAAAACCATTCAAGATCTCCCTATTTTTTACACTTTACAATTACAGATAAAATGTTCTGAATCATAAAAATCAAATCCATTAATGACAGCTTTTTAAAAAAAAACGCTGCAAATTCTCACACAATGGTTGGTTATTCCTTGGAGCAGGAGTATGAGGAAAACCGTAAGTGTGGAGTGTTTTGGACTCATTCTAATCGACTCAGCATCCAACATTTGATGAAAAATGGGGTGAATCACACGCCTAGGTACTCGCAAAACCTAGAAAACTTAATTTCGAAATAGGTAGGTAGGGCCACCCGTACCCACCACCAGTGGGCACCCATAGGTCCGGGACCCTTCTTAATTGATTCAGCGTCCAGAATTTAGTGGAAAGTGATTCCCCACCTGCCTAGTTCTCAAAATGTCCAGAAAATCATGTTTTCAAAAACGCATTTTCTCCCATACTCTCCCCAAATTTGGTACGATTGGGCTGAAAGGCCAAAAAGTGGTCCTGACTTCAATGTTAGATTCTTGGAAAATTGTCTGAAAATGTGTTTTTTCAATGGATTTTCTATATTTTTGGCGATGTAGTCGTGTGGGGTATAATTTCAGCTAAATTTTGGACGCTGAATCGATTTGAATGAGTCCATGAACTTCAAACTCACTGTTTTCCACAATTTTTCTATGTTCTTGGCCCAAGGAAGAACCAACTCCTGTGATCTTGATCTAGACGTATAGAGAGGTTTATTTCAGTAAATCGACCGCTCACGTAACTCAGCTAAATTCTTTCAAATTTCTTTCTTTCACAGATAAAGCGGCAAAATGGACGATCGCACTGTAGACTTGATCTTCGCCGGCTCCTTGGAGAGTTTACCTCCGGTCAGCTCGAAAATCGTTCGAATTTTCACCAGTTCAACGTTCACAGGTAAGGACAGCATATCCGCCTTGCCTAATCTATCATTTGACCATTTAACATTAAATATTTCAATTTTGGACGATAATTCATTCTTAAGTAGGTAGGTTGTCTTAAGCCAGTTACCGACTTTTATGATATGCCAGTATCAATCACCATTGTGTATAAGGTGAGCAACTCCCAGTATCTTTTCATCAAGATAAGCAACGGGGTTGGAAATACCCCTCCCCCGTTCCCCATATCATAAGTCTCCAATTGTATTTACTAGGGCCCAAAAGAGGTCTAACCAAAATTTCAAATTTTTAGAAAATTTTCTACTTCCAAAAATGGCGTATGGCAGATAGAGATTTCGGTTTTTTGGTTGCTTATTCGTTAAATAATCAACCTATGTTTCTAATCTAGACATCTGATCTATCACAGATAGATAAATGATACCTCACGTGCCCAGTTTTCTGCTCTAATTGGTCCTCGAAGCTGTTAAGCCCGAACGGCCCAAATCTGGGGAGGGTAGGGGTGTGCAGGGGTGCGTGGGGGGTATCATTTTCCACTAAATGTTGGACGCTGAATCAAGTGGAATGGTTCTCCATACTCCTGGTCCGAGGAATTACCAACCCTTATGAAATAAGCAGCGTTTTTGAGACTGAATCGATGACAATGAGTTCTCCCTCTAAGGAATAATAAACCATTGTATTTTCTTTTTAAACGTGCTTTTTCGCATCTTTAATTATATTCTGTAAATGTCTGATCAGATACCACTATGGAGAGAAACACTCTGATGGCTCAGTGCTACCCGAGACTGAAGGACTACTGCCGGGAGAAGCACGGTCTGGAATTTCAAGTAAGTGTTTTACTGGTTGATAAAAACTGTGGATATGATTCACCGGGGGTCTTTAAGTTGACTTCAAGTCAGACCGTTTTGTCTGAGATGTGCCTGATTAATTGACAATTGGGAATGAAGACTAGGAACAACAATAATTTTTTTTAAAACTTGTATTATGACAAATTCGCGCGAGTACGCGCCTATTGGAACCATTACATATTAATATTCAGAGCTGTCTACTTCTATCGCCTGGACCAGACATTTCAGTGGTTCGAACTGCCGTTTGGAATGGCCATGAAGGGAGGTCTAGGTATTCGCGATCGGCAATACAAAGTTGAAGACCTCGCAAGGTCGGGGATATCGAACGCTGGGCGATGAGACCGACTGGTACCTGCTTCAAGTTCGCCGTTTGTTCGGAAGAGAATTTTCCCCTCATTACATTCGAAACTATTCACAAATACTTTTCCTTTCGACCGTTCTGAGGACTCAACCAAGTCATTTCCGCCACCCGTATCAACTTTCAAGCTTAACACGAATGTCGTGGAAATTCGAAGCGAGTTCTCGAGATCGCGGCAAAATGCGTGATGACTGCCTGGTTCTGAATACCCTGTACGCATTGCAGACACGCTGGCGATTGGTATCCTACCGTAGCTCTTTCGCATGTCTGGAACCAATGAGAAAAACCTTTAAAAATCGCTTTTCCCAAAAACCTGGTACACGATAAACAGATCCATGTGGGAACACACTTATCAACGTTGTCACATCAGAGTCGTGCCTCTAGCTCATGGATGAGAATATTATTGTTTTTCCTCGATCTTGGGTTATTTTCTTCTTCGTATTATACCTCGACACGCCACAACTGACACGAACGTAAGAGCGCAGATGGGTTTTGGAGGACCCATTGCGCGTAGAATCCGAAACATCGTCCACGTCAAATAGGCCTTTTAAATACTCTGACAACTCTGATCTTTTGTACGTAGTTCGATTAGGTACAAGTTGTTCCAAACTCATTTTCAGCCTGATCTCCGTAATGGGCCATTGGATTGGAGTTTCGGGGATCGAGTGGAGTATCATTTCCCACTGAAATTTAGACGCCAAAACCATTTAGATGGATCCCGAACAGATTTGTGCAGACCGTAGAGCGGCAAATCACTTAATGAGAACTTGAATAATGATGCGCATATCCCACATAACCGAGTTCCACATGGAATAATTACTTACATTTTGCATTTCATTAGGAACAATAACATTAAAACTCTTAAAACCAAAACTGACTAGTGTCATAAGAGGATTCTTTAAAAGTCTACTGATGCTTTTTCTAATTAATTTGAAAGTTTACAAGTTCATTTCAACCTTTTTCGCATTGGAGGTGCATGTAGTGGCACAAATGGCGCTAACTATTTAGTCGACATGTTTCTGTATGATTCTATTTCATTCGTTGGCAACTAACTAAGCTGAAAAAGTTGTTTAATTTTCTTTAGATGCTTTGATTTATTATTCCTTGAATCTCTTGAAATCTCCGATTCACCCCGAACTTTGCGTTTCAAGATGAATTGATCAAAAAAGCTGCAAATTCTACCCCAATGGTTTATTATTCCTTAGAGCAAGAGTATGGGGAAAACAGTAAGTCTCAGGACTCATTCCAATCGATTCAGCGTCCCAAATTTATTGAAAAATGATACCTCACATGCCTAGTTCACAAACAATCGAGTTTCAACAAACATTTTTCGGGGACTTATGCATGTATGGCTCATTTACCCCCCATTGAGAGGTAATAAATTTAACCAATCTGTTTTGATGATGGAGTTTCGAGATCATTGGCGTGTGAGATACCTATCATTCTCCACTAAATTTTGACTTTTTGGGAGTCATCCACCCACTGTTTTCCCCGTACTCCCGCTCCAAGGAATAATGAACCATTGTGGATGAATTTCCAGCGTTTTTTGCTCATGTAGCCAGTTGAAGGGAGGAGATAATTATCCTTGTAATAGCATTTTTTTACGTTTCCTCACTGATAAATGAAAATGAGATTATTGTGCGACACGAACAGCTGTAGTGAGAGAGATATGCTTTTCTGTCATTCCTATTGCTATTATAGAATGTTAGGGGGAAGGGATGGGGGATATTTTAACAAGATGGTGGAAATTGTTGAGGGGAAGGTGCTTGGTGTTGATATTCACACCCGGAAATTTACAATCAGAGCAAGTCACGCAGAGCCCATGAATCACTTGACGGGTGGCGCTTCCTCGCTCGAAACTATTTATTGTTGATCATGAAAGGAAGGTGGGTTTATAGTACCGTTCTATCAACCCCCTCACGGTTATTATTTCTGTTGATAAAAAATATTTCTCCAGCGCATCAATAACGTAATGGGGAAATGTGGACTGAAAGCAACGATCGTTCAATTTTATTTTTTATTTTTAGAAAAACCAATGTGGGTGGCTTTGATCCGAAACTCGTGTTGATGACCTACTAGTAAGGGTTGGTGGTAGCACACGATATTCACTAAAATCAGATCAAGGGAAGAAAAACTAGAGTGGTAAATGAGCCTTTTTCGTGGACTAACAGTTATCCTACCCCTCAGAGGCCAAATCTTGCCATATTTGTAAATAAAAGGCTATTCATTCATTCCACTTGCTATTTTGTAACTCATATTTTGGAATCCTCAATCCGACCCTACATGAGAGGGACCTTTGTTAACAGTGACAATCTGAGAGGAGGAGGCAAAATCATAGTGCTCCCCCATAAAATGCCACTAGTCATCTGGAGAGAAGCAATGATGGTAAAATAAGCGATTTGTTTCAAACGAGAAACTGCTGGAAATCGAGAATGCCAAAAATTGATTGCCACAAAAATTTAATAAGTGATTGACTTCAATTTGGGTATGAATCGAGCTTCCTTTGTGGAATAATGAAGAAATAGAGAAAGATAATTGGCTAACAATTCTAGAATTCTCTTGGTCCTCCTTATCACTTGATAGGTTAGAGACATTATATTCGATTTTCTATTATTATAAGATTTTGTCTCATTCTATGTTACCTTCATTTTGTTTTTGCTGTTTCAACCTTGCTCACAATTGGAGTTCCGTGACGTCATCAGATGGCACCGCTATAGAACTGACTCAAACCAAAGTTTGTCTCATACAGGTGGTGGACATGAGGTGGGGCGTGAGGGATGAAGCAACAGACGATCACATGACAACCGAACTTTGCATGCGTGAGATTGCCAACTGTCAACGCCTATCGATGGGTCCTAACTTCGTGGTGAGTACCGCCCGCAAATAGTAAAAATTAAAACCTTTTCTGAAAATGAAAACAAATTTTCAAAACAAAACTGTTTATAACACAAGTATAATATTTTTATGAATCTATGTAGAAATTAATGTTCGCTCTCCAGCTTTCCCATTTAGTTATTAGTCGCAGTTTTATCAACTAAACGAAACCAACCTGTCTGTGCCTATTTACAAGTACCACGGACGGAAATTAGCATTGGTCATTTTGTGTTATATGTACTCATTGGCTTGAGTAGCTCTACCTATCAAGCTAACTGCTAACAATCCTCACCAATGTGAAAATGATTGGCAAGAGGTTGTCAGAATTTTTCATTTCCACACATTTTTTAAGAAGTTTCAAATTTTAAGGATGTTCCAGTAAATGATAGTGGAAATATTGATTAATGTTTCCATGTTTTTTATAAAAAGACCCACAAATGCCCTTAAATACGTACTTGTAGTTCGACTCTCCAGATATTATCAAGGTTGTGAATCTTTTCATCAGAATAAAAACGATGTGTCCTCTCTAATGTAAGAATATTCCTAGCCATTAATGGTTATTATGAGTTCCTCATATCTTGTAACCTTTGACACATTTAAAGAACGTAAACGTTGAGGATATCTGGTTGAGACCTGGATGAGTTCAAATATTTGGCTTGTCATCAATTAGGCCAAAATACCACTTTATCCGGATTAAATCTGACAACCCTAACTGATACACTGACTTGGCTGTCCCATTGGGAATTTTCAGGTATTTTTAGGACAAAAATACGGCTACAGGCCAATTCCAACTTACATCCTATCATCCGAACTTCAAATGATCAGAGACGATTTAGCAGCTAACGGTTCAGAAGTGCATTTCTTGGACACTTGGTATCGGAAAGACGCCAACGCAGTGCCTCCCATTTCAGTATTACAACCAATTTCTTCGATACTCGTCAACTTCAACAACAAGGTTCGTACCTCAAGAATCAAAGTCGGTTATAATTTCAACGAACTCAAACATGAATCGTAATGAATATTTGGTTTCAGAGGATTCCTAAATTACAACAACACGACCAAGCTGTTTGGTGGGACACTCTGGGAAAAATGCAAAAGCTCTTTCGAAAGGGGTCGTTGAGTTTGTTCAATCAGGGGAAGATGGACAAGGAGGCCATGCATAACTACTACATGTCGGGTATGACATTCATTACCAACTGCCAAAGCAACGCTCAATAACAAATGCAAAATTGAAATCGTTACTTTCAAATGTATCTCTTCAATTGGGCATTCTTCTGAGAGATAGGGGTTGTTGTTTCCTCATGATGGTATGTATCATTGATGTAGAAGTCAAACAATGACCATGAAAATTCTAAAAATTCCAAAAAACTGTCTAAGGAAGAATTCTGATTTGCTGTAAAAATTGTATCAAAAGAGATTTTCTCAATAGCAGTCGCTCTAATTGTTAAGGTATTTTTACTCTAGTTGAAATCAAGCCAACAACGCCATTGGTACCATGATTTGACTAATATGTATGAGCTTCCTGTCAACCTTTAATCATTACCCACCTTCCTCGGACCGACTCAGAAATCTTTGTCTGTCAGTAACACGAGCGATTTTCAACCCTATTGTTCCTACACTTATTTGCTTTATGTTCAATTTTACTCGCAGTGACGGAGAGGGAAGTCATCAACGGAATACTAAGCGTCAAGAACACCAAGAACTCATGCCTTGCTTACGTGAGGATAATCAACAACATCAACCTTCAGAACCTGAAGAAAGCCTCACTTTTTATCGATATAATAAACAGAAGTTTGGACACAGAAGCAATTAAATTGCTGGCTAATTTAAGAGACGAAAGACTGAGTGATAAGATAGAAACTTCTAATTATCAAAAGTAATTGCGTATCTCCGCTTTGATTTAATTTCCACTTATTTTGCTCTATTTTGCCACCTCATATCTTTTTTTTTCTAATTTCGTCTAACCTGATGTCTCCTAGGTTAAAATGTTATCTGATTTTGTCTTATCTGATGACTCCAGGTACACTGTGGAATGGATTGGAAGGGAGGGGCTGGACACGGAGACACACGAGGAGTATCTCAATCATTTCATCACCCATTTCTACAAAAACATTACAAAATTGGTTGATCGAGCGATGAGAAAAGAAGACTCGAGTCCTCAAGGACAAATTGTGACTGAAATCCTCCAACACCTCCACGCCTGTAATAATTCGGTTCAGGTAAACGATGAAAAGTCTTGCTGCAGAAAATGAGTGAAGAGTTAGAAAGCGGGTTCAAAAAGGGGAAAACAATTCCAAGAAAAAAGTAAGAAAAAATATCATTGAACACATCGCAGGCAGCTTTTTTAAACGTAGTGATTTCTGCATTGAATAAAACACACCGAATTGCACTTGTAGTGCCTAAAAGTTTGTTTGCTGGTGGAATGAAAAATAATTTAAACCAAACTGACTTCAATAACCAAGTAAAATCAAGAAAAGTTTGACTTAAAACCCTCAACTAGTTTCCTCAGATTGAAAGGTGTTTCTTGACGTGAAGGTTATCTATTATAGGTATTACCTCATGTTGCCGTTAAATTTGGCAAGTTGAAGTGTCGTTGTAGAACTTCAGTAGTTGAAAGGCATATTGTAAAGGTCATCAGAGTAGGAATCTGATTGAAATGAGTAGAGTTCAAACGTGTACCAAATTATTATAAATATCCTTATTGACCGACTGGTATCATACTCCAGGATCGGTTCAGGACGACCCCAAATCGATTCAGCGTCTGAAATTTAGTGGAAAATAATACACCACATGCCAAGTTTCCAAAAAGTCTCGAAAATCAAGTTCAAAAGAACACATTTTTACCGATATTTTCCCCAAATTTGTACCGAACAGGCTGAAAAGTGTTGAAGACCAACTAAAGCTAAAAAGAGGTGTCTGGCCAAAAATTTCAGATTTTTAGAAAATTGTCTGAGTGACAATGATTTTGTCGCAAAAGTAACAACAAGACACTTTGTGAAAAAAGTGACAAGAGATTTCACAATGTCGTCTCTGATTCTGCCACAAACTATTAAGGATTTTGTGGCTGAAGGGGCTGACTAACAATGATTCTGTCAAAAAAGTTACAAGGGGACATCATTGTCATAAATAAGTGATGGCAAATTGATGTACAAAATGGAGCCAGCTTTGGCTGGGACTGAATATTGTATCGTATTGATTAATTGGATGATTTCAGGTGTTCTACGGTCGGGAAGAGGAGTTGGAAAAGATAGAGACCTACATGAAAGGCGATTCGGAAAAGCCGATGGTGTTGTACGGCGAGGGCGGGTGTGGGAAGACATCTTTGCTGGCCAAATCCGCAGGCCTCACTTCAACCGAGTGGTTCAAAGGAGCGAAGCCTATCTGCATCATCAGGTTCCTGGGCACAACCCCTGACTCGTCCGCTCTCACTCCGACACTTATCTCAATCTGTCAACAGGTGAGCGAGAACGACGAGGCAGCAACAATAACAGAAATCCACTCGTCAGGCTTGTAACGTTTTATGTGGAACCATAGACGATAATTCTAGTAAATGTGGCACTCGGCAAAGGAGCACAATGCTGCAAAATGCGACAACTTTTCCAAGAAAACACTGATGATGGGTGTATGTCCTTGATAAAGACCTAATATAGTGGAGCACTGGTTTACTTTCTGCGTTGTGTCACCTTGTTCTGTATGAAGGCTTCAAATGAGTTTTAGAAGATTACAAGCACATGGGTATTCTCTAATGTCTGATCATGATGCTATTAGAGGCTTAATGTGGGTTGTAGTCCTGGGCTGGTTCACTTCATGGGCAAAACCCCTTTGTTTGACGTGTGGTGGAGCTAGCAGCACTGCAGGGAAGCACAGGAATTTGGACCAATCAGCTATCAGCGTTTGATCAGTCTTGTCTAGAGTCTTCCCACCGCCATTTTGTTTTCCAGACTGTTTCAAGATGGGCATTTTGACGCACAAATTACAACTTGCCATCACAAGTTTTTAGTAAGCTGTTTCGATCAGAAATCATTGAGTTTTTTCATTCCTTGGATGGTTTCCTTTGCCATTGCCATTGCATCAGTGTCTGGCAGGTCATGTTTAACTTGGTTACATGTATATCTAATAAATTTCCTTACCCTTTACTGTACCATTCTAATAACCATTTATATTCTATCTCCATTCTAAGGGTCTCAATTGGGAACACAAAAAGATGCAATTACTATAAAAACAGATCAGTCTACAGAAAATCCGTACATAAGACAACTAAAGAATACAGTAGGCCAAAGAAAGTAAGGCGGCTACATGTGTTAGTTCCAGTGGACAGCCGTTGGGATTGCTGTGAACCGTGGGGTTTTGACATTGAGTCAAGCTTCGGCTAGAGTGTATTGCGTGGCTTTGTCCTTGAAGTGAACCAGCCCTTCGTTGAAGTCCTCTTCAAGAAGGGCAGGCAGGGCTGTGACTGCACACTTAGGCATTACTGTGGCAGAAGGACTTCCATATGCCTCTGATATAAAATCTGGAATCTGCACAAAAAACCCTTTTCTGACTCCTGGTACTTCTCGACTTTAATAGACTGTCCACTCACACCTACAGCTTTTATGACTTAACTCCTGTTGCCGCGGCAACATCGGTGAAAGAGCCCAGTAGCTAGGTAGCTAGGTGGCCCATACATCATCTTCCTGTTCCTTTCTTGAAACAGTTAGTTACACAGGTTGTACTCGTAGCTCTCGGCGGTGACGTTGACTTAAGGCACTGCTCCAAAACATATCGCCCTGCTCTGGGAAACGTATTTATTGCTGCACCTAGTGAATAACTTCTAAGGAGCTACTCTTTTTCGGCCAGGTTGGCCTTTTATACGATTTACTGGCCGTGAATCTCCCTCATCCGGCCCAGAAATCGGTGGAGAGAACTTTCAGCTACCTTTCGGGATTTTTTGTTCTCTATTTCTACAAAAGTGACTATTATAATGTTCTAACTTATTGTAGTAGGTATATGACTTTATCTACATACTGTTCTCGAATCATAACCACTTGACGATAAACAATTATCTTCCTTTCGCAGATATCGTACAATTTAATGCAGCCTTTCGACGACATACCGGACGACATCGTTCCACTGACGGCTCATTTTAAAAATCTTCTGACATTCGCCAGTCCTCAGCAACCTTTCGTTTTTTTCCTCGATTCTGTCGATCAACTTACCGGAACACAAGACACCAATCACGTGTCGTGGATACCAACCCGACTTCCGCCCAATTGCAAGGTGAATTTTCACGAGTTGCAGGTACACGGTTCCGGAACACGGACGCACACAAATGGCAGATATCTGATTGGACTCGTTTTTGACAAAAATTCATGTTATTTATTTATATTTTTAATTTTGACTTCTTTTTGAAGCGAAATCAACGTCAAAAAAGTACTTTCTTTTAATAAATTAATTTATTTTTATTTTTTCAAAATTATGAAAGTTGACAAAATATTTAAAAAAAACTTGAGAGGAACTTCAAGTTTTGGAAAAGAAGATTGGGTACTTTTGAATCTCTTTAAGATGAGGGGACTGATTTAAACATCATCATGTGAACGGAAACTATGTCAAGCGATTTCAAACTATCTTCGTTCACCTTAAGATGAGCTATGTCTTCATATAGGGACCCACGTAATATTTTTATGAAATGGGAGCCCTAATGAAGGTTTCAAAGATACCAAAGGTTGTCCACCTTAGTGTACATGCACGTTTGATTTGTAATTAAGTTTAAATGAATTGGTTTAAATTCGTTTAGTTGATCGTATCGTGTGCGTCTGAAGCGGACAATCCTGAAGTATCGAAGGACTATCACATCCTGAGGAAGATGATTGATACTGAAGAGCATTTCATTGAAGTGGAAGCTCTGGGAGAAGAATTGGCGATGCAAGTGATAAGGTAACAAGGCCATCACTCGAGAATATATTCCACCAATATCCAGAATGTGCGAATAAAACTAAAATTGGATATATGTTTTTGCCTAAGGTATGAATCTTACAATTTTGTAATTTGAGCAGGATGTGGATGAGGACCGCCAAACGGGATTTAACAAATTATCAGTGGCGGTTGGTTTCAAACGCTATCGATAAATGCTCTTTGCCAATATTCGTGAAACTCGTGTTTGCGGAAATTTGCCGGTGGCGGAGCTACACGAAGCCCCAAGACACTCATCTGGCGTCCACTGTAATGGATTCTATTATGATGCTAGTTCGAACGTATTGAAAAACAGGTGATCACGGCTAGTCTATGGTAAAATACGGAATTGAAAATGTTCTTATTCCTTCGGCAGTCGCGCGTTTGCTAACGTGACTAGTCTCGTTGGGTCTTTTTTCAAATTAAAATTTCATATTGACGAATGGGCGTGAAAAAATTGATAGAAAAATGAATTGATAATCATTAATTTCCAAAAAATTATTCGTTATATCATAAGTTTATATCAAGAGTAACAAAACCTCTAAAATCAAGATTGATCATTTTTCAAGTGGTTATTAGTCGTGTAAATTCACAATTTTCTTAGTAGCTTTTTATGACAAACCCATTATTCACACCATTGCTGATGTATCTGACTCATTATTCCCCTCTTGTAGTAATATGAGCAACATTGGAAAACAATAATTGACCAATTTCAGACCCATGGGTACATCCCATTTCCTTGCTGGCTGTTTGTTGGGTGATGGAATCTAATGCGTCTGTATGAAGTCGTTCAAAAAGCCATACCACACAATTTTCAAAGGAGAAGTTCCTCAGAAATTTGATGAATGTACAAACAAGGGTTGAAAGAGCAAATTTAAACTCACGTGTGGTAAACCTCACTTTGTATCATGTGATGTGACGTGTGCATCGATTCTAGAAGAACGAATCACCTTCCTTCATATCATATTAGAGAGCGAGACGTCACGTTTGTGGTCTGTTTCACAGCATGGTCGAATCTTGGTATTCCACGCCCTGGCGTACATCACGGCGGCCAAAAGCGGTCTAAGCGAAAGCGAACTCGAAGATTTGATTTCTCTCGACGACAAAGTCCTTGACGACGTCTACCAATACCACTTACCCCCTGTCAGGCGCATACCACCTCTGCTCTGGACGAGGATACGAAACGACCTTCCCAACTACCTGTCCGAACGTGAAGCTGACGGAGTGAGCGTCATGAATTGGTACCACAGGTACGTTTCACGCTCCCACTATGCCCCACTAAATGAAATTGATCTCATATCATCACTCTAACATTTTCCAGGCAATTCCGGGACACGGCTAGAGAGAGATATTTCAAAAATATGAACATGGCCTATTTATTTTCACTCGTCCATCGCAGATTACTTCCTCGGCATTTGGGGTGGAGGGATTCCAAAACCCTTCAAATACACAGAAATTCAAAGGCACAGGTTTGTGACGATTTTAATTAATTCCAACAATTCGTTCAGAAACGTACATCCCTACAAGTCAAATCACGTCGTGAAATAACACGTTTGAAACCGTCCTTCAATTTCAAGGACAAATTGGGCTCTTTGTCTTGCTCAGGTTCAATTTGACCGATCGAGAAGGTTCTGCGGACCGAAAAGTGCCCATTCAACCGCTGGTATTTTATTCCAAAGATGGCAAAGTGTCGAGGTACAATTTGAGAAAGGTAAGTCTACAAACATAAAGTTATGGTTGAAGATTAATCTACTCAATCTATCATAGTCAGCAAGAAGCAGGAACTAAATAGATAAAATGCATTTCTGTTGTCAAAACAAAAAAGAATGAAAGCTCTTCTGAAGCCTCAATGAAATGATTACACATTCTGAAGGAAGAGTTGACTATTCAATGGGCCTCATTCCTGATCATGCAGCTCTGCAAGGAGACCTCACCTGTTGTGGAGTGCATGAGGCTGAGGGAAAGCACTGTTTGATATTTGTGCAGTAGACGCTGACGCTCCCTCCTGTCTCGTACTTTGCGTTGGCAATCCCAGAGTCAGCACAATAACAGGAGAAAAGGATATTTGTGGGTTCAGCATTCAGTGTTCCTATCTAGCAGCCTTCATTTCCTAATGAATTGATCGAATTAAACCGGGTGTAGCCTATAATTTACAGATCAGCTCACCTGATGGGCAGGCTGATCACAGTTATTTCAGGTATGAGAGGAAAGTGGTTACTGCTGGCCCGTTAGGGTCGCAAGTACAATGTCTTTTAAGGCTTATCAACCATAAGGATTGCTAAGCCGTTGAAAAGAAAATGTAAAAGGTGTATGGTGGCTACACTGCCAACCACTTCCTAACAACCTCCTCTGCCCCAAACCCCTGGTCCGCCATTGCACGTTTGAAGATACTCCAGTGGACAGCAGGATGGGAAAAAGGCCCAAGAGACAACAGGAGCACCAAAGTCCTAGGTGGGATGTAGGTGACGACTTTCCTCTCATACCTGATAATATAATTGTGATCAGCCTGCCCATCAGGTGGGCTGATTTGACGGGGTGTAGGATATAATTTGACTTTGCTCCAGTTCTTGATTGTCTTTCTTCAAACGCTACACTGGCTTCTCCGCTGTTGGTTTATATTTATCAATTTTAACGAAAGAGCCTCTTAAAAGTCTTCTGAAAATTACGTTATGTATTTAGTCGAACCAAAATACAAGTCTGTACTCACGTTTTCCAGTTTGGCGAGTTACCTTTTCACTTGGTACGGTCGAAAAGATTCCTCGACCTGTACAGTCACGTACTCTTCAACTATCCCTGGCTACATGCTAAGTTGAGTTCCTGCCCTCTCCAAGCGGTGCTGAGTGATTTCGAAGACGCCTGCGCCAACATAGAAGACAGGGACGTTACAAGGTGCGACTGTTGGGGGCCATATTTAAAAATAAATAAATAAAATCAAAATATGAGCTACTTATTGTGATTACTCACATAATGAACACAAATCATCACACTAAGTTGAAAAAAAGTGAATAGGTTTTCACAACGAGGCAATATCCATCGAGACTGATACGTATTTTCACTTTCTATCAGGGAAGAAATAAGATTATTGAGAAGGTGAATTGAATTACCAACTGTGAGTTTTTATTGCATGAATTCATTGGTAAATCTCTCTTTGAAGTCATTCATCTTAACTCGTATTGTATTCAATTATAAATATATTTATGTATTTTATTGGAATTCCACAGTCGAAATAGTTTGTTGTTTGATATCTCCACAGTAATTACATGTTTCGCCACATTCACACGAGCACAACGAAATAAATACCGACGTATTTAAACGAACAAATACAACACAAGTCTTCAGTACACTCGGCTGTAGAGTTGGAATACGCATTGTTTTAGAATCTTTGTTCGGCCTTTTTCCCCGTACACAAAGGGTAGGAGAAGGTCCAAACTTGTGAGGAAGCTGTGGCATCTGTTGAATTTCGTGACCTTTTCACGTTGTGGTGAAGGTGAGGAGGCTTAACCATTAATTAGCAAAGTTCTTGGGCTGAAATTTTGTAAATCATGCGAATGACTATTACTGCGAGATTATAAGCCTGATAATAAATTACGAGCAATACTTAATAGTAAATTCGAAGCTTTTTCTCATGTTGAAATCGGATTTTGTGTACTATAACCTCCCACCGACTCAAAAGGAGTGCCGAACATTACAAAAGTGCATTCAGGATATTGCGAGCATCGACAAAAATATAAATTTATGACAGCTTTTTCACATTATCAGACTGAAACGTCCCATAAAGCAATAAGGAAACGAGCACAGTGAATCGACCACAATCACCTCACTCGTTTGGACCTGCTAAGAAAATTAGGCAAATCCTTTCGTTCAAATTTACGGGAAATTTTAATTTGGCTTCAGTACATAATTATCTATATACGGCTTCGAGTAAAAAATTGGCATTATTGTAGACGCTTTTTCCTCCATCAATCTGTACTGTAGTTTGTTGACAATGTTTTTTTTTTTGCACACATTCAACATTCTATATACCTTTGATTTTTACTCTTATTAACACAATATATTTCATTAGCCAGCAATAGTACTCATCTACCTGTTGTCATTACAAGATCAATACGGATGGTGCCAAATAGGTGCCGAATCATACATCTTTTCGCTCATCGATTCATTTTATTATCGTGTAAATGTTGATTTTTTAAACTTCTTTAATAGCCTGCTGCAAAGGGGTTGCTTTCTGTTTTTGTCTGAAGCAACCCTATTTTGATGAGTGACAGGATCCAGCGAGTGTGCAGACATCTCATGCCGTTACATTGCTCATTTAATCTTCGTTTCGGCGAATTGTTCACATTCCATATACTTTGTTCGTATTCAAATCGTAAACCCTAGCGTGATAAGAACGTCAAAATGGTGAGAAAGTTTTTGGCCACTATGTATGAAAGAGGTCGAAACGTACAATTAACGATGACACCCCTCCAGGCCCTGCCATTTTATGGGAGATGTGCATCATAAGAGTAACCCTTGGTTGATTTAAGTGACAGCCTGAGCCTAAAAAGGCGCAGGTGGTCCTCGAAATCGTAAATATTTCGCCAATAACGTGATTATGGGGATATTTAGGGAATTGATGCTTGTCGCGGACGCTCTACGACTTGGAGGAGCCATTTTGAGCGTATATCCAGACATGTTGGCGCCTCAGCTGGTCGGTCGACTGTTGCCCGAAATCGGTTCTAATCCGAATATTAAGATGCTTCTCAACGCTTGCGACCAAGAAGGACCCGAACACTGTGCTCTGATGCCACTCTACCACTGCCTCCACACGCCTGGAGGCCCTTTGAAGGTGAATGTTCGATTCAGGTATATTATGGACCTTCCCTAATAGCCATTGAGTACAAATTAAATTATTTGACGGGAGTTGAAAATCAAAGAATTTAGAATATGGACTTCTGGTAGAGAGGTTAGTCGAAGCTTGAAAGTAACTGCAGCTCCTCTTCAGTAACTTCATCAACTTGTAGTAACGAAATTTCATATTAAATTTTCCCTATAAACTTCCAAAATGATCCGTTACCGAAGAAATGTCAGTATGGAAAGAATTCAATTCTCATTTTCCTGTTATCGAATTACTTTATATGTTCTTGGTACAACCAAATGATCTAAATAACGCTCCAGGCCCTGGTTATAATTGGTCCAGGATTCACACTTTTGCAACACCAACTTAGTGCTCAGCCAATGGCGAATTTAACGTGGATTTCAATCGACAGTATTCGCTGGAAGGTCACCAGTTTGCGGTGTTCGACTTCAAATTGACATCAGACCTTCGCTACATCGTCAGCATCTCGAACCGGTTCATCACTTGGGATTTGTCGACGAGCGATATGAACCGCGACGTCAATCCAGGTCTTGAGGGCATCATGTTGAAATTGTATCTTAGCCCTAACAACAAATTCGCCGCGGCTTTTACCAACAACAGCCAGGCGAGTGCTACGTTATCTTAGTGCCTTTTACAGCTCTGGAAAACGTTACCTAAGGAGGAATTTAGGAACGTAGTTGGTCGTGAGATTAATCTCTTGTTTCAAATAATCCAGACTGAATTTCATAACGTAATTACTCTGAAGAATCGCTAATGAATAGGTAGGCTCCAGTAGTTTAGTTGGAAGTTTTCCACTTTTCTTACTTTACTTGATATCTTTTATCTAGATTATTGAATTAGCACCAACTAAAAAAATTAAAGGGAAAGAAACCGAAAAGTTTGATGTCTGCTCTCTACATTTTCAGACGGTTTTGTTGAACACTCTGAGCAGCGAATTCATCATAATCGACAACCCGCTGCCCGAAGAAGAACAGGTGGTCGGTCTGTGCATTCTTAATCAATTCCTATTCATCCACGGGACGGGTAATTGGTGCCGTTTTGATATGAGAGGCCAACTCCTTGCCAGGTAAGAATGCTGGCGGATTTGTTATCAGCTGGCTACCGCTACTATTAACCGTTTGTTGAATTCACTGTTCATTTCCGGCGAATTTTCGTGTGATGAAAAATGAATTATTCAACTCTTAGGTATACAAGCCCTGAAGATCAAGCGGAATGGCCGCTACTGACCATGGAATATGAAACGTTGGAAGATTACCAATTCACCTTCTGGAGTGGAAAACTCGAGGAACCTCATCTTCAGTACAGAGTCACCAGAGAAAACCGAGACGTCGATTCTCTATATTGCCACAGGTAAGTAGCCGGGAATCCCGTAAGGTTAACATATGCCTGAATGATATAAATTTTACTTGATTTATTTTCAGCGCGATGGCAATTTCGAAAGACAAAACCATCGTATTCTGTTGCCACGAACCCGGAACCTACGGTGTTTCTAAATTCACGAGTCCAATCGGCGCTGACAAATGGGAGCTTGTGGAGACCCTCGACTCACCTTGTAAGTTACATTGATTGGCTTTTCAAGGTCGCGGATGGTAATGACCGTCCGCGACGTTTTGTGGTAGTAGACGATTTTCTAAAAAGTTTAAATTTTGGTCTGGGAGCTCTTGCTGGCTCCAACTGGTCCTCAGAACGTTTAGCCCGATCGGGCCGAATTCGGTCAGGGTATGGGTAAAAAAGGGTTTGTGAGGTATCGCATTCCACTAAATTTTGGACGCTGAATCGATTGGAATGAGTTCTGGGCACTCACTGATTCCTCCATGCTCTTGCTCTTACAAATAATAAACCATTGTAGAAGAATTCGCCGCGTGTTCTGTGAATAGGGGCTTGGTTTTCTTGACTACAGACGACAACTCGACCGAGACAGTGCTCCAACTCAAAATGGGCAGAGACGAACAAGCCCTTCTGGGCACAACTTACAACGGATTTGCCGTTTGGGATCTGACCGGAGCCTCAAGCCCCAAAATGTTGCTACTCCCCCACGGGATGAGGAATATTTCGACGAGGATCATGGCGTCCAATTCGTTTATGATCTCCGCTAACAATGACTACGCCGTGGCAGGCGTCAGGTGAGTTCAACAGTTTGGAAGTTATTTCCAGTTATTGACAGCCTGACCATCCTTGGGAAATGTATCGGCTAAAAAATTTCAAAACTTACGGGTTATGTTTTGCGGGGCTGCTGCCACTTAGCACATTTATCACGAGTATGACCTTGGCGCACATCTTGGAGCTATGATTGGATTTATACCTGGCAGGAAGAACCTGTACGTCTGGGATGTTCAAACGGCAGAGCTCGTAAAGGTGTTGGACGCACACTTTGGAAGAATCATTTCGCTGGAGCCCTTGACGATTGGCAACTGGAATTCAGTAAGTAACAGTTGAGAGCGCACGTAATATAAAATCACCTCATAGGCTCATTACATTTCCTCCCTAGCATCCAGCTTACACAGTATTAAATAGGACGAAACTTTGAATATGTTGGGTGTTGCATATATTGCTCCTTTCTACCCCAAACTGTCTCGCGTTCTTAGCTTTTTCGTTTTCATTCAACAGCTTCAATTCAATTTCACTCAGCCTACCGTTTGTGTTAAATTACAGTGCATCACATCATCTATAGACAGGTCTGTCAAAGTGTGGAATATCAACAACATTTTCGAGCAAGTCCACGTCATTGATCGTCATGAATTGCAGATTGACAGTATCAGGTATGAGATTTCTTAGAAGAATTTCTTATACGTGTTGGAGACTCAACGGGAGTGTACTCACTCATCTCATACAAAATATAAACGCCAGAAGACGATTCTCTTAGTGATTCAGGTCCTTCACCTAAGAAGCATTGTGATTTCAGCGTTTGTCAAGAGGCAGGCCTGGCAGTGACGGTGACACGAGGGTTCGTTGGTGTCTGGGACATGCAAGCTGGTCACCTCGTGGCGCAACTGGCGGATAGTCCATTGGGGGCGATTGTCACTCACGCTGACATCACACCAAGTGGCAAGTAAGTGGTGTCAATCCCCAATGGCCGGCTATGTCACCACCGTGTAAAATGTACACCTACCAAAACTGCAATTGATTATCCCTCCTAGATTCATCATATCGGCAGAGTCTGGAAACATCTTGGTTTGGAACAGGATCACAGAACAGGTTTTATTCAAGGAAGAACAGCAAGGTATAAGACAGATCATGCTTTTAGAGGAAGGATCGAAAATGCTCGTTCTGTCTAAGCCTCCGATCATAGCAGGTATTGAACCACCTGCAAGAACCACAGCAACTGGGATTCTACGAGTGATTCCAAGTAAGTCAAAGATCACTTACGGCACGTTGGAATAGAACGCAAAAATATATTATTATTTATATTTTCCGCCTAATCGTTGCAGGTGGTTCTACGGTGTACAGTTTTGACTATCCCGTAAGAAATGTTCCTGGCGTCAATTTTAAGGACGTAACCATCAGTTGTGACGGTCAGATGATTGCAGCTTTAGCCGCTGACAAGGGAACTCGAGAGGCTCTTTATGTATTCAACAGCAAGACAGGAGCAAATATCAGCAAGATTCCCCTGAGGATCCCAGGAGTGAAAGTGAGAGTTTCTACACGTTTACAAGGGAGCAAGCTGGTTTATGATTGTAGATTGATTTGATTGTTGATTCCAATTTTATGGATTTTCTGGTGGGCCATGCTTAGTTGCCTTAGGCTTACCTCCTTTTGGATTTACAGCACTCCTCTTTATCCTGCTCCGTTGACAATGTCCATCCTTCGGACGATTATGATGTATAATTTGACAAGCGCGTTATGATGCTCATAAACTGCTACAAAATCGCATAATTCGGCTTTTGCTGCTCCGTTTGCTCCAATTTATTGTAGAGCGGCTGTAATCCAGAAAACGGTGAACTCTCGAAAGTCCATTATGCCGTCTCAGTCACCACGTACTTTGTGTTGGCCTGATGATGCCCAAGTGATAGCTTCCTGTCACAATAACTAGATTTTTCTCATAGTCTTCACCCGGCGATGTGGACTTGAGTAGGAATTAGTTCCTTTTCAGCGCTTAGTCCTCAAGATTGATTGAAATAGGACGGAGGTATTAAGTCGTGCGTTGCCTAGACAGGGGAGCCAGGTAGAGGAATGCCTACCTATTCCTAAGTAAATTTTCCACAAAGACCACTAATTCTACAACATTTCAACCAACAGGATGTTGCGAGCATGGTGGCGATGCCTCAAAAGGCTTCCCATGTTGCGCTAGTTGGAGGAGAAAAAGTCACGTTGTTCGACATCAAGAACCGGAAAGTTGTTCGGACCATACCGAAATGGGGCGGTACATGTACCTCTGATGGGAAGTACGGACTCTACGCTCCTTCTAGGTGAGTCTGCGGGGCGCTGTTGAGTAAGGAGTCCTTCAAGATATGGCATTTATTTTGCCCAAGTGTTTGAAGTGTGTTTTGGAGTGTGTGGCCAATGCAAGTGTTTGAAAACATGGCCAGAGCGTTACTTATTTTGGCAAAAAAAAAAAAAAAAAAAAAAAAAACACGTCAAAACTGCGAATCTGCTACGTTGGCTGCTGGTTTTTGGTTTTTTCCGTGACATTTACTATTCAGACTCCATTTTTATGTTTTCCAGAAAGCCAAACCTAGCCTTTTGCGAAACAACGCCTTTATTATTATTTATTTTGAACACCTCCTAGAGCATAAAGCTGTAAAAGAACATCAAACAATTCAAAAAGACAATAAACTATAGCGTGGTCACAATTATACAAAAACCACGGGATCGTTCATTAAAAATATGCATTCATTTGAGAAAATAAATTGAAAATGCCGAGGTAAAAGAATTATTTTTCTTCACGATTGAAAAAATTGCACTTTACCTAAAAAGATTGTCATTTTATTATGCAAAATGGCATTTGAAGGGCTTTGTTAATAATCAATTCGGTACCTAAGTCAGTAGTTGGAGACCAGCTCATCTGCTCAATTCGTTATCGTTTCCAGAGGAGGTCTGGAGTTGTTGGAACTGAAGAGGGGTGCCACCGTGCGGACCTTCATTCCACGCGTTGCTGAAGGCGTGTTCTCCGTCCTTTGCATGTTCAACAAAACTGACGAGTACGTGTTGTATTATCATAGCGGGAAGAAAACTATTCGGGTCTTCAGGTAAGAACACAGCTAAATGATCGAAGTGTATGTTCATCTTTGTTGCTGCTTCTTTCTAAGCACGTTCGGTCGGTTATAGGACAGCTGATGCTGAAATGGTGGCTAATTACAAAGTCCAGGCGGAATTGACGGCAATCGAAAGCACCGAAGACGGCCGGTGCATCGTCCTGGGAACAGTAGACGGTTGCTTGTCCGTTCTGGCCATAGCGGATCACACCAAGCCAGAAATGAAAGAGTTCCTCAAGTCCCTGCCTTCTCGAGACGAAACGGTACAATCACTGGGCCTTTCAACAACAAAACTCTAGATCAGTCATGAGTGAGCTGAATTGTCACTTTCATCCGGTTTTATTTTTTAGTGGAAGAAGAAAATGGAGAAAATCAAGGCGACTAAACGCTTCCGAGCTGCTGGGTCCATTGCTCAAGTGTGTATCCAGCTCTACGACAGCATCTCAGGGGGAGACGACAACAAAGAGAAGCCACAACTTTTGGAAGCGGGGTAGCCACTGACCCCAGACGCCTTACGGGAGAACCATTGATTTCCAGAAGAATATAATAAATCATATATCTTCATGTAATAAAGGATCATTCGTGTATTCCAACGGCATTTCTTTCAAATTTAAAAATGATAGCAGGGATTTCACTGCTTTGTAAGCATCAGTTTTGTGCCCATTGTCCAGTCATGACACTCGAAATCAATTAGTAAGTTGGTGTGAATCATCATGTTCTCCCACAAATCCCTCCGACAATCAAATTGTCAGTCATTTGGTAGGTACTAAACATTTACTAAAGAAGGTTATATCATCGGGAACAACCTCCAGCCCCAAATCTCTGGGTGAAAGTAAAATAGTTTTGTAGTTACAAGGAATGTCACCTTAACAGGAATAGCCCAACAGTCAATGTAGCAATTAATTAAAAGCTATTGATCAAAAATCCTTTCCCGATGGCTGATAAAGATTAGGTACTCACAACTTTTACAATAATCAATAGGAACAAACTGTTCGAAACTACATATTTCCGGTTATAATCTCAAAATCACGATAGATGAATGAAACGTAACCTGTAGAATTAACTCACAACAAAGTTGAAAGGTAGGACCAAGATGAGTTATATTTTCCTTCAGAGCCTGAACAGCCACGTTATTGTCTATAACTTCAATAACGAGCAGTAGATGTCCTCATCAGTTGCAGACCAAGCATGCTTCTCAGGGATGAAAATACATATAGATTTCTAAGCCTTCCACGGACCGAGAACATTTGTTTCCCACTTCATGTTGCAATCAAGTACCACCCCTAAGTATTTTGCGCTATGTCGCTGGCTTCTAAAGGGCATGAGCTGGGATGTGCAGGCGCAAGCCCATCCTCTGGTCAGGCAGTGTTGACGCTGAGGCAATAAGGGCATGAAGCACGTTTTGGATAAGTTCAATGAATGCTTATTTTCTGTCAGCCATAAATATATTTGATGTAAACCCCTTTTAGCCAAGTCGAACGTGCTTTCCCAACGGTCTGGTACAAAATGTACCACAGTATCATCAGCAATTCATTAACGTAGATTGTAAAGAGTATAGGACCCAGAACAGCGCCCTGGGGAACTCCTCTACTCCCCACAATCCAGATACGAGCCAAAAAATCCATTTATTTCTACTTCACATTAAATTATATCAGTACAAGAGATAAAGTTTACATAATTAAGGCTTTTTCTTAATTAATACTGTTTCATGAAAAAAAACTTGCGTCATTTTGGCTGATTTTTATTCGCACACATTTTTTTCCTGACTCGTTGATGACTCTTCTGGAACTCCATCACCTGCCTCTGCCACTTCGGGTTCCGCCTCAGGTGCTGCCGCTTGTTCTACAACGAGTTCCCACTCGGATTCTTCAACTTCGGATCCGTCGACATGTTTTATGAGTTTGCGAAATAACTTGTTTCCATCGGGACCTGAACGTTCTTCCTCTGTAACAACGAAATAGAGAGCACCTAGGTGGGAAAATCCTCAGAGTTTCAATGCTTGCTTGTATGGTGGACTTGCCATAAATATTCTGTAGAATCGTCCAAAATCCAAAATATATTAAAATCAACAATCAAAAAATCACAATTTCGGGTCTTCTAAACGCACCGATGTATACATTTCCCTCGTCGTCTTTCCAATATTTCGGCGGTGGTGGTGGAGGGGGAGCCCATGGATTGGGTTCTTCGACCATTTCAATGGTTGGCGGAAACCACATTTCCATCTCTTTCGTTCCCGTACGAAGATCTGGGCTGACGTAGAGAGGAGCGAGTGACGCCAAAGTCAGCATCGGATCGCTATTGGACTTTCTCAATGCGATCACCATTTTAGCTTCCCTGGAAATTACTGTGTTTGGATTTTTTTGAACAAATTTTACGAGGTATACACACGCAATACTCGTGACAACCGACTAATTCCATCTGCTCCTTCACAGCGGCCTAACTTACGACATCACGTCTGCCCCTTTCTTTTCCAAGTCGTGTATGGTGTGGCAAATTTTCACCGCCGTCTCCGGGTTGTCCGTGGTAAAGAAAGCCAAATGGATCACGTCTTCAGCAAATGGTTCAGCGACTTCCAGAACTTCGTGAGCTCGCCCAGCGTCAAATATGATGACATACTAGAGAGGGAGATCAGCACAAAAATACAGAAAAAATTTAGTCTTATCAAATAAATGTTTACGGTGGAAACAAAGCATGAATGAGAAAACCTGTCTTCAGTTCGTAGTATTTCTAAAAAAAAAACTCATTTTCATCGATTAATCCCTAAGTATCATTTTTTGCAATCCGCCCAATTTTTTCAATTTAAATTTTGATTTTTTTATTTACAATAAATCTGTCTCTCTGAAGTTTGAACCCCCAGCAAAATATATAAAAAAATAATAAACAATTGTTTCAATTAAAATTATACAACGGAGTGTGATGTAACTCCTTAATATTATCCCACACGACTAAATCTCCAAAAATCACAAAAACCCAATACGAAAATTCCCTTTATTTTGACCCATACCGACCTCCGGTGTGCGGTAGTCAGTCCGGGTCCCAACTCAACGAATCCAGTGCTGAAGGTTTAATGGAAAATCATACCCCACATGCCAAAGTCCCCTAAAATCTCATTTCAAAAAATACATTTCTACCCATGCCCCTCCCCGACGTGTGCGGCGATTGGCCTAGAGGTATCAGGAGTCACTGACTACATTTTCAGATTTAAAAAAAAATCCCTCTGTCCTAAATTACGTCTAGCACATAGGTAATGTCAAAGTTTCGGGCATAGTGGAGAGAGAAACCTCATGCATGAAGGCAGGGTTATTTTTCATGGATTAATAAACCCAAACAAAATTTTTACTGTGTAGTAACCTAATGAGATTGGGAAATTTCAACAGAGACATTTTGATACCTAGGTCTAGAGATAATGTTTCACAGCAGACAACAACCAGCTGACTAACATTTCAAATTCCGCGCCTTTCCAGGCAAAAAAAAAGGGTCATTCCACAGGTTGGTACAGCAAGGGGATCAAACAACAGCAACCTGCTCTAGCGAATGATGGTCGAACTGTCGCTGCTGAGATCCTTGGCCATCCCTCCCAGCTAGACCCAGGCCAGAGGTACTAATTTTCCTAAACGTCCTTCAAATTTTCCTCAGCTCCTGTATTGAATTTCAAAATGCTTCTCCTTACAACGCACCTGAAGAACATAGGAAATTGTCCTATTCTTTAGTTCAACCGCAACGTTCTAATAACTTCAAAGTTAAGGAATGTTAAATTTATAATATAATATAGAAAATTATTCATTTGCTTACAGATTAGGACAATTTATCAAGTCTTAAGAGCCTATTACAAAACCAAAAAGTTTGAATTTCAATACAGGAGCTGAGGAAAATGGGAAGTTGTTTGAAAGAGACTGTCTGGTCCCCCTTGAGGTTGTGATTCCTCAATAAGCATCCTCATTCGATTCAATTCGGAGGTGTGTTGCTTTTGATAATCGCCGTCGCAGCCTGATTGTTATAAAGCTTGTGGTAGTCAGCTTAATTAACGATATTATCAATAAACTAGAAATGATTGACTCACACTTGGCGGGGGTACTTGTTCAAGGGTCACGTCCAGTACGGACACTTTGTGGGGGAACATTACTTGCATGGCGGCGGTTTTTGAAATGTATTCGACAGGCGTCCAACATGCTGGGAACCGTCCAGCATCATCAATGTCCTTCCCATAGACGAACGCCACACTGGAAAAGGGCGAGAAAAACGCTGTTGTCATCGGAAACCTGCTGAAAATGACTAAAACGACCCAGAAAGAACCAGTCTAACTCACGAGTCTTCAGAAGGATGGTCGGGATCTTTTGAGTCGCCGTAAACAAAAGATCGCAATGTATCCTCAATGACGTTCATTTTTGAGTTGCTCAACGACATTTGGGAGCCGTGAGACGACGACGACAACTTCCTCTCGGGCGTTCCTGGAGGTACGATTTCTTGGAGCAGCGACACGATGCATTTCCGAGATTTTACATCCTCTAACACAACTTCGGGTATTCGAAATGATGAATTGTAGAAGATCTAGACAATAATATTCACAATATTGAAAAAATCACGTAGAATGTATAACCTCGGTCAGCTCAATAGGTGACCATATTCAGATTCAAACCTAAATTGAGCTCATTTGAAAATGCGCTGCTTGCGTGGGAAGGCGTATCTTACAGGTCTTCGATCCTCAGGTGATAGATGATAAATGTCTAGATGAGTAAAAGTAGCATTCTTTTCTACAAAACCAATCTTTAATTTCAAGATACCCTGCCTCCATTTGAGGCAATTAGCCCAAAATCTATCTCAATCGATTCAGCGTCCGTAATTAAGTAAAAAATGACACCCCCAGGTCACCAATCTCTACCAAAAGTCTCAAAAAAGCCATTTGGCTAATCTGTAATGCCGGGGGTGGGCCACCATATTGGCTGATGAGATTCGATATATTGAGTTCGATATAATATTTTGAAGGACGTCAGCGCAGAACAGGTGCCAAATTTGTCCAACGACGGTCAAAAAGTTGGGTATATTATTTCTCATTTCGTAACTAATAAGTACCGTATATCATCATTAGGCAATATACGCATTATTTATTTATTGCCTTTGTACCATAAATCGAATCTTATCAGACAATATGGTGACCCGTCCCTGACACTACAGATTTACCAAACATTTTAAAAATTCCTATTTTTACCCATACCATGCCTGCGTTTGAGGGAACCGGGCTGGAAAGTTTCACAGAGCGCAGACCAACTAAAGCATAATTGGAGTCACTTCAGTCAGAAAAATGTCTACTGCAGAAACATTTTGGACAGCAGATCACCGATAGACACTCTGAGACATTAAATGACAATTTTTATGGAAAAACGGACCTCAGAAGTGAAAAATGGAATGAATGTTAGGGAAATAAGCGCTTACACACATTTAGCCACTTCGGAAACTCTGGGCCGGGTTGAATCTCTTTTCCACTCTGCGAAATTCCTTTAGGTAGGTATATTAAATCCAATTCTAATACTCACTAATTTCAAGTCATCCTCCGTGATTGAGCGATCCAATTGATCGGCGATTTGCAGGCCAGCGGCCTCGTATTTGACCATCAACTGATAGGCGGCTTGACAAGTCCTTTTGGTACCACCGTCGTCTGGCTCCGTGATGGCGTGAGGGAAGAATAACACAACCGTCTGGTTTGTGAGGTGTCGAGCGATCCTTTCTAAATTTCTCCTTTTGATTTTCTCCCGGGCAACGTCTACAGAGGAAAAACATGAACAGTAATGAGAGCCGTGGTCAGTTTACATAACCGAAGTGAAGAGTAAAATTCTTCCAACATTGCCAATATTGGTAGATAGGTAGTGGTAAGACATCAAAGGTTCAAAGAACATCAATGATCATAACCTAGACTTGACGAGTAGGTTATGCGTCATACCTGACAGTGTAAAGAGGGGCAGATCGAGGCTCAAACAATTTCCAATTTTGTTAGAAGTAAAGGAGTGCTCAATAAATTCGTTAAGAAATTGAACTTGTTGAGAGCTAAGTTTCAATTACAATAAGTGAATAAACCTTGTACGACTTTCGTACAGCTTCATGGCCGACAAACAATATCATCGTCGGAGGCCTTGACAAAGCCATCCAAGTAAATTGGCATCATTTTTTTATTCCAGATAATCAAGTTAACACTACAAGGTACCTAAAACTAGAAATCCCTCAACAACCTTGGCTTAAGTAAAGCCACTTAACAACCGTGCCTCTGCCAAACGCTGTAGATTACTCGGAAATAAACACAGCGCTCCTATCGAGCGTTTCCTCAACTAGAACCTTAAACTTCAAGGCTAGAAATGTTTGATTTTTGGATATTTAAGAATAATTTTTACACACACTCACATCACTGGAGTGCTTTATGATATTTTACTCAACTCTTCAGCCTCGAAAATAAACCCATCCAAGGTCTATCGATTTCTGAAATGAATGTTCACTGTTTTCTTCAAATTATCGTCAAATGTAGAGTACAATTAGTAGCAACCTTCTCCAGCCAGCCATTTTTTCCAATCCTTTAAAATTGTTTTGAGATTTTAAAAATCGAATAACTTTCGACAAAACTCAATAGAAAAAATGACCTACGGAAATCGATTGTAAAAATCAAAAATCGAGTTTTTTGGAAAGGAAAATTGATTGCCTGACTTACTTCTCACTATAATAATTGCTTTCGAAAAACCTGAATGTCTACATAACGCGTATTGTCGCCATTACACACACACTTGACTGAACAATATTTTAAGTTAGATGCATCATCATACATTCCGCCTTTGTACCTTCTTCCGCTTTTATTTTTTGAAGCTCTGCTTGTCGTTTCTCCTCCAGGTCAGCATTTTTCTTCTTTTCCTCTTCGGTCAATTCATCCCACGGCACCTCAAAACAATTGAATACGTTCTCAGAAGAAATTCATCAGATTTCACATATTTTTGTCAAAAGTTGAACATTTCTACAGGGGTAGAGGTGGTTCTACTATTGAAGTAGAAGAGGAAACACATAAGCAGGTGGCTCAAGAGAACAGCTGAGGAGTACTAACTGCCTAGATTTATTCCATCAGGTGCATGAAGTGACTGGTTTAATTGGTGTTACTTACTACCTAGGTGGAATGGAAGAGGTAGAAAGAAGAGAGGGGAGGTGATAGGTGTAGACACGAAAAGGTAACGATTTTTTAAAATTTCAAATACAGTAATCCCGTAATTTGTAATTTTTGGCAAGTCAATAAATGGTCCTAGATGCAAAAAAAAAAAAAAAAAAATTCATTTTCTCATCCTCAACCAGTACGTTAGTGTTTCCAGAATTCAACCATTTGGAAGTAATAAAAATGCAGCTTAGAACAATATGTTATGGCAACATGATATTCATGCGCTTGTCCCCTAAAAAAACAATGCTACCTTTATTCTTTATTACACACTTACTGCTTCACGCTCAGCTTTTCCCTCACCAACTTTGACTTCCTTGTCGATTTCCGATATAATAAGTTTCATCAGAGCTGGTGCGTTAGAACCGAAGAAAACCTTCAAAAGTTGCCCGCCCTATGGGACAATGATTTCAGAGCTATATCTTTATCAAGCGAGAACGCAAAAATGAAAATTGACTACCATTTTGATAAATTAGAAAATAAATTTGGTTTGTATTCTCTTACTCCGATGAAAACCCAGGTTGGTTCACTCTTTCCCTTGAAGCGAGCAAGCCTTGTCACTTGATCAGCGTTTGCCTTATAACAATTAATTATTTGATTAAGTCACAAAACAGGTGGAAGTTCAAAAACGGCAAAATACACTGTTGAAGCAATTCTAAAATGATCAAATTGGAAATGTTGAGTGTTTACCACTGCCAAGTGAAGATTGTCACTCCCATGTTCAAGCTTGATTTTCTTCAAGTTGCTCATCATTGCAACACAAGGGCCGCACCATTCAGTGAATACATCCACCACTGGAATAGTATACTTGTTGGTATGATGGTTGTTTAAATAAAGAATAAATGGTTCAACGTATAGTTATAACCCGAATGCACATACCTATCAATCCTTTCCTCTCTAGCAACGTTTCCCATTCTTCGTCTGTGGTAATTTCTATTTGAAGCGTTGCGGGCCCGCCCTTTTTGGCCATTTTCCTTGCCGAGGCAAGATTGGATGCCTGTGCCAAACATAGGAATATGCCTAAGTTTCATTACAGTGAAGCGCGAGGCACTTGATAGCTTTAAAATTACTCAGCTTAGGGTCTCCATTTTCAATGAATAATTTCATTGGTATAATTGGCAATCGGTGTTGAGTCAAAACACTGAGATACCTTTGGTTAAAAGAAAATTCATAAATTTTTTAACCTGAAAATACCTACATATGTGAAGCTTTTCGAACCTTGGCTTTCTGGCAAAACGAAGCAAATACCGATGCTCTTTCTAGGCCACAAAGTTATATTGACAGAAAATGATGTTTCTTGAGATTCTCCGTCATATCTGATAACAGTGTCTTAAATAGAGGGAACAACTTGTGCAATGTGACTGGAATTTCACAAAACAAACAGAACCAGGGAAAATGAGTCTTCTCCATCTCATCTCTTTCTCTTCTCTATTTATTTCTTGCTTGTTTTCTTTAGTCCTATGTTAACACGTTCAGTGCGGATGGCGAAGGGTGTTTGTCATGGCTCTTGTTATACAGAAATTGTTCTGCTGTGGTCTCACTTGGCTCGATCTGCCTGTTTCTCGTGCAAAAAACTTTTTAGGTAATCACAGATTGCGTCGGGATAGATTCTGACTGGTTTATTGGTGCACGTCTATCATATTTTAGTCCACTAAAGTCCAGTCATTAGTCCAATAAAAGCTTTAGATCTCATATTTTCTTCCACTTTTTATTCATTTTCCTCGAGATGCCTCATTTCCATACGTCTTGAAGCAATTGAAGAAGCAATACTGGAATGTTTGACGAACTAAGAAAAAGTAAGAGAGTGATGGAAAAAGTAACGTGTATTGCGGGTCGAGTAGGTCTACCATGTTAAGATCTAGCCAGGCTGATGACAACGCGCTTCGTCATGACCTGAAAATGGTCTGCCAAACTGGAAATTTGGCAGAGCTTCCTCCGTAATGTCAATTCTTTAATACCTCTGAGCCTGATTAGCACCATAAGTGATCAGGTTGGTGGGCCACCTCCACTTGGCAACCCGCACTAAACGTGTAACTGGCATAATAGGCTGTACTATTGCAATGCTAAAATTAGGGTCGGGATTTCTCCCAATGAGTACCCACTGAAACAACTCCGTCCTAAAAGTGCAAAATCATGAAAATTTTCAAGAATTTTTTGTAAACCTTTGGACTTTGGGTTTTGCATCAAACAATACTAAATGTTTGGTACAGCTGAAATTTGAGTGTTTTAGTGTCCTGAAAGTAAAATACCTCGAAAATAACAATTCTGAGGTAATTATTGTTGCAAAATCAACTCCTGGTTATAAAATGACATTCAAACGCTTGCTATGTGGCTTCTATGTCTCACCTTGCCAGCCATATGAAGAAAAGCTGGGTACCTACTCCGCTAATATGTTCCCAGAGATGAATTCTAAACTCGACTACCAGGATATCAGGGCAAGAAAGTGGCAGGTACTAGCTCGCGTGCGCCTGTTCAGTTTACAAGGGAATAACTGTCGTGGCGATGCAATCATATTCTAACATGTTGATATAAAAGTAAAAGGAAGAAGTAACTAGGCAAGGGATGGAGAGAGAAGGGGAAGGATTCACTCAAAAGAGACCGGAGGGGCAGACTGCGGTGATTCGGGGTAGACTGCCATAGCAGGGACATGATGGGCTTTGACACGCTACCCGCAGTTTACGTAATGGTGCCAAACAAGACGAAACTGATGGTCGCTAAGCAATAAGAGATGGAGGGGGTCTTACTCAAATCCCTGGTACGGCCTACACCTACAGTCGTTACCATTTTCCCTGAAGAACTGTGGCGTTTTCCTGGCACCAGGACTTGTACGTTCTGTAGTTGGGTTTTGAGTGAACCGGATGAAACGTGAGTATAAAATATTAGTACCTGCCCTGGTATCAAGTCATATCCTGACGCGTTCTTCAGACGTCATTCTGTGTCGTGGTTCTTTTTGACTCCTTTGAATGTGGCGAGTGGATTGTCTACTTCAGGTGCTCCAGCTAGTGGTTCCTCCACAGCTTTCTGAAGTGGGTTCAAACAGTTTCCCATCATTTCCTGGATTTTTCCCCGTAACTGCAGTGATTATTTTGCTCGAATGCTGATGCCCTCAAGATTGAAGTATTTTGTTGGGGTATGGTCTGCATACTTCAACTGCTCCGACTCCGTCTTTCACGACTTCTGTGGTGGTAACAAGTCTTCAATTTTTTTGATTTGTATTTTTAACTGTTTTGTGAACCACGATTGGGTTATGTTGTTTTTGTATGACTTTTCGCTCACAGTGAGCACTATTGGTGAGCGGTCTGAGCTATAAGTGTGCGAAATTCATCGAATAAAGTATAACTTTACGATAAGTAAGGCTAAAGTATGGCTTTGTGGCTGAGTCAGTCAGCCAATAAGTAGGCCTATCTAGAAAAAAGTAGAGAGGGCAACCTGGTACTACCTTGTTACAGCATGTACCTTGGGCAAGTACGTATTACTCAGATCCTCCATGAGGAAAATTTCGTTGGGAGGCGGGAAATTATTGTTTTCAAGATGGCAACACTGGTCAAACAATACGAGCCACACATTGTCGGTTGTTGCGACAACAGAGCGTCAACAATTTTTAGACCCTTACTTCTGGCGATTTCACCTTCATGCTCCAAGCTTTCTTAATAATAAGGTGAGTGTTTTTCTTGAGTTGTATTGGGTGAAACTTACACTCTTAAGTATGAACTTTATCATGTTCTTACATTTATTTCGTTTTGATTCAATGACTTTGATGGAGAGGTTATTATATTCTATAAGTCATTTCCGTGTACCTTGAGCAACTGATGGAAGTGTACCTTGGGCAAGCACAGTTGTTGCCCAAGGTACACGTTCTTCAACTACTAGTGGTGTTTAAAATACAATCATCAAATTCTCTGTAATTATTCTCTTCAAATAATTCATGCCTTTTACTTACATGAATAATAGTCAATATTTCATACAATTGGATTATGAAATATCATTGAAAATAATTTTAAGAACATAAAATATTCAAATTAATATGGTTGAATGTTTCTTGTTGTGATAAACATTACTTTTCACTGATACAAACTATGTCTTTCCCTCCAACTAGCTTGAATGATTTTAGTTCAAGTTGAAATTCCACAGCCAAGTTCACCACAGCCCTCATGTTCTTATGTCAGCCCACTTGAAGTTCGCCCTTTACCCAGAGCACCTACACAACAAAATGGAACAAAAAGACGAGGAAGACTTGGAAAATCCAGAGTGATCACAGATACACCAGAAAAAGAGGATTTCCAACAGGCTGTTGAAGCAAGAAAACGTCCACAGAAGTTGACAGAGAAAGACAAGCCTGCTAAGAAGTTGAATTTCGGTAAGATTTGCAAACAGAAATCTGGTAAGAAAGACAGTTCTGAAGATGAAAGTGAAAATTGGAAATCCGCTGATGAAGAGGAAGATGAAAATTTGGAAGATCTAGCATCAGAAATGATAAAAGAACAAGAAGATGATGAAATATCTGAGGAATGGACTGTAGGAAAGTGGGATTTCACTAACCCTTCAACCAATGTCGACAAATGGGTTTTGGTTTCTTTTTCTACCCAAAATCTTGCCAAGTTCTATGTCGGTCAAGTTCTTGAAGCCAGTTGTGATCAAGTGACCATAAAATTTCTAAGAAAGAAACAAAAAATGTTCAGATGGCCTGACATTGATGATGTTTGCAGAGTGAGGGTTGAAGATATAATAAGAATTTTGCCTCAGCCTAAAGTTCACAGGCGAAGGTGGAATCCAGTTCAATATTTCTTTTGCTGGATTCAATCTCTATTGATTTTGAATACATCTCAAGTTATTCAACCAAGTGACTTTTCTGTTTATTCCATTTTCCATTGATTTTTTCATTTTGTGCTTTGTGAATTTTAAAAACTTATTTTCATATTTCTTCATGAGTAACTATGTTGGCTAATTCATTCCAGTTACTTCTAAGACTTGTATAAAATAATGTTCCTATGGTGGTCAATGTTACAGAAGTTATGAAATGAAAGTTGAGCCTACTATATTATTTCCAGTCTGGACTTGAGCTTAACCAATAAATTGGTTATTGCCACCCAAATTTTTCAATGTTTTGTTGAAAACTTATGCTATATTCTATTGTCCAATAAAATTGCAGATGAAACTGAATTTGTGTGTATAATTTCATATTTTCTCCAGTCATTTTACTAGTCACCTGAGGCAACATAGGTAGGTGCTCAAGGTACAATTCATGCTGCTCAAGGTACATGCTATTATTGTACCTTGGGCAGGAAATCTCTTTTTGGAGAAACCACTATAAAAAACTTATCATTGTAGGTGAGTGAGAAAAGAAAATTCATTGTGAAAGTAAATGAGTTAAAGTAGAGTCCAATTGATGAGAAAACATTTCTGAGTTACTTGCAGTGCCTAAAAAAAAATATTTTTGAAAAACTGCCCAAGGTACACGTCTTCCCTAACCCTGCGAAGAAAGTGGAAAGGTTAACACTTAATTAATCATGCGTTAACGAAAAAAAGTTACAAATTCGAAGCTTAATAATGCCAGGCTATTATACCAGAGTGAAGGATGTTGCAGTATTCAGCGAATGCAGCAGGCGAACTGTACTACCGCCGTCTGGCGGCCAACTCACTGTGCTTGGTGCTCTATTCTACGAACAAATTGGACCTGTCCTAGTTGAATGCCGTCACAAACAGAAAAATGAATTTTTTGAGATGTGAACTATATTCCAGCTGACCACGATTTCGTATATTGCGCACCCCCGCGCAACTGCACAACCATGCGCAAGGGCCGCCAACTTTCTTATTTTAAATGGGAACCCCAATTTTTGATTAAAATTGTGAGGTGGCTCATCTTAGGCGTAGTCTTACTACTACAATAACAGCTACCATGTCGAGTGAAGAAGATATCACGAAGCTTATTGTGGATACACGTTCATATTACATGAGTCCACGTTATCATGTACCTGCTTACCTATGGTACATGTACGCACACGATACAGTGCCACTGTTACACTTACCTCCGGTGTTTAAAGGTGATTAACAATTGCTGGTCAGAACGAAAGCCAAGTTTATCCAATTTTCACTATTGGTCTTCTTAAACTAATCAGAATCTACCGTTAGAGATGATAATAAGTAAGCGGTTTGTTAAGAAAGACTTCGTGTAGGTTATACACCCTGTGGCGTTACCTACGGTGACAATTCAACACGTTCAAGAGATCAATGAGGGAGCTGCCTCACAGTACTACCCCTATCTACCACCAATTTCTAACAGGTACTCTATGAACTAACCCATTTGATCATACCTGACTCTGAATGAATTTCGTGTTGCCAGATGTCCGGATTGAAACAATACAAATTATTCTACGATGTTTTATTTTTATAGGTTTTATAGGTCTTGCTTGAGTGTGAAGACGTACAAGAAGTACCTACAGTGAAGATGTGCTCATATAAGCATGTTTGCGTCCAAAGTCTCCCTGATGAACTGAGTGCGGCTTATCAATCTTTTCTCAAAGCTCTTGCTGATGAAGAACGAAACTTCTTTGTTAATTACGGTGGAACAACTACTCAGCCACATCTCCAACATCCCATAAACAAGGTAATTTTCAAAATCATTCCTCATTAATCATAATATCCTCCCCCTCCCTCATAGCTTTGCCACGGCGCGAATTCCCTCTAAATCTGTTATCTAAGAGAGAGGGAAGAATTTCCCAATGCCTAGAGACATCGAACTAGCGAGAGGCATTCACAATGGAGTGGGGGGTGTTAATGGAAAAGTACCTTTTATTCAACGTCCGAAATTGTATGGAAAATGATACCCCCACGAGCCTGGATCTATAAAAGCGCGAAAACTCACGTTAAAAACAATTATTCTTCCAACAATTTATGGCAATAGATGCAAAAATTATCTCAATCGATTCAGTGTCCGATATTTACTCATACATGCGTAAGTCCTCTAAAAAATATTTTTGAAATACACATTTTTGAATCACACCCAGCCCCCATTATGGGCACTCGAACTGTAAAGTTTTGAGAACTAACTGGAGCCGGAAAGGAGTCTCTGACTATTATTTCAGATTCTTCAATCAAGGAGAGTCAATCTAACTATGGCATTTATAAAATAATAAATTGAAAAAAATGTTCGCCATACGCTGTCCATAGGATCTTTGTTTTGTTCTAAATTGTTTCTTCAAAATGTTGGACAGTGGTCCCCTTCCGGTTCTAGTTGGTCCTTGATGTTTTTCAGCCCATTTTCCTCCAAATCTTGATCACTCGATCGATTGAGATATGATTTTCAAGTGAGCAAACTGTTGGCCAGATCAGGGCCTGGCCGTCACTTGACTGTTCCCCTGACCCCTTCAAAACGTGCAGCATGTCAAAGGTATTTATGTATTTTCGATGGTTGATCTTCTCTATATTTAATAATATTGTCCAAATAAAAATCATTGATCGATGGTGATCTTTCAGAAGCTGACGACAACTAGACAGGTTGCCGATCAGGTATGTTTTCTGCGATTCCAGCGATTGACTATCACCAATGCAAACTGGCCTCAAATCGATTATGCGACTCGACCATCTGTTCAAATCTGTCCTCAATGAGACGTGTACAGAACAATGAATGGCAACGTAACACATTTCAGGTCAATGCTTCAATGATTTAATTTGGTAGTCGTGGATTATTCTATAGACGGTTCTCGTCAATTTGATCGCAACCGTGCTGGCGATCAATTTAATGAAAAATTATTCTTTATGTTTTTTTCCAGGACAATTTTTTTTGTCTCTTTTGGAGTGAACAGCATCGATGGTAGCTCAGCTCAATTTAATAATTTTGTTCGTCCCAGCCATTTTATGTGGGAACTACTATCGGGAGCGGGACGTATGGGTGGCAAATATAGAAGGAGATGTAGCCGATGTGGAGAGAATTGCTGCTAAATACGGCTTCAAAGTCATATCCCAGGTGGGCAATTTTTAATATATTTTTTTAAACACTCCCAATCCATTGTACGTATTTTCAATGTTGCCGAAATTCAAAGTTGGCGATACATTGATTTCGTCTACGATCATCTTGGAGGCATCTTACATTCCAGTTGGACTCCGATGAACGGCTTTTTCTTCTGAAGAAAAATTTTATGAATGCGCCATCCTTCAGAAATGACGTCGAGGGGATCGGGCATGAGAGTTCCGTGAGTATCGACAGTGAAATAATTTGGACAAATAATAATAACGGACAATGATTTCGCATGTTTCTTTACACATAAATGAAAAGATTGGAATATTCCTAGTATTTGTTCCTCATCATTGCTTAAGAGGTGGTTTATTGACTGTGGGATGAATTCAATTGTCACAGGTTAGGTGGATAGAGAAGCAAATTCCTGTAAAAAGATCGAAACGCCAGTTCTCTTGGTTTGACAGCCGCTACAGCAATGAATTCAACGATGCTTTATGGTTTCGGCAATGGTATATGGTAAATATTGTATCATTAAGTAAAAAGGGAGAGGACAACTTGGTGAGACACCCTGTACTTCAAACGTCTGACCTCCAAAGTGGGACATATAGGCGTCCCACGACCAATTGTGGGGACAGCAGGACAACTTGCTGTATAGCGTGACGTATGGTCACGTTGAATATACCGTGCGCTGACAATTTCTGTCTTTGATTCCAGCAAGATTACCGAAACGACACCACTCAACCAGTGATGGGCATGAATGTCGTGCCAGCATACCATGACGGCATTACGGGAAAAGGAGTTCGCATTGCGGTCGTCGACGACGGTCTTGAAAGAAATCATCGCGATCTGAAGGACAATTTCGTGAGCCGAATTTCATGACGTTTTTCATTGATAAACTTCATAATCGAGCGTTGAAATAAGTATCTACACGAAGAGGAACGTTCTTTTCCCACAGGACCCCGAAATAAGTTTCAATTACGTGGAAAACAACACCGACCCAACTCCTATTGACTCTTCGTCTTCCCATGGGACTCAGTGCGCTGGGGTAATAGCCATGGTGGCCAACAACAAGCTTTGTGGCGTCGGGGTGGCTTACAACGCCAGGATCGGAGGTCAGTTGGCTGTAGGAATGTTATACTGGATAGGGGTGTGAATAGGAGACCTGTGGCTTCCAATAATCAGTACCAGCAACAATTGTATGGTGCAGAGACGCCAAAAGTAGAACATTCTGATTCTTAGAACGATTCGTTTGTTTGGCGACAGGCATCAGACTGCTGGACGGTGATGTGACGGACCTCCTTGAAAGCAAAGCTCTCTCTCACCGGCAGGACAAAGTGGACATTTATTCGTGCTCTTGGGGACCAGACGATAACGGAGAGACCATGGCGGCACCTGGAAAACAATCACAGTCAGCCATGTTGAAAGGTGTAGTCAATGTGAGTAAAGTAGAATCCCTCATTGGCTTTTCTGGCTAGGCTGGCTTCACTTCCAGGTCCTAGGACGCTATGATGAATGAGGATGTACTTTTTCAGATTGAGCGATCCACCCCTAACCATTGTTCACTACCATTTGGACGCCAAATCCTTTGAAATGGGTTCATTAAGATTCTGTTTACCGTGGGGCCAAGTGGCGCTCCAAAATGGGTCCAATACTTACCTATTGCAGACCTAGGCGTGTAGTTTCCACTAAATTTTGAACGCTGAATCGATTGGAATGAGTTGGACACTCAGTGTTTTCTCAATTTTCTTCAGGTGCTTTTGTTTCCTGGCTTAATTCTTGGTTAAGGGATTTAAATTCTCTTCTTAAGCCATTGAAGTGATTTCTTCGAGAAATTCTGCTCACACACGCCATTGGATACCTCGACAATGTTTGTTGAAAAATACTCCGTTTTACAGTTGACACAGATTTTCTCCTGATTGAAAAAAAATCTCACGTAGTTTGTGTTCTCTGGTTGATCCGCAGGGAAGAGGAGGAAAAGGGACCATTTACGTGTTTGCTGGAGGGAACGGTAAACTCCAAGGGGACAACTGCGGTGCCGACGGTTTCGTTAATTCCCTTTTTACGATTCCGATCGCGAGCGCTTCTCAAGAAGGGAAAGCGGTTTGGTACGGCGAGAGGTGTTCGGCCATTATGGCCACCGCTTATTCTTCGGGAAGTTTCTGGACCGAAAAAGTGGTAGGTAATCTATTTGTATGGCGACCGTTTGTTTTCTTTAAAGGTTAACAGAACCTTGGATTGGATGTCCCGGAGCGCTCTTTGCATTCACAAAGGCGAATCTCGCACTCACTGTGTCTGAAGAGTTCAGGGGAAAAATTGGGTAGCTCGATTTTCGGTTGAATATGAGCTAACAGTGGATTTCCCATTTTTTGAAGAGTACTCGGTCCAATATGCGAACCAGAACAGGGGAATAACCAGGCCAAATGCCCCAAATCATCGAGCAGACATTCGGCATACAGGGAAATTACCAGGTATTACGAGCGCTGCCAGGGAAGAACTAGGAACATACGATACTTGCAAAGTATCGATACCAGTAGTGTATTAACACCATGCGTAGGTGTCAGTCTGTTCCTTGTTTTGGCCAAAGCAATCCCAGTTTCTTGGAGGCCCTGGGGCGGGCTGCAATGGACAACACAGATTGGGTTTGAATTTTAGTGAAGATGAATCAGATTTCATTGGTGGTGACGAATTTGAAGGGATTGTTAAAACTCTTTTCTCTCTTGGGGAAAAAATTGTAATTTGACTTATATGAGAAATTGTTTTTGACTACCCTAAGACATGCATTGAAAGAGATATTCGATACCTTATTCATACCGACCAGTATCCTATGTCTCTAGGAAGAACCAGGTAAAGTCCTATCTTCGCTCCTCCAATCACACCCAACTCTCATGGTACTCTTTGTACTGTGTACTCTACCAACTGTTTACTGATTGCTTATTGTTACGAGGGCATTCGTATCGCGAATGCGATAAGGATATGGGTTTGGTGAACCAAAATGCAAAATTGGAAGTCACTGCCCACTGTTTGGATATTCTCAATACCACGAGACTCAAGCCATGTCCCTTCAACGTATAAAAAGTGGATAAGTACTTGGTGAGAGACTGGAACTCATTTAAATCCGCCATACCTGCCAAATGTTCCATTGAAGACGAAATTCATCAGAAAACTAAAAACCGATGTTTCTCAGAGACCGATATACCTTTATTGGAGCATTCCAGAGTCTCCTTGGGAGCTCCAACCCTCGTTGTCCACGGAAAATGAAGAAAATAATGGAAAGAGTGGATATGATCATGCGACTAGCACGGGATCCAGAAGAACCTGCAAGAACTCTTCGTTCGGGCGAATATGACCCAACTTCTTCCGTGGTTGCCAATCGTTCTGGACACACATCATTGAATTCAGCGTCCAAAATTTAGTGGAAAACTATACCCCACGCGCCTAGGTAGCAGAAATCCCGAAAACACAATTCAAAATGGGTAATAAATACCCAATTTGACCCCTAACTTCTTCCAGTGGGTGCCGATCGTTCTGGGACCCATTTAATCGGATTCAGTGTCCAAAATTTAGTGGAAAACTATACCCCACACGCCTAGGTAGCAGAAATCCCGAAAAAACATATTCAAAATGGGTAACAAACCCAATTTGACCCATTACTTCTCTTGAACTTTCTTGGTGAGGAAAATGGGAATTATAACTCGCGGATCACAATTTGAACAATATTTTTGTCTCACTTTTTACAACTCTAGAAGAAGGAGTGACTTGAGACTTAAATGAACAGAGCTGCAAACCTCATGACCACTAACAGTCTAAGAGAGCAATATGTAGTTCGTATGTTACATGAATGTATAAGATATTCCATCAACTTTCTCCAGTGGGTGCAATCGTTCTGGGACCCGTTTCATTGGATTCAGCGTCCAAAATTTAGTGGAAAATGACTCCCTACTCGCCTAGATCGCCCCAAAAATCTCGAAAATCCATTTTTCAAAAACACATTTTGACCCCTACCCCCCCCAAACTTGGTCCGATCGGGCTGAAAAGTTTCGAGGAACCCATCTCGGCTGGAAACAGACCGCTGACCCAAATTTCAGATTTTAGAAATTTTCTACTACCAAAAACGGCGCGGAACATGGACGGCGTACAACGTACGGCGTACGGCGTACGGCGTACGGCGGACGGACATCGACCTTTTTTGATCAGGACATCATGAAACGTCCAGAAAAAAAATTTGAGCCAAATCGGAGAGGTTGACCATTATCATGAAAACATAGGTTGATTATTCGAGGAATAACCAACCAAAAGGCGCATACTTGTTTTACAAGAAGAATTTTTGTGGGCAAAAAGCGCACAAGTACTGATGAACTCCCCAATGAATGTGATAGTGCCTGGTCCCTATCTAAAACGCAAACATACGTGGTTTTCCCCCAGTTTTGATCATTTGCGTTGGAAAAAATCAATAAAATTTCCTTCTTTTCGGGGTTCGATAATTGGATTTTAATCGCCTATACTCCAAGTTCAATCTAACAATTTTTCAATTTTTTTTGTAACAAACTCAACAGCACAAATTGCGTTCTGGGTAGAAAAACTAGTTTTTCTCGAAATGAGACAGATATTTCTTCTCGTTACCTGGTTTTGCCCCTAGGCACTTGGTTTGCTTTCGGAAAATTGCAAAACTGTTAATTCTTTATTAATTCGATCTTAGGCTTCAACGGGTCTCAAAAACAGTTGTACGACAGACTTCATTGGAACATCTGCCGCTACTCCCTTAGCGGCCGGAATTATTGCTTTAGCGTTGGAGGCCAAGTAAGTTTGTCTGTCACTTTCTACTTATCATACTTTTTGAATGAGGTCATTCACTTAACTTGTTTTCACCGTAAATCAAAATCCGTTGATTTCAGCACCAATTTAACATGGAGAGACGTCCAACATTTGATCGCCTGGACTTCAGAGGTGACCCCTCTCAGCTATAACAAGGACTGGATACTCAACGGGATGAAGTTTTGGGTCAGCCCTGATTTCGGCTTCGGTCTGCTAAATGGTCACGCGATGGTGAAATCAGCCAAGGAATGGCGAACCGTTCCTCAACTGTACTCATGCAGGATGTCCCTATTTTTGTTGTAAGATTTATTTATTTATTAGAAGGCTTTGAAAGTTATGTATACAGCGGGTGAACATGAAGGGATTTCCATCGAGCGATTCATTTTAGAGGACTTTGCGGAATTTACTCGACTAATTGGCTTTCTCTTGAAGTACACATCCATGAACGTTGGGAACAGCTCTGCAAACGTGTGCTCTCACCGTCTAAGCCTATTCCTCTTCCGCCTTTGTCGTTTTCTAATGCCAGAAACACCTTTGTATCTTCCTCGTCGTCAAAGCTCTGGTATCACGGCAGCGTAATTTCGTTCTGGCTTTGAATTCGTGACTTCAACGACGCGGCATCGCAAATTGCAAAATGATCAGAGGCGATGATTTCGCGGATGGAAATTTCTGCTTCATCTCGCTAGGTTGCAGAATGGCGAATGAACCGCATGCGTTTTACAGAGGGAACATGAATCTCACCAAAGGGCGGACGGTGGATGTCAAATTCGCCACAACAGGTTGCCGTGGGAGTAAATCGGAAATTCGTTATCTAGAACACGTCCAATTAACAGCGTTAGTTCCTTTCTCGCAGAGGGGAGCACTTTACCTCACACTGACATCACCTTCCGGTAAGTTCAACCGACATGTCAACGAGAATACAAATCCACAATGGAAACTATGATCAGGGCGGTGGTTTTCGTAAACATTTATTAGCATCAATTAATGTCACATTTGTTTCTAAAAACGCTGCAAATTCCTCCACACGGGTCGATTATTCCTCGGACCAGGCGCATGGAGACTCATTTCTTCAACATGTGAACCCAGGAAGAGTTAATGGGTCAAAATGGGTGCCTATCTACCCATTTCGAATGTGTGTTTTCGAAATTTCTGGTACCAGGCGTGTGGGGTATCATTTTCCACTAAATTTTGAACCATGAATCGATTGGAATAGGTCTGGGACTCGCCACACCCACTGTTTTCCCCATTTCCCCCATGCTGAATAGATAGATAGATAAAAGAGAATAGATCCGAGGGATTTTTGCGCTTTGGCTTTCTTAGTTTGAACCTACTGCAAAATCAAAGTTTAAAAAGAACACGTCTCATTACTGAGTCCTGGATAACTTGCAGAATAAACAGAACAAAACTAGAATAATCACAACACGAAAGGCTGGACGAAGTGGGGCACCTAGTTTCTCAACTCTCCGCTCGTGTTTGTAAGGTTTTCATTTTGCTGTTCGTTGACTGACTCCTTGGAACAAGAATATGGGGAAAACAGTGAGTAAGTAGTGTCTCAGACTCATTCCTATCGATTCAGCGTCGAACATATAGTGGAAAATGATACCCCAGAAAATTAGTTTAAAAAAATTCAGAAAATCGAGTCTAAAAAACATATTTTTACTCAAACCAGATTTTTTGTTTCAATCGGACTGAAAAGATTCGAGGTTCAACTAGAGACGGAAGAGGTCCCTGACCGATATTTCAGAATTTTAGAAAATTGTCTACTACCAAAAACGGCTCATGTAATCTATTTTAATCATTTTTTTACTCTGTAGGTTAGGGTAGACGTAAAAATCGTTTTCTAGAGCCTGACAGGAGTTTGTTAATTTAACGTTATAACGATTGAAATCATACATCATGTTTCTTTCTCAGGAACGAAGAGTTTGTTGTTAGAAGACAGACCTCGAGACAGGAACAGCAAAGGTGCTCTAGTTCAAAGTGAATGGACAATGGACAGCATCCAGTTCTGGGGTGAAAACCCGGTCGGTGTGTGGATCTTCTCGGTGACCGCTAAAGTTAGTTATGATGATGATAATATTATTGACAAGGAAAAACAGGAAGTTACAGGTCCGATTTACTCGGTTGACGACAAAATTGCGGAGGAAATAAATGTGTGTTTGTTCATTTCTCGCAATTTTTTCCCGTTCAATGCATTGGACAATTGGACAAAAATTACTTTTGTATCATTATTGACGATGAAAATGATAATGCGTGGGGTAATATGCCGTTTGAAGTAAAAACGCTTTCAAAAACCACGTATTTCAGAAATCAAGTTTTCTATAGAAATCAGGCAGTAGTTTTCCTCCAGTTTGATCTATCGAGCCCATTTCTGGAAGACACATCAATAGCGCCTAAGTTGACAAAATTATTGAGAAAAATAATCAATTTAAGGCGGGGAAACCAAATCGAATCAATTTTTGTTTTTGAAGCTGGAGTGCATTGCCTATTCACAGGTAACCAACCTCTTGTTTTTCGAGGTTAAACACCTGAGTTATGTGGAAAAAGTCCTCATCGCATAACCAGTTGAGTTAACAGTAGAGAAATAGAGAGAAACGCTTTGCCATTATTCGTCTTATTCTGAATCTAATGCGAAAACAAAATTCTTTCACAGAGGTTGGTTATTTCTCGGATCAGCTTCATGGAGATTCCAATCGATTCAGCGACCAAAGTTTAGAGGAAAATGATACCCCGCACGCCTTGGTGTGGGGTATCAAACACACATTTGAAATACGTAGATAGATACCCATTTTGACTCGATACCTCTTCTGGTGGGTGCCAATCATTCTGGGACCAGTCTCATAGGATTCAGCATCCTAAATTTAGTCGAAATTGATACCTTACATGCCTATATGGCTAAAAATATCAAAAATACAAATAAACACTCTTTAAAAAAATGTTGGGCCAAATTGGAGAGATTGACTTTGTGCACGAGAACATACTTTATTATTCAAGGAATTCAAGGAACCAACCAAAAAAAGGTAAACTTTTGATGGTAAAATGCCTTATTTCGATTTTCGGTGAGTTGAAGCGTTACACTGTCAAAAATATCCATGAATCCACATAAATTTGAGGCGTTTTTGATCAGAGTTAAGGCGTTTCACCCTAATAAAGCATTTATATAAAGCGTTATACCTTCAAATTCAACGGTTATTCCAGGGTAGGATTTACTTCCACTTCTAAATCAAATTTTGAAATTTGAACTTCACCATTGAAAAGAGGATATCACGGATAGCTCGGGGACGTAAGAATATAATTTTTGTCAATATTGCAGATAAGACGTCTGTGTTTCAAATGGCCGAATATTGCCCTGCAATAATTCTGCTGGGTTGTAAAAAACATTCTAGGAGCGATCTGTCACTCATCAATTCATTGTTACTTCCACAGGACAACCAACGTGAGGAATACGAGGATCCTACAGGATTCAAAGAGGTGCTCGTCGGCAAAGTGTCTAAAGTCCGCGTTGTCCTGTACGGAACCAAGGAGATGCCTCAACACTACAAAGATGGCGTGAGGAATTATGGCCTGAGAAACGGTTGGGGACCAAAGAGGAAATTAAGCCGCTAAAATAGTCTTCCAACTCGCTGATGTGAAAAAATCAAAATAAATCAGCGTATAAATGTGTGCAAATGGCGTTTTGTCCCAGGTTTAAGAAAATACAATTATCATTTTATAATAGTATTTAACGAAAAATAAAATTACTTAGATTTTTGTTTCCAATTATTGAAAAAATTGCTTATGATGTTCAATTTTAGTAGCAGCCAACACAGGGGTATCATTTTTCACTAAACTTTGAACGCTGAATCCAATGAGACGGGTCCCTGAACGATTGGCACCCACCAGAAGAGTTAATGGGTCAAAATGGGTATCTACCTACCCATTTTGAATGTGTTTTCGAGATTTCTGGTACCTAGGCGTGTGGGGTATCATTTTCCACTAAATTTTGGAAACTGAATCGATTGGAATTGGTCCGGGACCCACCACAGCCACTGTATCCCTTATTTACCCCATGTTCGATATTTTCGACGACTTAGGCCCGCTGGCTAATTCGTTTTCCACTAATTTTGGACGCTGAATCGATTGGAATGAGTCTCCATGCTCCTGATCTGAGGAATAACCAACCCCTATGTAGGTTTTTCTTTTCATCGAAATGCCAACTCAATATTGATAAGGCGAAATGACAATCAACAGTCTTCGTTAAAATCTTTATTTCCTTCGATTTCTTGTGTACTTTTGAAAATGCCGTGTTGAAAGGATTTTTCTTCCCATTAGGTACACTTATCATACATTTATTTTCATTTAGGGTTCACAAGTTACGCTTAAGTGGTGAAAGGGAGCGATTGGGAACGAATCATATAATTCTAAAGACATGTATTTACACGATCTTATCGACGTTTCCGTCATAAACAGCCACGACAAGTTGAAAATATTATTTTTTGCGCAGTTTAACATTTTTAAATCTTGTTTTTCAATAAATCGTTGTTTTTATGAGTATATGTGGTTGTTTGCCACAAACTAGACCTTTCAAATATTTTCGAGACTAACCAAACGGTGGCGAAACCTCGAGTCCGAAGTACATTTCCCAAAACATCGTGCGTGTTATTAATTGTAAACTCGTTTGAGCACAATTTTAGTTTCGAGTTCTCTTACGGGCCAACGCTATTTTCGACATCAAGTTCGTTGTTACATTGAATATTGATTTCAGGAAACGAAACATAAATACAGTTTCCACGTAGGTACAAAATTGTGGCGCTGGTAACTTGTAGTTGCAAGAGGGATAGCCCATCATTCAATCATCAGAAAAGAAAGATGAGATTATAATGCTCTGTTTTAATACTTGGTTGATAGCCACCACTTAATAAAATGGTTCAAAGAAGAGGAACTAACTTGAATCGATACTGTTTTAGAGGTAAACTAATTATTATAATTAATTTGTGAAATAAAACCCGATCTCGCGATGAAAAGTGAAAATAGCGGCAGCCCTCCAAACATCATCCGCTTACTAAATAGAACCTGTTTCAGACTTTTCAATTGAAAATCTGTCACTCAGTTGTTATAATTACGCGATTATTTACACCGGAATGAACCTGCAATTGCCAGAACCTCGGAATCACAACAATCGAAAGCTTAATATTATTTGTGGACTTGGCACGTTCGTTGATACCGAGTACTGTAACGGAGTTTAAAAAAGAAAAAAAGAGGAAATCCAGTAAATACGCGAAATACGAGAGTTTTTGAGGGGTGAGTCTAAGGTGATCAAATTTCCAAAGCAATACCCACAAAACGATTCCAAAACTCGTAAAAGTAACAGGTATTTGACGGGGGTTTCTCCAGGCTGAGAATATCATTCTTCAAAATAAATATGTCGCCTTACATGATGATAATGATAATTATAATAAACACCAACTTATATGAGAGAAAGAGAGCCAACCGCCTTTGCCGGCCACATGCCTTTTAAGGGCATAGTGCGTTATTTTCCTTATTAATGATATCAAAACGATAAATATATTCCATGCGGGATGATTTTTTAAAATTAATTTCAAATGAGGAAACTTTCCTTAGCTAAACTGAACGTGTTGATATTAACCCTGCAACTACGATGAACATTTTGACTCATCAGTCTGAAAACATCATTCGGTCATCACGCGATCTAAGGGAATATCGAATGTATTAACTTTATATTCTAAATTCTTATTTTTTAATTCACAAATTATTGGTTTGGCGTTACGAACACAGAAATTCAACGCGTCCTAAATAAATTCGAATACAGCGAGCACAAAATAACTTAATTACGGTTTTCTCATTGGCCAGTTTAATTATTGATCATCTCAGTTCACCTTGCCAAGGCCCCAATGAGCCTGAATAAGCGCTTCAGTACAGAAATTCACTCAAAATTTCATTTTCTACTCGACTAGTATCATTCTGGAAACAGCAATTGTCTCAAAACCAAAGAATTTTGGCTAGCCGACAAAAATTTACCTCGAACTTTTTGAGCTAGCTTTGATATGTTTTGTTCATTTTGAGCTACTCTTTACCTTCTTTTTCAAATTTTGTTTATAATACATATTTTACAATAACTCTAAGCGTTCAGGGCAGTTACGGGAAATCTCTGGGCGAGACGTCATAGGTCCAGGTCTCAAATTCTGATGTTTATTCCAAAGAGTATGTCGTTTGACCGGACAAAAATGACAAATTTTGAACTTGACATGAAAAGCAGTTGAAGGAGGGACTCAAAACACATTTTAAAGAAGGATAACTTGTAGGGGAACCTAGCAAGGTGAACTATGATACAAGGGTTCCAAAACTAATAGAAACCACCCCATCAAACAGCCGATTTTAATCCCCTTATAGATTTTTTTAAATGGACTTGAAAATGATTATGAAAATAAGAGTTATTGTTTCATCAAAAAATGTAGGTATAATGTTCATGAATAAAGTGCAAATATCGAAACTTGAAAATAATATCAGAAGTAGTATTAGAATCAGAAAGAAAAAAAACGCAATTTGTGCATTAATACTTATATTGTGCAACTGAATTACGGAGAGAGGAGGAAGCAAGGGAAATGAAGTGCAAGGGACACAATAAATGAATGTATATGACTAAAAAGTATCCAACCTTAATTTTTCTCGCGCAAAGTAGTGATTCCATGGTGGCACCACAGCGCATAACGGAAGGAGGAACGTTGATGCGCATGCGTGAATTTTCCAAAGCGATTGTACCAGTTGCTGTTGTGTTCATCAGATTTAGTTTTCTTGCAAGATGACTAATGAATTGAGCAAAGATACGTCATCAAATTTTGTTTGAAGTTCTGTCGCAAAGCCAAATTTGTTGTATGCATAAGCTGTTAAAAGATAGTTGTAACACAAATCAATGAGTGGTTCAACTAATTAAAGGATAGCAGCAGTGAAGTGTACGCTGAGTGTGGACAAATTTGGCGATATGGGGGATGGTAGAAGAGGTTAGGGTGAGTAAAAATTAAATAAGCCCTGAGGAAGGATCAATTTTTTGAGAATGGAGAAAGAGAAGAATGCCGCAACAGAGGCTGAAAACCATTCTAAAATAAAACTTCCTGAGGTAAAATTTATAGTCTTGCCTCACTATTTGCCTATTATTAAATAACCTTCCAGCTGTTCACCCTGAGCTCCTTCTACCATAGAACCTTCTAGACCCAGTCACCCAACTTGCTCTCTTCTACTGCCCAACTTAGACCCCCCCCCACAAACCTCAGGCTCCTTCTAAAACCTTCCAGACCCATCTACCTGCCTTGCTCTCTTCTTTTGCCCAACCCTGACCTCTGCAGGCTTCTCCTGGCACCTTCCAGGCTTAAACCACCAGATGCTCCCGTTGACCACTTTGCTATACTTCCAGAAATGTTTCTAGGAGAGTAAGTATTGGTGAACTTTTCCAGCTATTCGAAGATACTTTTTTTGCTCAAAGGTTGGATACATTTTATACCTTGTATACACACTGTTGAACAACGTTATGCTCTTTCAGATTGCTCTTTACTCCGGTAAACTGAACCTTTACACATTTCTCTAATTTATAACTTATAAGAGAAGCGATTTAGAAATAATTTAATATTCATTGAGCAAGGAAATTTAATAATAAGCACAAATCTCAATCCGAAACAGTCTTTAAATCTATGAGATTAGAATGATGAATATAGAACGCAATATCGTAATCACAATAACTTCAAAAGTTACAATAGGGTAAATAATAGTTAAATTTACGTAACGACACATCACGAAAACCATCAAATCATCATATTTTTGAGTTTTAAGGTCGCTTAAGACAAGGCTCCCTGATACATTTTTTCTTCTTTTATCAATGTAAAATATAATTTTCAAGAAAAACGACTCAAACTTTCGATTTTTAAAAGGACGGATATAACACAAATTTGCGACTTACATGCCCTACAATCTACAAATACACTTATTGGTTGCGAATGAATAATTGAATGAATAAGGACGAGGCTCTGGCAATATTCCCTACACATTTTCATAGCTGTACGATATCCGCCCCCAATTCCACCAGTTGTTCGTCAAACGTCTACAAACCGCCTGGATACTCATCTGAATTCTTCTACAGTGAAAAGACACAGAAATGGATAAGTTCCTTGTAAAGAGTTCATTGCGAACGTCGAAAACAAAATCGTATAATTCCTCTCGTATGAGAAGAGGACAACATGCAAGGGTGATACGATGGCAATGATTCCGGTTTTTTACTTTCAAATAAACTATTACAGTACCTAATTTATCCATTCAGACACGAAGAATCATGAAAACCTCACGGAACGTATTTTTTTTAGTAAAACGTACATTTCACCTCCGAAACAAGAAGTGAAACAAAATCTACTCACCACTCGTAGGCCATACATTTGAAACGTTATCTACATTTAATAGAATATTTTACAGTTGCGTTAACAATTAAGACTTCCTTATACTCTACGTAGATATAAGTAATAAAGGTTCGGTTATGTACAAGTCATTTGAACACATAATACGTGTTTCGTCAAAACTTTCTTTTTAACAATAAATCTGTACATCTTTACAATTTGTACACTCCACATCTTACAATGAAATTAGTCTTCAAATTTATCCCTACCGTTCTTCCCCTCTTATCCTCTCGAAACGTGAAACAAAACTACAGGAACTGAAAGAAACAATTATCCATTCTTTTTTATATTAAAAAAAAAGTTTTTGAGTGGTTTTTAAATTTTAAAGTAGATTTTCACGTCGTATAAGTAAAATTATCTACTCTAACACATAATACGGCAATTGTTTTTAGATACACATAATTTTATTTTTCTCCTTATAGTCAACTAGAGTCGATTTTAAGGATATCATTATAAAATTTTATTTTGATGAGCTTGTTAAATAGTGAGAACAGTGCTGATGTTAGCCACTTTTTAACGGAATGAATGATTTTTGTGCTTGATCTCTTTTACACATGGTTTCAGTTTTAGTTTTATGAGTCAAATTCTTTTTGAAGTGTTTGTATTCAAAATAGTTTTTTTGTTTCATTTCGTTTCTAGTCGGTGAATTAGACGAATCACCGCCAAGAGACGATGAATAAAGTGGCGAATAAGAGGATGCAGGGCGATACGGCGGTACCGCTACCATGGTCGCCGTGCTGCATGGCTGCCGGGTATTCGCCAGCTGAAAACAAAATCAGTTGAACTTGAAGTATGTTTGATATTCATTGGCGCTTATTACATAGATACACAGTTGGGAATCTGACTGAGACGCCTGGGTAGTCACACTGATTACATAAATGAATTTTCTTATTGTTTTCTGTGTACTTATGTGTACTATCTACACTTTCAAGGAATGGGATGTACTCATGGGTCTAAAAATTGGTCAATTTTTGTTTTTCAAAGATGTTTTCCATAGATAAGAAAAGGGAAAAGGTGTCAGATACATCAGAAATAGCGTGAATGGTGGATTTTTCAAAAAAAGTACTCGCTGAACGGTTACGTCACAATCCGCGTGAGAAGTGAAAGGACGGCCATATTTGAGACAAAAAACGCGAAGAACTACAACAGCAGTTCTCGCCTTCCAGGTGGTGCACTCTATCGGATAATGTGGACAACTGAATGTTTCCTCTCCTTGGTTTTGCTACTGTTGTATTATTACCTTTGTAAACAACAGGCAAGGAAGATAGGTCACTGCAGATAAAATACTGACCAAAGCGCTGCCGCGGGCGTTTTTAAAACCAATGATTGTGGTAACTTATGTGAAATTACAGAGGGTTTTGAATGGGTCGATTCTATGTTCAATTGAGCGTAACAACCTGCTCTAACATACCCGCTATTACGGCAAATGCGAACGACCTCTGCATCCCACTCATAATAATAATTCCAAAATGGATGCGATCACGCCCATTGTAGAGAAGGGAGTCCCGTCAAAAGGTAAACCGCCATCTCCGCTTCTCAATATACGATATTCACCTCAGTCTCATTCGAATGAAAGGAAGACCTCTCGGCAGGGTCTCCTTAAGACCTTACCAGCTCGGCAACAACAGTCAGGCGCCTAAACCCACCGCCATTAGATGGTTACTCCGTGTTATTAATTTTAACCGCGCACTATCTAGGCAACTTTCGAAGTGATTACCTCCCATGGTTAAGGAAGTTCAACTCTCCGCCCTCCGTCGTGTGCAGCCCTGATAATATTCCTCGACGTCATCTCCTTTACCTCGCTACGCGCTCAGATTAACCCCCAAATGAACAAACGCTTAAGAAAGACTTACGCCTCTCATGGAACGCCTATCCTGCCCCAATATTAACTTGAAGGGTTGGCTGCATGAGAGCGGTTAACTTGAACCTACTGCGACGTTGTGTTCCAACAGAAAACTTCATTAATATGTGGCACCGCAAAAAATATTCGTCATTTAGAGCATTGTCTTACTTTGCATTACTTACCGCCTCAATTCAAGATGACTATTTTTACCATACCCACGGCCATTTGCGACATTCTGTTCAAAACTCATCTGACTCGAACCACTGTCCAAAACTGATTTTAAAATAATACCTTACACTCCTATGTCTCCCAAAATACACTTACCTATTCAAAACCACGGTTGTACCCTGTTAGCAATAATGACTATTCACGATCGTGTTACTGACTCTGCTAGCATTGTTAGCCAGCAACTTGATAGTTGTTCACCTGTATTCACCCATAACCATTCTCTATTAGCGGTAGTTGGTCCAAAACTCAATAGGAAATTATACTGCACCCGCATAGGTCTTGGAAAGTACCCTAACCTTTCTTCACATCCCCATATTCACCAGTTATCATTCTCCATTAGCGGCAATTGTTCCAAAACTCAATAGGAAATGTTACTGCACCCGCATAGGTCTTAAAAAGTACCCTAACCCTTTTATACGTCCTGTATTCACCCATACCTATTCTCCATTAGTGGCAAATGGCCCAAAACTCAATAGCTAATGATACTCCACACGCCCATTTCTCCAAAAATACACTTACCCTACTCAAATCCACCATATCAGCCCATACCCTTTCTCTGTTAGTAAATGTGATGGTTTGCCATTGTGTTGCTGACTCTGAGAGCATTGTTGGCCAGCAACTTGATAGTGTTCACCTGTATTCACTCATAACCATTCTGTGTTAGCGGTAAATCGTCCTAAACTCAATAGGTAATTATACTGCACCCGCTTAGCCTTGGAAAGCATGCTATCCCTTCTTCAAGTCTTTCGTATTCACCCATTCACATTCTCCATTAGCAGCGCTTGGCCCAAAACTCAATAGGAAATGAAAATAACTCTGATCCTTCTTCAAAACCACCCTTTCCCTGTTAGCAAATATGACTGTTTTCAATTGTGTAGCTGACTCTGCTACCATTGTCAGCTAATAATATTCATAGTGTGCACCCATATTCACTCGTAACCATCCTCTGTTAGCGGCAGTTGGTTCAAAACTCAATAGGAAACCCAAAAAATCAAATTTCAAAATACAATTTTTCACCCATTAATCTTGCCATGGTTTTCAAGAAGCCTCATTGGTATGGCCTTCAAAAGTGTAGAGTGAAAGTCAGGAATCTTGAATGTACGAATATGTTATGAGCTTAAGCAATAATAACCCTCTCTCCACGAGATACCAATTAAAATAGACATCTTGTGAGGATTATCTTTGAGCTTATAATTCATTAAAATCTGTTCTTCCTCTGAGACACTTCTAAATCTGTTCTTCCATAGTGTTACTTGTCTTTCCTGACATCATGCCATATGATCAAAATTGCGGATCTTTTTACAATCGTTTCTCGGTTTTGGAAATCAATACAATATTGATTAACTCACACTGTGACTCAGCGGGTGGTAGGTAGGTAATTATCTTCAATGACCAAACCCGTGGCTAAGATTTCAGATTCAATCCTACTGGGGTGGGTTCGAAATCTTAATCAAGTTTCATTTTTTTCAAGCTCTGATTGGATTATTCCACCAGTCAGCTCGGAAGAGGGTTAGATTAAATTCTAATCAACTCGGGTCGTTAAAAAAAAAAATCAAATGATAATGAAATGGTGAGAACGTGACCGTTGGGATTGTATTAATATAATTTTTTTTCGTGATGCAAACTTTTCCGTTTCACTTGGTAATAGAGAGGTAGTTCGTGGAGAGGAATTAGGTGATACGCTTCGAGATATTCAAAGGACCCACGGGCGCATGAAGATTTGTTTAATCGCAAACAGGAATAGCTGCATCGGAGTTGATAATCCTTTTTGTACCCAGGGAGTTCTGTTTATAAATCCCAGTTTTCTCGTTGTACAATAAATATCAACGCTCGGAATTATTTCGTTGACTAAAATAGATATTATGGTGCGGGGACGGCACAATTCAGTATACAGGGTGTTAACATTTAAGGTTAGCAGCCTTTAAGGGGTCGATTCTACTACTCATTCGTTCTCGACTGTTCACGATTTGAGATATTTTCGTATTTACTTTTGTCCTGACAACTTTTAAAACGGCCATAACTCGGTTAATTTACAGCATAATCTTAAACCTGAGAAAACTGTTGGAATGAGCATCAAATTTTCGTTCAGATGGATCTTTCAACGCAGTCAACTTTCTTCCGAGAAAAGGAAAAAGTTTTTACAGAAAAATTTTCGCCTTAATTCGTGAAATAGCTTTTCCAGAACAGCAGATTTCCAGCAGTATAATCAAATTCATTTTTGAGACGTATTTTACGGGTGAAAATGACGTTTCAAGTGGAAAAAAGAGAAATTTCCGCGAACATGAAAGGTAAGTGCCGAACATTGGACTATTTTTCAAGTGGAATTGAATTGTGACAGTTCATAAGAAATTAGTGTATTGCCGCTCGTGTGGCAGTTTCTCACGTTTTCGTCCTGCGTGCTTAAAGCTCCTGTCTAAAAACATACTAAAAATGAAAAAGAAAAAAAGTTCTGTAGTCGGCAGTTACCTTTCAAGTTCGCGGAATTTGGTACTATTGAGAAAACTAAAGTTATGGTAAAAATGTCTCATTTTTCCCACTTAAAACATCATTTTTACCCTTAAATTTTGTCAGAAAAGTAAATATTCCAAAGCTGTTTTTTTTTTGAGAAGTTTTTCCACGAATGAACGTACACATTTTTCGGGGGCAAAATTTTACCTTTACCCAGCTAATTGTTGACAAGGTTTCGCGTTTTCATTAGTTTCCTAACTTTAGGCCGAGTTCGTGCATATCAGTACTCCATTATTGGAGACGTTTAGGGAAGTTAACGTTAAGTAAAGTCAAAAAAAGTTAAGTTAAATCAAAGGAAATTTAACGCTCTTTTCAACGGTGTACTCAGAAGGGAGTTAGGACCGTTTCCGTTATGTCAGGTCGAAAACATGATAAAGAAATCTTGAATCGTGAATAACTCGAAAACGAAGCCTCTAAAAAGAAATGTTTGGAGACACTTTTTGTTGCAAATGAGTTATAGAATCGACCCCTTGGAGGCTGCTAACCACACATTCCCCTTAAGATGTAAACTGCTAAGTATTTGGTTGTCGATGGAAAGGTCAAATTTCTCGACGGAGGGTGAAATAAGGGATGACGGCATCATAACCTGAATAGGCGGCATTAGGATTGCCTGGGACTTCACATTGTTGATGGACATCTTATAGCCGCCCAACGACGGCCCTAGGGTCCAAATTGGACGTATTTGTGGAACCAATAAAAGAGTCGCTCAAACCACACGATAAATACACATGGAGGTCATCGGTAAGGAGTTGGTACATGCTGTCATTAGTAAATGAGAACAGCAGACGACCAAAAACGGTGTAAGAGTTGGAAAAGTGCGTAAAACATGTTTAAATGCAACGGTTGAATAAGTTATCCAGTCATTCTGCTAATAGGGTCTTGGATTCCTTCTCACAAAAACCCATATTCCATTAGCATTGGCACCTCTGTGGGCTGTGTAGCTATTAGGTAGAGCAACCCGCTTCGTTATATCTCTTCTCTCCTTTTTTTTCTTTGTCGTTGCTAAAAAGATAATGAATTCACTGGTGTTGTAGCCATGTTTCAACTTGGATGGAGGATGCGGTGGTGATTACGTTAAAAAGTAGTTGTAGGGTCTGGAAGACCAAAGGCAATATTATTCCGTGTGGGACCTTGAAGCAGAGAGGAGAGAATCAGAAGGGTGGGACCGGAAGGAAGTGGGACAGAGTAGGGAAATGTGAAAAGCAAAAAACCACGCGAGGGCCTCGGATAACTCGGTTAGCTACCTCCCCAGTTATTCTCAAGAGCCGAACGGATTCCGCGAGAGGAAAGGAGTTTAGAGTTGAGGAGCGCGGAACTCGAGGGGAATCAAGAGTAGGCGAAATAAAAGAAGAGCAACCGCCTCCCCAACCCCTTATGCCAGGCCGGAGCTGCTGAGTCGGATATTACTATTCTACGAAGCAGTGAAACAAAACGAGTTGCTTCTGTTGGAAAGAAAAGTCAGTCGTATCGTCGAGAAGAATAAAAAGTCCGGAAACTAAATCCTCAAAACGTTACCAATGATTTAGTTCCACCGTACATCATGTGAGGTCCAACTCTGGCATTTGATTTGATCTTAGTATTTTTGTCGAACGCCTTCTTTCTGCTAACTCGAAGTCCAAGGTACCTAACTTCTAGGGAAATGACGCGAGTTTTCTCAAGGGATGAAAGGCAGTACCTGAGTACTCCTGTTGAGACATGACAATACTTTTGGAGAGCTCAAGTACTCCCTCTGGAAAATAACGTCAGTACTCCCGAGGAGGAAAATGAATAAACAAGTAATATTTTATCACAGAAAACGAAGCGTCAATATGTTTTATCATCAAATAGGAAAAAACGCTGCGAATTCTTTCACAGAGGGGTTGTTATTCCTTGGACCAGGAGCATGGAGACTCATTAAAATCGATTCAGCGTCCAAAATTATGAAGAAAAAGATACCTCACACGCCTAAGTACCAAAAATCTAAAAAAAAAAAAAAAAAAAAATTAAATAGGCAGATAGATACCCATTTTGAATCATTGCCTTTTCCGGTGGGTGCAAATCATTCCGGGACCCATCTCATTGGATTCAGCGTCCAAAATTTAGTCGAAAATGATACCCGACACGTCTAAATCGCCGAAAATCCATTTTTCGAAATGCAAATTTCAATTCATTTTGAATCACGAAAAGGAATGGCAGCGAAGGATAGATAGGTAATGAGGTGACTACTACCATTGTGACGTCACCGTATAGGTGGGAACATTCCCGCCTTCGCCTCCATTCCGATTCCCTCTCTTCCGCCCTTGGTGCAAATATACTAAATCGGCAGTATGTTATGTGTATTTAGCTCCTGAATCAATTACACTGTTACTGAACCCCATTTTGGTTAATTATTTCTTGAATAATCAACCGATATTTTTATGCAGAAAGTCATCCTCTCCGATTTACAACAATTTTCTTCAAGATGTCGCTTCAATGTGTCAATTGAAATCATTTTCCACTAAATTTTGGACCCTGAATCCAATGAGACGGGTCCCGGAATTTGTGTGTTCAAGATTTCTGGTACCTAGGCGTGTGGGGTATTGTTTTCCACTAAATTGTGTACGCGAAATCGACTAGAATGAGTCACCACGCTCCTGGTCCGAGGAATAACCACCCTCTGTGAATGATAGTTTTAATAGGCATCAATGATTTAAGGGGCCTTATGGGGCCGAGATTCCTTTGATTGTATTCATCATCGATCATTCGGATTAAAAGAGGAAAACTTGGAGCTATACATTCCGGATAGTCCATGGAGAATTTCCCCTTACGGAAAATCCGGGAATCAGGTTGTTTGCGTGGGAATCGTGCTTGTTTCCTTGATTTCTGTAATACCCTACCAATTATTCATCGAATACTCAATTCAATAATTCATTCTTACACGAATTACAAGTTTCCCTTCCACGTACAATACGAGCAATAAAGGTCGATTCAATTAAATTACAATTTTCGCCGAACTGGAAATTCCTGGTGCCAACGCGTTTCTATTCGAACCAGTTTCTACAGCATTCCAGGGAAATAAGCCCACTCAACCCTATGGAAATTGAAGTGAATCCTCGAGCTACCGTGTAATATACAGCGAGTATACTACTTAATAACTTTGAGAGTTCACCCCATTAACTTTAGAGGGGTCAGGGGACCGTTTCAAAGTTTCTTGGAACCACAATAAAGTTCTAAGTTTGGATTGAGGGCCCCATTGAATTAATTATCGAATAAGCGGAAGGTTCACTGTCCAAAATACAGGTGATTAGGTAAGATATTTCGGGCTACTATTTGGTTTATTCTGAACCCGTTGAAAAAGCGTATTCTGATCGTTTCCCTTGACAATAGGTTTGATAGATATTTCAACCCTTCTTTTGCAGAGATATACACCGTATAGTTAAACTATTCATTCCTGGAGGCCGTGAACAGAACCCTGAGGTTTAAAACAGCATCACTCACGTCAGGCCTAACATACAAACGCATTACAAGAGAATGAGGCTTGGCTTAGACAACGTTGGGGCAGAAATTGTAAAAATAGGGACGATGCTCCTGCACCACAGAATACTAATATTCTCTCAAAATAATCGATTACTTTGAACTGTAAAACCTCTCGTCCCTCGAAACATTAAAAACTCTTAAAGATAAAAATCTTTGCCTTTCTCCGCATAGGAATTTTCCATTTCTCTTCCCTTAACTCGAACAAAAACAACTCCATTGTATGTTCTCTTATACTTCTCGGGGTAGCAAAAGGATATTTTTTCGCTTCTTTCTAGATAAAAGTAAACCAAGAAAACCGGCAGGATTAATCTAAATCTTCTCCCCTTTTCTAAGAAGTGCGAAAGGAAAAGACTCCGAGAGCTTTTCTTTTTTAAGAGTTGTTTGTCCTTCAGGCAACTGAATACAAATCCCGACTTTCTAATGAGGTCATTTGAGAGAATTATCATTTTGAATAGAAATAAGCACCCGGTAATTGGAAGACTGCGGTTGTTTGCGTAGAAAACGTTACCTTCAAATTGATTTCCTTGTAGGAATTGCATTGTTTTCAGGAGAACAAACAAGAATGAATGTTATTCTATACTTTTTTCGCTTTTTGAATTCAATTCCCGGTGGAAATATAGATTTTGACAACAGCCAGAATTCTCAAGACAGAACGTAAAGGGACGGGAAAAACCTAACGACGAAGAAAAAAGAATAACGAAGGCGTATTTTGTGTTTTACCTAATACGTCTTGTGGATTTTCATCTCTTTTTCTCATATCCAGTGTCTTCAGGGGTAATAAGAGCTTGGTAACAGACCGAACCAATGTTACCAACATAGCAGGAGCTTTTGTGAGCGTAAATTCAAATTTCATCACTCTCCCTCGATTACAAAAGCATGTTACTGTTGGGGGGGGGGGGGTAAATCCTCATCAAAGTATTATAATATTGCATTGTCATCTGGTTCTGATCTATATGTAAAGTTTCAGAACTATAGATTGCCGATAAATGGTCGAAATTTGAGTTGAAAGATTTCGCGGACAAATCCACTGAATCGATTGGAATGAGTCGTAGACACTGTTTGCCTCATTCTCTCGCCCTAAGGCATAATAACCCCATATGGATGAATTTTCAGCGTTTATTAATGAAACTATCATTCGGATTTCCCCACACAGACATTCACAATGTCCAAAATGTTCAATGATTTTTTCCCTCAACATTCGTCATGAACCTCAATTTTAAGTGAGAATCCGGATATTTATTAAACATATTGATCAATTCTATTACCAAAGAATGGTAAAAAGTGGACTGGATATGATTAAGATGGCTATGGATGGTAGAGTGTGAGAGACTATGCAGGCTCCCTTATACATTCTTGTTATATGCTGCTACAGCAACTGCCGTCAGTTGTCTATTAGTGGGCTGTTTAACTATTTATAAGTTTGATGCATATACTTCTTATAAGAAACTCGGTCGAGATTTTCATCTTAGTACAAATATCCGCGAGACCAGGAAAGCTTCCATCGTGAAAAGGGGTTTTATGGGGATGGCTGGCTGTGGAAGGAACCACAAAGAAGCAAAGCCTTGTTGTGTAAAACTTCCCGATGAAAAAAGAAAAGTACCTAAAGGGGGGAAAAAAACTTGTACTTTTTACCCCTAAAAGTTTTTTTCCCGACCATGGAAGTATCTCTTGGAATCTGTATGTAACGGGAGTTGAGAGGGAAAATGGAAAGTAACGGTCTCATCTTGGACAGCAGCGTGGGGCGGGCAAACTGGAAACTAATTATATCCCATGAGAGAGACAGATCCTTCGTGCAATCTGGTAATTACTCCTTCCTCCGGGAGGTCCAGAAAACGAGCCCTACGCCATCACACCACTAAGCCTTGCAATCGTCACAGCTAGTTTTCCTCGACCCTTCATAATTTTCGGCATCGGGAATCATTAGCGGTCGAAAATAAGTAACATTTGCCTCGTGCTTCCTGTAGGCGTGCAATTAGTAAATTTATCCTGGTAATTTATCTTGATATTCCCTAAGGAATATAAATTACTTCTTTAGGAGAGAGAACCGCACCGTAGTACCAAGAAAAAGCTAAGGAACATTGATCATCAAGACGGAAAAACATAGCGAGTTTAACGTAGGCCATTTCCTGAGTACTAAAGACCATCTAACTAAAATAAATTTATATTTCATTCTGATTACATATTTCACCTGATTGGTGATGGAACGTAGAAGGCGCAAGACCTGTACGTTCACGTTTAGTAGATTCCTTTTCCTTCCCCTCAGACAAACACACGTTCTTACCTGCGTTGAGTAAATGTTTGAAGAGAACTTCGTAACGATTCAGAATCCAATTTGTCTCCCCAAAATGCGACCAAGTTATTTTCCAAACTCGTTCTTGCCTATTTTTAGGTCGACATTCCATTACTTTGAGGTTGGAAGCAGGTAATTGCAAATAAATACGCCTTGACGGCGTGTACCATGACCCGATATATTTTCGCGTCTCTACGTGGATGGATCAAATCGGACGTTTGATCACGGGTTTTCAAAATTTTGAGAAGCTCTGAACGATTTTGCATTGCTAACCAGCAAATCTCCATTTGCCGTTGTCGAAGCTGCCATTGCCTCAATTAGGGTAAAACAAGAATTAACAAGACAAAAACAATGCCAGGGATATCATTTTCTACAGCCTAATATGCAGTAGAATCCACATCCAGTGGCATGCCACCCTCATGGCGAGACAACCAACCATACTGCAATTAAGGAATCAGGGAAGCTGATATTCTGTAGGAGGCTAATGTCGGGTAAATCCACTGTTGCAAAGCTACAACCCAATTGGCCCTTATAAGAGGCTATTGATGGACACTCCTGTATCACTCACAGAATACACTGGGAGGGAAGGTGTTAACAACCTCCTGTATGGTAGCAATCCTCTGTAACTAATGCTCATGCCAAAACGTCTTTGGCCTACGGTATTCTTTATTTGTCTTTTGTGCTAATTTCTGTTGACTGATCTACTTTTGGAGGCATAGTGTCTTTTTGTGTTCCCAATTGAGACCTTCTGTTCGATTGGTTATGAGAAGATCGTACAGTGAATGGCAATGAACTTTATACAAGGAAGCACATGCAACCAAGTTGAAGATGACCTGTCAGACACAACAGTTGGTTCAGATTGATAACTTCATAGTCAGCAAAAGTTCATATTGGCAAAAGAAACAACTTTAAAAACAAAAAACGCTGCAAATTCTTACACACGGGTTGGTTATTCCTCGGACCTGGCGCATGGAGACTCATTTCTTCAACAAATGGAAAATGGGAGGAACAGTGGGTGTGGCGGGTCCCAAACCCATTCTAACCGATTCAGGGTATTGAATTTAGTGGAAAATGATACCCCACACTCCTGGGTACCAGAAATCTTGAAAACACATTTATTCAAAATGGATAGATAGATAGGCACCCATTTTGACCCATAACCTCAACCAGAGGGCGTCAATCGTTCCGGGACCCATTTTATTCGAATCAGTGTCCAATATTTAGTGAAAAATGATACCTCAAACACCAAATTTTTGAGACGAATCGGAGAGATTGACTTTTTGCATGAAAACTTAGGTTGACTATTCAAGGAATAGCCAACCAAAAACTAAGAAACTTTATATTCCAAAATGAAACACTTGCAGCTGAAGAACTTGTGATTGCGAGTTGTACCTATTCTGTGAGTATAAAAATTTGTCTTAAAACCGTCTGAACAACAACATGGCGGTGTGTCGAGACTCAAAACAGGACCAATCAAATACTGATAGCTGATTGGTTCAAATTTTCGTGCACCCCTACACTGCAGCTAGTGGCTGTCCACTATTACTACAAACAGTGGGCTTGTTTCATCTATAAAGTGAACCAGCCCTGCTGGCATTTAGGGTGAGGGGAGCCTCTCGGGAGCCAGACATCAGTCCAAAAGCTGGACTATTCGCGGGGGACGTAATTTTGGCACTCCCCAGCATGAGGACTTCATAGATTTCACTCTATGGCGATGCCAAGAAAGGGTACGTCCGTGTTGCGTACTGTAAGGCGTCCCAGCACGAGCTGGCTCTTGGAGTGCAGATGAGATACTTGGGTACTACTCTGCTTAATGTGGTAGTGCATGGTAGAACACACGACCTGTTCAAGCCCATTGAAGCCTTCCCAAATGAATGGACCTTCATTCCTGCCAGTGGGGCAGACTCCTTGCTGCTGCGGCAACAGGAAAAAGCATAGCCCGAGGAATGAGCTCTCCTTAAATTGTGACATACTCCTTTTTAAGGTAGAGAAAACACTGGACTGCCCTTTGCGCTGTTGCCAAAATCCCGGTAATACCATGAACGATGGAGTGCACTCCTATTCAAGACTTGGCTACTTTGGTCTGTCAACTCACTTCTGCATAAGAAGGAAGTGGTAATGGCTTATCATCGCTGAGAGGTGATTTATTTTGTCATCGATAGAAATCTCAAGTACGTATACTTATTCATAAATTTTCTCTTGAGCAACTCCCTTTGTTTGCAGTTGTCTATCATAAAGGATTAATTTCGTCCGAGTGGCCTACACGGTATTTTCCGCTGTCTCCTTTTGTTGGATCCCTGATATTTAATATCTCACGTCAGATATTTAATTACTGAGGGAAAGCCCCCGTCCTTCTCGTCCAACCTCTCGCCCGTCAGGCGTAATCTGTACTGACAGTTTTGTGTCACAGATGAATAATGACTCTCTTGCGCTCGACTTGTTAAGAGCCTCCCGCCCGGTTCTCACCCTCTTCGTTCATTATTTCACCAACTACACTCCCTAAAAGGGCCCGGAGATATCAATAAGATCCGCGTCAAGTAAAACTATTCTGACAAGATGGGACAAAAGCAGCCCCCCCTCTCTGACAAGTCCTCCTCGACTTGTAGTTGATGAATACAAAGTGCCCTTTCGCGTTTCTGACGGGCTCAAGGTGGTCTTCATCAGTTTGCTCCCTCCTTGACACCAGATTAGCGAGAATGAAATTTTACTTGAGATGAACTGAATCTATTTCTCTAGCAGAAAAGACGACACGGTTTAATTCAAATTAGAAAAGCGGTTATTCAAGAAAGTAGCAAAACACTGTTGAGCACGGATGGCAGACCTGATGCTTTAGATCAACATACCCTATATTATTTATTTATGACTGATTTCGTTGCTTGAAAAGAAATAAGGGCACGCAAACAGGCTTTTCCAGTCACGCAGTCTCTGCAACTGTAGCACCGTTTGAGATCATTAATAGGAAAACTCATTGGTCTATGTGTTCATTGCTCTCTTCTAGTCAAACAAATCCGTCATACCCGTAAATAGATTTACGGATAATATATTATCTGGTACCAATAAGCGTTTGATTGAAAGGAAAACACCACAAATTATTCCACAATGGCTGATTCCTTGATGTAAGATTACGGGGGGAGCAGTGAAGTTTAAGTGTCCCGTACTCATTCTAATCGATTCAGTGTATAATTTTTACTGAAAAATGATATCTCACACGCCTAGATCACCGAAAATCTAGAATATATATTTTTTAAAAACGCACTTTCAGGCAATTTTCTGAAAATCTCAATCGATTCAGTAGGTAAATGGAGTAACCTATCTTTGTAGCTTCAGCAAAGACTGCTGTTGTTCTTCAGGTTTTTTGTCTCAAATGTAGCCGTTATTAAATTATTTCACAGGGATTTTGACGTCAATATTTAGCAGGGAGCTTTTTGAAAAATTCATCATCCACAGAACTTCTGATGTATCTGACACCTTTTTCCCCTTGTATAGTCCCCCTTGGACAACATCATTGGGAAAATTGACCAATTTAAGATCCATGGGTATACTCCAGTCAGTGAAAAATAATGCCCAATAGATCTAGGTTCCAAAAACCTCTAAAAAATCATTATCAAGACACTCATTTCCACCTCTATCAATTTTAGAATCATTTGGCAGAAGCCCTGAGCAAAATTAGGGCCCAAACGGATGCTATATGCATAATTTTTTATATTTCCACACATTGAAGGCCTTTCTTGTCTCCGACGGACGGAAATTTCGGATTTGGAATAAACACCTCTTGAAGGTTGGGAAGAAGAAAACTTTTTTTGGGTTGATGAGAAAACAAGGGAGTAATATTCCAATAAGAATATTTAACCATTATCACCACGTAGGTATTGAACTAGAAAACCCATCTCCTCGATAAGTTCATTACATCATCTACGCCTTCGTTTTGGCTTCTTGATTCCGTTAAGGCACCAAGGATAAGAAATAAACGGACTAATTCCGTACATAATAAAGTTGTAGCTTGGAAAGCGGTTTCCCAAATGAATAAAGTGACTAAAAAACCACTAGATTGATTTCGATGATTTTACATAATAATCTAAACAGAAAATATTTATGCTGGATGTTCCGGGAATACGTTGCCAGAACTTGAACCCAGGTTAAACGAAAATAACTCGAGCTCTGTTCCTAACTGAATAAAACCTATGCGTTAGGGGAGAGACAAGGCAAACAATTTAAAAATGCACTAAGAGCGACCTCGATCAAGTTAAAACAAGATCGATAGCTCTTTTCGTGTTACTCCAGAAATAGCCTGGGAAATGCATGGGAAGGCCGAGAGGAGAGCTGTAATGACAGATTATTTAAAGTCCCGTCTATTTCCCTTTAAAACCACAACAAATGGACCTTGTTATGCAAATCTAATCGCTAACTTGATGGCGCAGCTATTAAACAAATTCCCTCGCCAACTCACCCCCCCATCCCCCTCTTGACGGTAGCAAGAGGGGTGGAGGGAACGGGGAAAAGGTCGGAAAACTTACTCTTGGCAGAAGAGGACCGAGTTTCCTGTGTTGCATGAATACACTTCGCCTCTTTTCAATACACAGAGCTCCTCTTTATTTCCCTAGGTTTATCCAACTGTAATTCGCCGTTGTTACATGGAAGTTTAATCAGAAAGTTGTTGAATGGAACTACAGAAGCTGCTCATTGAGTGCTCGGCAAACAGCTGTTTCATCATAATAAAAGGTCCCTTTCAAATTATCCGACAAGTAAGTACCTACAACTCGAATATGTTCCACGACCTCAATCTCTTGAAATTCTACCTACCCAGCCGGGTTCTCACAAGTTTGGAGGCCATTTGGGGAAGTTAGCTGGCAAACTAAGTTAAACTTGACCAAAATATTATGCGATCGCAGGGTAAACAGCTCGGCGCACAACCGCGCTCTGGAAAATTTTATACCAAGTCGCCCAGCATCTCCTGTACCACGATTTGTTACGAATATCAACACAATTAACAGTAATTTCGGCAATTAACCGATTTAAGTTGGTCCAAAGGGACTTGACCTGATTAGTACCAACACACAATGATATTCAGGCGTTCAGAAACATGTTAAGTGACGTGCTCATGAAGAAAGCGAATTTTAAATAGCATGAAAGGCTATCTATCTATCTTGTCTAATAGTTCCTAGTTCCTTATACGATCAATGGAAAACGAAAGCACATGCACCTGCGATAAGTTCATTTCAATACAGTTTTCAGCAACTATTTCACCTGTGCCAGAATGCAAGGACAAGAATTCTCCATTTCTCCACTTCCTAGTTTTACATCGGTTTTTTCAAAAGATACTAACAGGTGTAGAGCTTTTCATGCTCAAGGTTGAGCACTTCAATTTGCAATATAAATATGTTTATAAGTATAATAATTATGTTACAATTGTAGGCAGCTCTTGAGTTGGATTGCAAATTGTTAGTTGGGCCACTTTAGCATTCAAGGTTGCGATTTTAACATTTAATTCCAACTTAAAAATGATACATTGTCCACAAATAACTGTTAGGGAAATCACATAACAATAGCAAGAAGGGAGAGGAGTGATACACATAAATACGTCAGCATCACACTACCTGCAATCCCCACAATTATTTGTAACTTGGGCTTAGAAACCTAATACATCCAAGACCACAGAATAGACGGAGTTCCAAAGTTGGCAACACTGAAAAGTAGTTATGGTAACAAAGTGCCTGTAGCCAGGAATGCAACCAGTGTTACCAAACCTACAGGATTAGCTGTGGATCTACAGGTTTTTCAAACTATCTACCGACTTCCTAAATCTGTATTGTTTGGGAAATTGCCAATCAACATTTTTCTGCGATCGCGATTAGAATATCCTCATTACTTACAATAAATACACAAATAATTTGGGATTGGGTGAGTAGGTATAAGAGTTAGGCCCTCCTGTAGTTTTAAGTGCTATAGGTGCTACCATCAATGGAAGGATATTGAAATGTTCTTCAAAATATTAAAGGAAATGAGATGTTTTTTAATGTGTGCAGATTTCTACGGCTTTCTAGGACTGTGACATACAGGGTTTTAGTGTGACTAGGTTGGTAACACTGATAAATGCAGGGCCAATGACACACCGAGACCCCCCCCCCCCCCATCCTTTGACCGCACCATGACATACTCGTAGGGGAAGGTGGGGCAGTTGTGACCATGGGGCAGTTATGACCACTGCTTGCATTCCTTGGTAGTTTGAATATAGGCGCCATGAGTCGTAATTTATTGATGTGGCAGTGGATTCAAAGGTCTAGCAGTGAGAGGAGCCATTTCCAAATCAACCCTCAGCATTGATGGCGGTTCATGTGTTTTCCTCACAAAAAGGAAATTTGTCAGCTGCATTCAACATGCAAAGCTTGGCATGAAGTTACTGTGATACTGTAGTTCTTTTTCGCTTCATTTTACTTGAAAAGTATCCGTTTCAGAAACTACCTTCATCAGAGAAGAAAATTGAATCTCCTAGGAGTTTTTATTGTTTATCCATCATGGCTGATCGTGGGTAGTTATGACCAGAGTCGCTGGGGCAGTTATGACCACTGGTCATATCTGCCCCATGTAGTCAAAAGTCCACTATATTGGTCGTGTTAATGGATTTGATGGATCAACCGAGTATGACGTTCAATTTCTTAGGCGGTGTGGTGGGAAGCTATACTTTTCATTTCCCAAACGTTCAAGATAGGGCTACTGTGCACAGAACCGACGTGGTTGCCAAATTACCTGTTAACTTACTTCCAGAAAGCTCCAGAAATCGCTTCACATTCAATTATGCCTTTAATCGTTTTAGTGTTTGTTGAAGAGTTCTATTAGGCGTAAAGTTACCCAAATTTTCAAAATGTGATATTCACTTGTATAGTATTTTTCAAGATGGACATTACTTTTTCAAGGGATATTTGTATTTTTTAAGTAATGGTTAATTTTTCAAGCTCTCACACTCCTCGCTGAGTGTAATTTTTGATTACTACCTAGTCCTAAATTTCAAGATCTCAAATGGCTAGTGAATATTTGATAGGCCTACAAGTGAACGCTTACTTAAGCCTACTGCTTCAAGTATGTACATATTCTCTACAAATTGTGTTCTTCAGAACAATTACAAGAGTTTCCCAAGTTCGATAGTTCCTTCGTTATTAAAAAATAATAATTTAACTCCTTTTACTCCATTTCAAAAATGTGGTCACATGTGCCCCATACTGTGGTCATATCTGCCCCACATATGGGGCAGCCGTGACCAAAGTTAAGCAGAGGGGAAAAAATCAGAAAATGTGATTATAGTTCAATTTTTCGTCAACTAAATCCAAATTCTATTGGCAAAAATGTCCTAGTTTTTGGCGATTTTTTGTCTGTTCCTAAAATTCAGTTCCCTATATTCAATTGAAGGATTTGTTGAAATGGTCACAACTGCCCCACCTTCCCCTATATCAGCTTATGCGGTTATACGTTATACGCTTGCATGTGATACATTTCGAATTTAACAGTAAATAACAGTCGTAATGTTGGTAATCCCATCGCCCCAGTGCGGCCCGTCGGGTTCATTGAATTAGGATTCCCTTTGGTTGGCGTCTAAAGCAACTCGAACGTAAAGTAGTTTGTTAATTAACGCTCTATGTTAGCGTAGGCTCTTTGCCAAAAGCTGATCTTCACTATTCTCGAGTTCTCGTTTACTTCAAGAGCGAAGGTGCTGGAGAAATTGGGTCGCTTCGAAAGGAAGGCGCTTTGCAGGGCGATGCACATTAGGACAGCAACCAACTCCCTATATGGTGAACTTACGTTATCTCTAGAACTACGAGTATGTCACGTGGGAGAAAGATGTTGGAAGTAGGGACATTCAAAACAGCCAAGAACCCGCGCTGTGCTACGTTATGCCAAGCTATTTAGTCTCCTAGGCGTTCTGTCCTGCTTCTTATCTCTTTCTAAGAACCATAGGACGTGCTGAAAGTTTCCAATAGCTCGGCAAACTTGAGTAAATATACGCAGTACGTAGAGCATTCTGGACTGCATTTATGCAACTCAGTCCGACAACAACAGTAATTTGTTCCGCATAGACCTAACAGAGAGCCACCAACTATCAGTAAAATCATTAAACAGAAGTGTACCAGCCACACTGATTGAACGTGGCAGGTGAGTGCATGGCCATGATTGATGTTGAAGGACAGCAGTGGTCTCACTCATTCCTTGTGTTGGCTACCAGAGACATAATGGGACTGAATTTCCAGAAGGTGCGAGCCAGTAACGACCTAGGAAAGGATTTTTTGGGAATCAGCGGAGTAAAAATCCTTCTAATCCATCCTTTGCCGGCCAAGTTCCCGCAACAGGCGAATGATTAACTTTAACGATAGATACAAGCTCGGAGCAGTTCAACAAGGCCGTTCAGCTGTTTCAACAATGAATCACATTCTTGCCACTGACAACAAACCTCTGGGAAGAACCCATGTTGTGGAGAGGATCGAAACGGGTAAGAAGGGGCTGAGCATGCAAGCACCATCCCTTACTGCTAGGAGGTTCATGCTGATGTACGATACAAGAGATGCAGGAGATGTAGGACGCACCAGGACGTCATTGAGCCATCAAAGAGTCCATGAGTCTCTGCTGTGGTCCTCATTCCCGACAAAGACGTTTCAACTAGATTTGTGTGAACTACCAAAAACTGAACCAGATAACCAAGGATACCTACTCTCTGATATGCATTCAGAGCGTGCTGGACTCTCTCCAAGGAGCAAAATGGCTCTGTACAACTGATTTGCAAAGTTGACATTGGCAGATTGCAATGGATAAGAAGGAAAAGGAGAATACAGCCTTCAGTATTTATTGCAGTTCAAGGATATGCTCTCTGGGCTAACAAATGCACCAGCCACATTGCAACTACCGATGGAGGCTATCATCCTTGCCGATATTGCCTTGGTTTACTATGATGCCGTCATTGTATATTGATCATCATTTGAAGGGGTACTGGCAAAATAAGAAAGGATTTTCAAATGTCTAGCTAAAGGAGAAGTCTTGCCTCAGCACGGGCTTCTGAAAGGGCTGTTTGCCAGTTTGTCCAGTAAAACAAAAGCTGCATGCGCTGTTGCCCCATCCTATTGAAACCAGTGGTCCATCATCATCATCCAGTTTGGATTCTAAAAAGTTTCCAGCGTTTGGCTGTCCTCTTAAAAAAAATACGGCCTAGTAACCACATTGTCACATTGGGAGATTGGAGGGGTCTCTTACGGACCAACACACAGCTTCAGAAAGATAGAAAAAAGGGGCTTAATTGCTACTGTGCAAGTGCGTCGTCATGAGGCCTGTCCAGCACCCATTTGCTGAAAACGTCCTCAGTGTCTGATGGGTTGGCGAGAGGAACCCAAATGACCAGCATAACTACTTGCTGACGAGACCATCCTTTTCCTTGTAGTCAATGAGCCCCTGACTGAATTTTACGGTACCTAAAACCCCAGATTCCAGGGAGCAAACGTTATCTTTCATTTTGCTCATCCGATTGATGCGGGAGGTGATCGTGAAATACGGTCTTCATTTTCCTTTTCTCGGTGGCAGTTGATGGTTGTCTGCCAGAAAGCTCTCTGCATGCTATTTTCAAACAACGTGTGCACTGCAAATCCACGATGTTCACCAGTCTACATCATTGAATCGACTGACTAGAAACACGGTGATGTGACGGTTACAATGTAACCCCTTCCATCATCCAACCCCTACCGCAGGCCAATCCCTGTCCCTTCAAAACCGATCCACATGTTTTGTCCTGCCCTTTATAAACATTTTTAATTTGTTTATAATCGGATCATGAATTCATTTCAGATTAATAATCGTACAGACGTGGTTAAAGACCAATTTCCTAACGCCCGATAATTTGGCGCCGTTCTCATTAGTTGGCTTGAATGAAGTCTTTGTTCACCGATTGCAACAAACGTGGTAGGTGACGTCGATTCTTTACCTGATGTATTATTCACACATCCTTCCCGTCTCGCTTGAAGCCTCGGTTTCTGTTTGTTCGGGAACGCTCTCTGTTTTATTATTAATTTTTTTGAAGCCTTTAAAATGGGTCGGGGGCTGCTTCACTGGCGTTATTGAGGAAAAATTTAATTTAGGTTGAATACTGAGCGAGAGGTCACATGTCTACTGAATATTCTTCAGTTCATGTCCTAATTCAGCGAAGTGATGTTTGCTGGACGAGTTCTAAATAGAAGAAAGCGTACAGCTAAAATGGATCGATTCGCTGATTGAGGTTCCTCTCTGGTTGGCCTGCTTCTGCTGACACCCGGGGCTGAACTCGAGCGGAAATTCATTGAATCACCCCTCCCCCCTCCCTTGAGGCGCAACTGAAGGAGTAAATCATATCCTCGGAACCGTCATCTCCCTGGGGTGCTCTCGAGATGTTAAACTCAATTGTTGCCAACCGTCGCCCTCACGACTCACCTTACGCTCCACGGAAGAAAGTTTATTCGTATTACCGGGTAATAAGGGGATTCCGCTAAAGGATTTTGAGTGTGATAGCGAACCGAGGATTACATCAGGCTTTCCTTAAGATCGGAATCGATCCACGAAAGGCGGATATTTCGTTCATATGAATTTTCCGAGCTGAGGAAAGAACCACCTTTGCTAACGGCTCACCCAGTACGTAGTACTCAGTAGTTTTACTACAAACGCTACGGTGATTGAGCAATGACTCATTATTCCTCGGTGAACATTATAATAATGATTATATGGCTCCATGTTACCTCATTTCATTCATCAAGTTTTCCAATCTATTCCGATGAAAATACGTAATATTCTCTCGCACGATTTAGGGCTACAAAAATAACAAAAAAGGGTGGGATAAACCGGCCGCCGATACAGCAAAATGTCATTATTCAGGCCGAAGAAACACCCCCGGTCAACGTTTTTCTTCTGATTACTACGATAACTCATCAGGAGCAGGTTGACCGAATCTGAATATTCCAACAGATAAAAGAATAAACGAGGCGGAGGTGAATGAAGCAGATAAACGGATTCACGGGGATGAATATTTATTGTTCGAAATAGAAAGAGGGCGGTTCCCCCTTTTTATTCGGGATTCGTAAGAAGCAATGGACGGAGGAATTGATTGCATTTCAAAACGGATCACCTCTGAGACGGAAATAAACGGGAGCTTCCCGACCAGATCCAATTCTAAAGATGAAGAACATCGCGCTCAGCCGGTTGAGAGAATATTTATGGATCGCGTGGAATATTATGTTGATAAACTAGCTTTGTTGGATCTTCTTTATGTACTCTCATCAGATACATCACTCTCCACTTCGGAAATCAAAATTATACGTTCGTGTTTTCGATTGATCAGAAATCGATGCACATTATTCCTACAAGATTGATTGGTGAGTGCAGAGACAATGGATTCAGCGTTGAAAATGTAGTGGAAAATGATACTCCAGACGCCTGGTTCCCAAGAAGTCCCGAAAATCGAATTTCAGAAAACTCATTTTTACCGATAATTCCCCAAATTTAGGCCGATTGGGCTGAAAAGTTTCGAGTTTGACCCATATCCATCGTCGCTCTAAGACCCATCAAAATGGATTCAGCATCCAAAATTTACTAAAAAACGATACCCCACATGCCTAGTTTGCAAAAATCGCGAAAATCGAGTCTCAGAAAACCTTGTATTCACCCTCACCCCAAAATTGGTCCGATCGTTCTGAAACGTTAAGAGGACCAACTAAAGCCGGAATAAGGTCCCTGACCTAAATTTCGGATTTCTAGAAAATTTTCACAACCAATATTGCCGCGGATGCCGTACTGGCAGAAAGCATGGACATTATTCCGTGAATAATCAACCAAAATGTCCGAATTGGACTTTTTTGAAGAACTAGAGATCAAAAGCGCAAAAAAATCGTGTCTAAATATTTGCTACGTCCCTTTGTGTTGGGGATGTCTTCAGAGAAACGTTCAAGAGACAGATTTGAAGCCTGAAGCGCCTTTTTCGTCCCATCTGCTGCATCGCGATCGTCTTTATTATAGCATGAAAGAAGGAGAGGGGTTTCAAAATGTTCAAATTTCGTTGACTGTTTGTCTGCTTGATAGTTTGGGGGCCTGTTCCCGACGATCAAAGCGAGCATTCAGGTTCTACAGTGACCTAACGTTGTGACATATTACTCCTGACCTGGTGTCGAGTGACCGCGTGGGACCCAATTTACCAGTTTGAAATGTAGTCGTTAGTAATCAATCACTGTCGTAGACGGATTGAGAACGGAGGTTCGAAGTGAAACTACAGGTTGTAGGTATACACTGAAGGTACTCCGGCAAGTGGCTAAGAGCCAATGTCCATAAACTGCACTGATGTACGTCCAGGACATTCCTGTAAACCGTAATTTTGGGAAAACAAATCTTATTTGACATGTAGGTGCTGTCACTCGGACGATTTCCTAGCTGAATCATCATTTTGGTTATAAACGGTAGAGAGTCCCTCACCAAATCTATGGTTAATTATTCTTCCAATCAATTCAGCTCAATTCAGAAAATGCTAATGCTCTATCTCTGCTCTCATGTACATTCCATGCAAGAGCATTCCAAAAAATAGCTACAGAATCGACTTTTGATAGCGGGTTAAGGGAACATGACAGCCTGAAATTAGAATGATTGAAGGTGCAATGAAATGAATGATGAAAAATTGACGTTTCACGGGTGAGAGTGATCTAAGCTTGAGTTGAGGTTATGATTGTTTTGATTCTTGAAAATAGCCACCATCTGGTATGGGGTACAGCACAGTTTTAAGGCTAGTTTATAATCATCCGTACCATCGCAATCCATTTTAGAGAAATGGCGCACGTTTGCCTCAAAACTCGTGGTGACTATTCATACAGTTTTTGCATCTGTCCGTCCATACTTCTTCTTCAACTTCGAGTGGCTTACTAAGCTTCTTCTTCTTCCTCATGTTCAACTCCTTCCTCAAAATCGAAACATTCTGATCTGGAACGGAGGAAACCGAACGTCCCACCCTCTGCAAGGTTGATTCTACGATTTTGCGATCTCCCGAACGAGTATGAGTATGAACCCCAAAGACAACCTTTTTCAACAGTCAGTCGAATGTCTCGAAATTTTCCCTTTGGCAGTCTGCAGTCTGATAAGCTCTGCAGTTGGTTTTCATCATCCTGTTAAGATAACTGCCACTTACTCGTACTTTCTAGAAAAATGAACTCTGTAAAGGGGATATTAGGGAGGAGAAATTGGCGATTGCAATTCATCTGTTGCAACAGAACTTTGTAGCGCTCTACGGCTTTGGAAAAACATGGTTTCCATTCCTTATAACAGTCAAGAACTGTCACCGCAGAGTTAACAGTTTGAGGGATGGTGGAGGCTGAATATGAACCATCTTCGTCACATCGGTGCGTTGAACTGTGTTTTTCCAACGATAGGCGTGAATTTGCTTTCCCAACATCTACCTACTTCCACATGGTTTAGCCCAGATCACCGTTCCCACGACTCTACTCAAATAATCCAAATCAAAACTTACCGTTGAGCACGTGGACGTAGACCGACGCCGGATTGGCGTTTGAGGGAACGCACGTGTAGTTGCCCGAATCTTGAAGTGACGCCTTTGTCACCAAAAGTTTGCTCGTCGTCCCTGTGGCAGTTTTTTCCGTCTCTAGGCTTATACCGCCTCTTGGAGAGTCAAAATCAACCACGGCTGAGCCATGGTACCAGAATACGGACCCTGGCGGTGACGAATGGACGTTTACGGAACACGTCAGGCTGATGGTGCTCCCTTTCTTCACGTATACGTCCTCCGGTCCCCAAATGCTCGCCTGAGCAGCTGCAAACCCCAAGAGAACCACTGTATATATTTATAGGACTAGGAATTTAGTCATATTGGACTTTTAAAGAAATTCATTGTATTCTTGTCGTTTTGTAATAATCTGGACTTTAATAACGAATTCAAGAACAATATTTTAAAATTCGGCTACCTTCTCTTAAATTGAATTGAATTTATTTTATTTAAATCAGAAACTTTAGAAGCTCTACTTATGCCAAAGGGGGGAATTAAGCTCAGCAATAATTCTATTTACGAGTAGCGATGCATTTTAAGGGAAATTGAGAAAGAATCGTCCGCTACCTTTCTCCAAGTCGTCCAGTCCCGAAACGCTTGCTTGTACAGCTGCAAACCCCAAGATAGCTAAATGTTACACTTCTTGATTAAACTTCTTTCTTAACAAAAAAAATGTCACAGACTTTGTCGAGCTGCAAACTCTAATCCATAGTAGCGTTTTGAAGTTAAGCTCATTCGTGAGTCTTATTTCATCACTTCGCCTACCTTTACCATCGGTTCCTCGGTCGGGTTAAGAGCGCCAGAGCTTCATCATGCAATAATGAATTCATTCGCAACATGCCATTACAGTCAATAAACACAACTTCACCAATTCATCTATACGTCATGCAAATGTAATTAAGAACAGGTGAGCGAGTCCCCGAAAATGGTCTGATTCCGTCATCTCAGCAACGTTGTACGCTTTTTTCTCTATGTAAAAGATTTCTAGTGCCAAACTAAGAATAACAGTACTAATATCTGAGATTTGTCAGGCTATTTGAATGAATCGTCGTTGTGTAGAAGGAATTCCAAGAAGCTCGTGTGCCATAAGAAATTAACATTTTGATTCATACAAGTGTGATGAAATTTCTCCACTTTTTCAGTGCTTAGATAAAATGAAAAAATAAAGCAAAGATGGAAAAAGATGAAACCAGAAAGACATTTTCAAAACAAAATTGGACATTTAAAGAGATTGTAAAGAACTGTTCCTTTTGTTCTCTTTCCTCCAACATTCACTTCATCAGTTGGTAAATCAAGAACGAATCACAAAGAATGATATGTAATAAACCAGGTGGCCAATTAGGAACATTGATAACAGTTAAGGTGAGGTAACACAAGTGACCTTGATAGGCTCGTTGAAGTGGCAAAATGGCGGCACACAATGATAATGAATCATAACCGAAGTGACTTCCTGACTCTTCAAAGTTGTTTTCATACTAATTGGAGTTGCCAACGAGAGAGAAATTTGATAAACTTTTTATATTGTTTTATTTTTGTCCTGTCAGTTACAATACAAAACAGAGGATGCGAATGTTCCAAACAATTTCTAACATTATTCAGTCTATAAATTTTGCTTGTGGACTGTAACTGAATGGTGCTTATTCCAATATTCATTTTAGTAACTTTTGGTGATTTTTCTCTCTCAGTGGAGTTTGAATTTGGTATTTGTGACATAACACCCAAAAATCACAAAAGCTAATCTTCAGAGGCATGTAATTACTACCTATTCACAATTTGTTAACAAATTTCTGATCAATTCTCTATTCCTCCATTCTCGAAGGATTTACTGTAGAATGGAGGAGTTGTGGACATTTGACAGAACCCGGCCGGACTCAGTTATTAGTCATTATTATAGAATGTACGGAGGAGGAGTGACTGTGTAAATATTCGGTTGCGGTTCGGTTGTCCAGAAGTTCGGAAAGAAGTTTCATTTTAATTGTTCTTTACAATTATTCCGGTAAATGAATTTTTTCTCCTTCAAAATACTATTGAGACAGCGCACTTGCGCCACTGATTTAAGGCTCTTTCAAGGACCTGTGGTTCCTGGTCTTTCAGCTACCTCGTCACCGCTTGTTTAATTCCTCAATATCCCCCAAATGCCACTTTGGTGCCACCAATTTTGGTTTTTGGGAATACAAAAAAAACTCACTCGGAGCCAAATTTGGCGGATAAAGGGTGGTGTTCAGTCACCATAATCGAGTTTCGAGTCAAAAACTCACGCACAATGAGAGATGTGTGGGCTGGGGTATTGTGTTTGTGCAAGATCCAACACCCTTCATGTGCCAATTTGGCCGATTGTCGAACGCGAGCCACACCAGCTTTGAGGCGGAATTTTCAATTCAAATTCTGGTCTGGAGAGACAAATTCATGATGGATAATGCCCCGAATAACGAAAAAACAATTAGCATTGTCTTGAGCGGGATTTTCTTAATTTTTTTTTGTCCTTGGTTTCCCAGATGTCTTTCATTCTTTGCTTCAGGATTTCAATTTGACATCAAATTCGTCATCGGCAATTGCTGTGCGCTCTATGCTGACGAGGGGCAGGTAAAGGGTCCACTTACAAAAATACCGTAAAATTTAGTTCCCATTCTCACCGCACTACGGTTGCGCACATACTGGAGCGTTTTGGGGATTGTTGAAAGAGGATTATTCACCCGAAAGACCTCCCCACTCGCCTTCCAAAATTACTAGAACGAACTCCTTGTACTTTCACTAATCTGAATAACTGTGTATTTGAATTCACTATTGTATAAATTTCAAGTTTAAAAGACGACCATTTTACGAAAATTTCCTTATCCGCGAATCAAAAATTAACTTAGAGGACAGAAAAATTGTTTATTTTGATACAAGGAAAAAGGTTTGTTATTAAATCTAGAATTTAATGGAAATTGGATCGCAGTGCAAAAGGGGGGTGGAAGAAGTCACTCTAGGAGTATAAGTTGGCCCTCGGTATGCGACCCTTATCTCTAGGTCGCGACATGTATTATGTTGTCTCACCTTTTCATCTCTCGTTCGTAGACTGCTGACTCAGCAACAGTTCACCTGCAGTCATCGTAACGTCCCCAATTAATTACCAAGCACGTGGCAACCCCTCGTGACATGGCTTTTGTACCACATCGTAACGAAAAGTTCTGATAATCCCAGTTCCTTCTCAACAATTTCATTCTCACATCAATTCGTATTCTGAGATTTCCCGTCGTAATTCCAGAAAACCATTTCCAACGCAGCGTTGAGATTTCTCCTCTCACGCACAAAGGTGTGGTTAAAGGTCATAAGACAGAAAAGTATTACGCAATTTCGCGAGTTTCTTTTTCGGGGCTCCTGAAATGGGAGCATAAAGAGCGCCGAATGACTCAATAAAAGGGCTCTTTGTGGCCGTTTAGAGTAAGTACGTAGAATCCGGCATTGAGGTTTAACTGCAAAATCAGCTCAAACTTCGTTTAATGGGATAAAGTGAGGCAAGGAATATTGGGAACGTTACTTCCTTCAGTGGTCGAGTAGTTTCGTTTTAAAACCTTTCATGATTATTCGAATATATACTCATTGGACCCACCAACGTTCATTTCAATTTGGCCATTGTGAGATGAAATATTTATAAGCGAACGTGGGAACAGAAGGTGCAAGAGGGAACTTTGATCGCAGATATTCAATAGCGAGGCACAAATAAATCGGAGTTTCGCTCGAGGGCTCAACTGAATATTGATCATCAAAGATGCAACAACCATACAACACTTCCTAAGGCCTTTACTGATGCTCGCAAACGACGGATATCATCAAAACTGTTTTAAAATCTCATAGATTTTGGTTCCTTGATGGGTCATTACAGATTTCCTGGTATATTGAAAATGTCTAATAGTATAATAACTGATTGAACGGGGTACTCCACCCGATGATAGTAGCAATTAATTTAAAGTTACAACTAAATACTCAGATCAAAATTTGATGGTATTTATGAATGTATGCGTTGATCGTCCTGCACATGCCCTAAGTCTCTCAATATTGTTATTGCAATCCTTATGATTGTACTTGTCATCAGATTTTGATATAATTTTCAGAGGATGACACTCTTTAGCTAACGAGAGGTTATCTAAGGTAAATAATCTATTGCCATGTCTTGCTGTATTTTTCTTCTATTCGTGTAGATTTTATTCGAGACAGCCATCGTAAATTAGGGTCGACCTTATCCTAAGAAATTTCACTAAACATAGAGTTTACGTGTCTATAATTGTACGCTAATTGCAGACTTCCGTCAGTGATGCGGAATTTTGCGGAACTACGCGGATAACCTCTCATGTTGTGGTAATCAGAACTATTACTCCTATTTTACCTCACGTAGAAAACTGTAAGATGGATTCCCTGACAACTAAGCATCCACATTAGACAAAAAAATGTTGTTCTAATGCTCAAAATAACTATCTGAGGTAATTTGACCAATAGGTGCTCTACTCCAGTGTCCAAAACCCAAACTAAATCGATTCTCTGCCCGATATTTGATGGAAAATGAAACCTCCTACGTTCAGGTCCCTGAAAGTCTCTATAAACCGAATTAAAAATACCATTTCTGGTTGATTATTCCAAGAATGACCAGCCTATGTAACCATGCCAGAGGTCAAAGTTCTTGATTGGCCCTAATAGTATACGTTTCGTCCGTCGCTTTTGCCGTCCACGCCGTTTTCGGTTGTAGACAATTTTCAAAAATCTGTAATTTTGTTCAGGGACCTCCTTCTGACCCTAGTTAGAGCACGAAACTTATCAGCCGGATCGGCGCTAATTTGCGAAGGGAATAGGCAAAAAAGTGTTTTTTAACTCGATTTTGGAACTTTTTGCGAACTAGGCATGTGAGAGTACCAAATGTTTACCTTTTTTTCTAAATGATGGACGCTGAATCCATTCGGAGGGGTCCCAGACTGATTGGTGCCCACTGGGGGTGGGTATGGGCTAAAATGGGTCACCTACCTATTGTGAGAGTGGATTTTCGAGATTACTGGGTACCTAGGTGTGTGGGGAATCATTTACCACTAAATTTTGGACGCTGAATCGATTGGGATGAGTTTGTGACACTCCACACTCACTATTTTCCCATAATCTTGCTTCAAGGCGTAATTAACCATTACAGAGAAAAATTCGCTGCAGGGTTGAAAATGAGTCGGGACAAACTAGGGTCTAAAAGAGAAGATTCAAACTTGTCTGAACGGCCTAGAAATTTTGTATTCTGGATCTACATACTTCAAAACGTAGGTATAAAGTAGTAGAAGTTTGAGGAGGAAATATTTTTCTTAAAAATTTTTATTCGAGTTTCGATTTGTTTTCCTATTTGAAAATACGAGCGTTTAAATGATTTTTTGCAGACCCCTTCCCCAAAAAAACTGAAATTATTGGTAGTCTTATTGGTAGGATTTTGCTTCAGGGAAAAAATCAGCTGATGCAATTGTAATTATGATAAATTAATGTAATCGTACCGAATTCGGCACAAGAGGCTATAGGTGAATGAACGATATTTCGTTATATGAATAATTCAATCCCAGGAAAAAATTTAAATAACTTTATGTAATTTATATAGGATGTGGTGTCACGAGGTCACAAACCTATTCGCGATGATGAATAATGTGTATAAAACGGACCCTTCTCCGTCTTCTATTATTACTTAATCAGATACCTGATTTATACAATGATTGATGGGCGGATAGTTGTGGCCTTGTTGTCATAATATAGAAAACTGAAACATCATAATAATACGTTTTCTCGATCAGAAGTCCACCTCTCAACTCATCTGGAACAGAAAAAGCTGTGAAAATGATGTTTTCATAGCAATTTTCGTCGTTATTTTCAAGTTCCGCGATGGCGAGCAACATTCCTCTTGAACGGAAAACCTACAGACCTACATAAGCTCCAGCTGCCGCATTACCGGAGTGCTTTAATACACCTGAAAGTACCTCGGGGAACGGCTTTGAAATAGTGGAACGTTGTTGGGGGGAAAAAGATGTATAGAACGACGCGGCAATTCGGCGAAAATGGATCCGAGGGAGCTAAGACGGTTGGAGGACCGTTCAAATGAGAAAGTGTAGCGTTTTGAGAAGGATATCGTAACAGGACGAGCAGAAGGTAGTTGCTCGTATTTCGCTTATGTTATTGAATTTTTTATTCAGGTCGTACACTGCACCTAGGACCCTCGAGCGAAGATGACGGGCAATCTCTCACCTTTTCCTTGCTTACTGTGCGGGATTGCGACGATATTTCCTTATCAAATTGTTGGTTATTGGAGAGGCAGGCCTCCCTAGGGAAGAAAAAATTACAGTTACTCACTGAGCGTTTATCTTACTTATGTTCCGTGTCATCGGATTTACGACCAGCGCAAACTCAAAGCAGCAAGTTTTGATAAAATGGACGCCCATACTGGTTTCTACTATCAACAATAATTTACCCTTCGCAATTGAATGTGGATCGCTTGCATATATCAAATGGCCTCTTTACAATAGTACATTTTAGATAGTCAAATTTTATTGAAATCACTGAACTAAAAACCTGAAAATATGTTTTTCAGATTAACCTGGGAATAATGGGAACTTGACCGCGTTTTCAACTTGAAGTAAAACCATCACCTCCCTAAATTCCCTATGATATGTTTTTAGTATTCTACTGTAAAAATGCTTTTTGTGCTCCCCACACCTCCATAATGGCCTCAAAGAATTCGATTAGGATGAGTCTCCATAGGTCGGAGGAATAAACAACCCCTGTGAATGAATTTCCAGCGTTTTGCAGATGTGGGGTTCGTTTTCCAATAAAATGTTGAGACTGAATTCATTGAGATGGGTCGCAGATCAATCGGTGGTATTTACCAACCAATTTCGAAAGTGAATTTTCGAGATTTATGGGTATCTAGGCGTGTGGGGAACGTGTGTACCTATTGGAATGAGTCTTCCCGGACATTCTGCACTCACTTCTTTCGCCATATTCTTGCTTTATGGAATAATAAACCATTGTGGAAGAATTTGAAGCGTTTTTATCTTGTGTGCCAGCAGTTTAAATAGGATTTTCTCTCTTTGAAATGTTTATTCACCCTTGTCCAGACCAAAAAGCAATCTCCCGCTGGGGGTCACAATTGACAAGGGGAATTCCCTTGCACATTTTGGTGTTTCCCCATCCAAGGACAATTTGATTCGTTGAGAAACGAATTCGAATTCATCCCTGATAATGCAGTTCCTATCAAGAACAGCCGTCATAGAATAATATCTACATATCTACTTGAAAAGTCCATAAAGCGAACGCACTAGCGATAATTCCCTCCAGTTTACGAAAATTTTAGCAAAGACAGATCTACAGATTTGCAGTTGAGCGGGGAGTAAGGCAGGACAGTCCGCCCATTCCATTGCTTTTCGCGCTCTACATAGATGGACTTCATGGTAGTTTGAGGAAAGGCAATGAAACATTTGATGTTTGCGGACGATATAGCTTATTACGGCTGAATCAGTCGAGGATCAACACAAAATATACGCGCTCCAAGAGTTTTGTGATCGATGGGCGCTCCAGGTGAAGCAATAAATCCCTCGAGTTTACGTGAATATTGGCAAAGACTGATTCATGATCTACGGATTTTCGGGTGAAACCTCTATGAAATCGCTCTAATAAAACATCACATTTGTATGCATCACATATCTTTGAAATTCTTGGAACGCTTCAGGCGATACGGACCGAATAGTATAAGATCCCTATTACAAATGTATGAAACACAAATAAAGCATGCACAAAAATCTAAAACGGACTAAACATCGCTAAACTTATAGAAGAAAGGTGTTCGGTTCAAGGAGCCTCTCTATAGGTGTGGTAGTATGGTAACTGCCTCGTGTGGGAGCATGCACACGTCGGGTGGGATTCAAGATGACGGGTAAAGAAATTATACGACTTGAGGAGCCAAAATAGGTTCGTTGCATCCCGGAGGTCTTGTCAAAAAACATCAGTTTCAAATTAATAATGCTTTCCTTGAAGAAATGGTCTGCAAAAGCACTTACACAGCTTCACCATATAATCTGCAATCTAAGGGTTGATTAAGTGGAAACTCTTTACATGTACACTTTCAGGAATTCACCGTCTTCATCTAAAGGCGTGGTAATTGTATAATTTGCTTAAAGTTGTTTAAATGTTGACTTCGGGTTACAGATAATGTGGGTTATTTAGTATCAACTTACATAAGGGATAAAACGTCTTGCCTACGTATAAACTTGTGGAGAGACTAACCCTACAGGTTAGGTTAGGTCTTAGGTTATTAGTCCATTATACTCCATCAGAGAAGGAAGATTCCATTGTCTTACCAAGGTACTGACACTGATTTCCTTGCAGGTCTAGGCCGGTTCAGCGACAGTGCTTAGGCAAAGTTGGGTGACATTGTCCCCTCTCAAAAGCCTCAATTTAAACGTTTCTCAGGATGCAAACGTCCACAGAAAGACGGAAAAAAGATGGACTTAAACATGCAGCGCCTGCCCCTCCTGCTCTAGGATTGTCTTGAAAGAGCAAGGAAACCCTTATTTTTAAACCGTGCCCACGACGTGAAGTGGTGGAAGAGTCAAATCCCCTAGCTTAGTGGCTGACTGGTTTACGGGGTGGGGGAAAAGCCAAGGTCGTCCTCTTTTGGCATCCGCCATGCCAATGCTCATTACGATACCACAAGATGGAATAAGCGCTAGAAATACATTAAACTTTGGCACCTTTCAGACAGCTTCAACCACCACCCTTGCCACCAGGTGAGGGTAAGCCTTGGCCACAAGTGCAGGTAAGGATGAAATTTGAATTAGCCGTTGTCTGGGAACTGTCCTTGCTCCTGTGGTACCCGAGGAAGACAAGGAAGCCTCCAGTCAGTAGAGAGTCAGGACAAAACACTCCACTTCTCTTGCTAAGTGTTCATCAAAACTCCAAAATATGGAGCCACTCACAAATTGTTATCTCTCAGCATTTATTGCATTATACAAAATCATTCTCTTTGTCAGCTCGAGGCTTCAGGTTTCTACAGTGGTCCACCATTCTTGCACACTGCTTGTGACGGAGACTGTGAAATTCCGAACACCACATTTGTGGACATCGACTATAGTCTCACAGAGTACGTAGTAGCGTCCAAACTCCCAGTCTCCAAATCTTTCCTACGCGTGGCTGGGCATTAACACACACCCTCGCATGAGGAAGCAGAAAATGATTTCCTATACTTTCTGTTGCTCCCTAGGTATTTTTCACTGACCAGAGTATGAAACTAGAGATTGTGTATAAGTTGGAGTTAGGATTTGTGAAAAAAACAACAACTGATTATTCATAACGGGGTAAGCAATTTACAGAGCTTGAATGACCACGTTTCTGTGACCGTGGCCTAATATGGCCTGGCTAGAAGAGGGGAAGCCCCCGTTGTGTGTGTTAGAGTGGGGGTTCTGTCCCGTGTGTCGTTTGGCCACCTCCCTCATTTGCCTTCACAATTGTTATTCTTTCTAGTACAACTGTAAGACTGTAAAACTGGGTAAACAGACTGAAGAGGAGGAGTGATTGCAGACCAGGCTCTTTACGTACTCCAAATCCACAATCATCTAAAGTGATGGCTTCCAAATCCTCACATCTTGTGAGTTGGACAAGAAACATGTTTATTGCGTATACGTAGAGAATAAGTTACACACTTCGCTGTATCACACATTCGATTTCAAGCCCTAACGCATAGACTCCATCTACGAACCAATATCTCTCTGAATCTGCGATATAGCTGCCAGCTTAGGTGTTCAAACTTAGCAAACACAGCGACAGTCATTAGCGGCCTGCGACTCGTCGGGTTAATTGGTTTACGCGGTTTGCATTTCCAGGTCGTCCCGAGACGTTGTGACACGAGATTACGATATTGGCCTCTGTTGAGGAGCAGTAAGCCGGGGGCTTATTGTTATCTGATTCCCCCCCCCCCCCATTCAACCACTACCACGGAGTTGATGCTAAGGGACGCGAAAGCCCGAGGGAGATTTTAGACCCCGGGGTATTCCCTTGTTACAAAATCAACATCAGTTAAACCGACAACTCCTCATCAGCCACGAACAAAAGCTGTGAATCCCTTTACGAGATTTTGTCGAGAGGTCGGACAATTTAACACTATCCATGAATAAACACGAACGGAAAGGGAAAACTCCGCGAATTCCCACACGCAGCCTTATAGTGCTATAAACCTGTAAAAGGGAGCAATTCAAGGAAAAAGAATATTCATTGCATTGACGTCACGTTCTGGCCGATTCTGCTGAAGCCTAGGAAGAGGCCGAAATAAATATGATGAGTTATGGGTAGGTCTTGCTATCTTTCAGGTCTTTGGACAAAATATGTATCTTCTCACCTACTCAGAAAAACGAAAGAAAAATTGCATTATTTCTCAGAGCAGTGAGTGTGGAGTGTCCAAGACTCATTCCAATCAATTCAGCGTTCCTAATTTAGTGAAAAACGATACCACACATGTTTAATTCCCAAAACCTCCTGAAAATCGAGTTTCAAAAAACTTATTTTCACCCACACCCTTCCCAAATTTGAGACAATCGGGGTGAAATGTTTCGAGGACCAACTAGAGCCGGAAAGGAATAGTTTTTACAATAAATCGTAACATTATTTTTGATTTTCAACTGAAATATTTTCTTTTTGGTTTTAACAGCAGTTAAATTTACCGGAGATAAAGAAAATATTTAATCGAGAGGAAACGGAAGGATTTGAACCTACATATTTTGATATTTGAAATCATGTTGTCACATTATCATACGGCCTAACAGTAACGTGAAGGCGATAAGACACCCATGATAGGAAATAGAACGTGGCTAAAAATTGAAAATTTCAAATATGCTCGAAATTTTTGAGCGATTATTATTACTAATTGATTAGTATATCATTTTCCAAAGTTTGGTGTATTATTTTTTGCTTCTATAAACCAATCCCATAACTCTTCCCAATCGGACCATTTTCCATAAATCCATCGATTTTGATGTAATATTACTTCTGTTCTCATCATAACCCATTCACCAAAGAAAAAATAAAATAAATAAATAAATCACATTCTTCAAGTAAAACTTTGAAAATTTCTATACGATACCGATTCAAGGAATAACCAATCAAAAACCAAAATGGCCACCTGGTAGAAAAGTTGCTAAAAACTTGGCATTTAGGTAGTGACCTCTTTCAGGCTCTTTTTGAGCCTCAAAACTTTTCAGCCTGATCGGACCAAATTAGAGAGGGGGTGAAAATGTGTTTTTTGAAACTCGATTTTCATGACTTCTGAGAACTAGGCATGTGAGGTGTCATTTTTCACTAAATTTCGGATACTGAATCCATTGAGATAGGTCCCCGGCCGATCGGCGCCCACCGGATGAGGTAATGGGTCAAAATAGGTGCCTACCTACTATTTCAAAATGAAATTTTCGAGATTTTTGGGTTCTTGGGCGTGTGAAGTATTATTTTTCGCTAAATGTCGGACGCTGAATTGATTAGTATGAGTCCAGGACACTCTAACGGACTCCCCATGCTCCCGCTACAAGGAATAATCAACTGTTGTGGGAAATATTTGTAGCGTTTTTGATCTAGGTAGTCATCATGAAACGCGAAATGTCAAATTTCGGAGCAATAAAATAAAACAGTAGCAAAACAACCAACTTTTCTTCAGAAACCAGTTTTCTGATCTGACTCTGATTGGTAAAGCGAGCTTTCCGATTTATTGAAAAATGTCACCTATAAAACGATATTGAAACACGTAAAAATGAACTTATCTGCTATATTTTCTGTCATATTGATTTGAAAATTTATCGTTTCACGACTCAATCTTAACAGGGATTGGTGGAGACAAACCCGAAGAAAATCGGTTCGTGCTTAGGGTGTGTAAGTCGCAAACAAACATTGGCTACAACAGAAATGATATATATACACAGGTTGAGCGGTGAATTTTCTCTTTGAAGTCGGTAAAACGAGAGAAAGCAGGCGAATAATAATAAAAGGCTCAAGCCTTGACACTAAAACACGGCACAGAAACACTTCCACGCTCTTATTTCTGTTATGCCAATGTTCTAGAGGGGTAGAGAGAAACGACCTATTTAATTTGTATTCTCGTTTATGCTGATGGTCTTAAAATCCCTATTTTTTCTTATAAAGAGGGAGGATATAAACTCGCCTCTTGAAAATTCAACCTTTTCAGTTTATAGGTGGCATTTTTCCGAGTTTATGATTCAACACTCGTTCTTAACTTTTTTCCAGCAAATTGTCCGTCACAAATCAACACGGAACTTGACGAACACTCGGACAAATTGGCTCTTATGGAAGTAACGTGCTGAACAGTGGGCTCTTCTGGCCCCACTTTGCTGGGAAGTTGAAGAGTGGAGTCCTCGGGGTGTTGATAAGGTTTTTATGCTCACAGCTCCCGTCTTATAATGGCTACTTATCAGAAAAAATTACCTCCTTCGATTCTGAAGCAAATAGGGTCTGCCCATGGGTCTGAAATTGGTCAATTTTCCTTTTTTCCTATTATGTCGTAACTATGAAAGCGGAAAAAGAAGTCAGATACATCAGAAATAGTGTGGATGGTAAACTTGTTACAAAAGCTACTCGCTGAACAGTGACGTCACAACTCAAGTGAAACAATGTCGGCTACATTTGAGACAAAATATGCAAATAACTACAACAGCGGCCCTTGCCTTTTAGGGCGCTGCACTCTGCAGACAACTGATCATAAACAAGAAGCAAAGATGATAGGACACTACATAAAATACTGACCAAAGGGCAGCCGCAGGTGTTTTTGAAACCAATGATAGTGATAACTCAGAAATCAAGGTGGACCTTTCTTAGGTTGTCTCAACAGGGGTGGGAAGGAAAACGCTAAACACTGACGCAACAGGATTTTCAAAAAAAAAATTTTTTTTGGGACCAGTGGGCACACCCCATTTGCAGAAGTAAATGAAACTTATATGCATGAAGAGTCTAAAAAAATATATTCCGAGAAGGTTGGAAAACGGAAGTAACCAATGTAATAAAACTTGATACGTACCTGCTATATTATATATAAATAATTCATCCCCCCTTCCCCCAAAAAGGTGGGGTGTGCTTAACGTTGAAGTTGTATATAATCAATATATGATATTGAGTATCATTAATTCATCGAGACCTCCGCCAGGGCTACGTGACTGACGCTATGAGGCTTTCCAACATTTTTCATTGAATTTTACGGTGTTCAATCATACATCCACCAAAATGACGTCACCTAAGGGAGGGTTGTGCAGTCACAAGAGTTTCAATTTTTCAATATGTTCATCCCATCAAATGATCGAACAACTTTTGTGCCACGAGCGATTACAGAAGGGCCATTGTGAGCGTAATTTAGTGCAGTAGCAATACGTCAACTTGCAGTGGTCCCACAGAATGATGTGTTATAGCCGGTGAATAAATAATATACGAACGACTAAGTAAACGTGAGCGAAATAACGAGTTTTACCGTATTTTCGAATGAACTCTGCAACAAAAATTGATAGTGATGAGTCCACCTAGTTCAATGAGCATAAGAACATGGGCAATTGATTAAGATTCGTTCTTACTACACTTCAAATACATTTTTATGGTAAAATCACAAAATTAAACTGACACAAAAGGGTTAATGCACAACGATGTCAAAAGGGTGAAGCGATAATTCCTTCTGTGTGTAAGTGGTATTAGTGATACTAGACTGAGATGAAGTATAACGTCTATTCGTTCCCTAGATATGATTTGTAAGATTTTTCTACAGAAAACGAAAATTATTGATTCGTTTTTTACGCATATAATTCTTTTTGGTTGGTTATTCCTTGAATAATCACCCAAAGTCATAGGGGTCAACCTCTTTGATTGGCCCCAAGAAGTATACTTTTTATGATAACCTAGATTCAGTCAACCGTCCACGTTGTTTTAGTAGTAGACAATTTTCTTAAAATCAGAAATTTTGGTCAGGGACCACTTTCCGGCTCTAGTTGATCCTCAAAACGTTTTAGCCCAATCAAAACAAATATGGGGAGAGTATAGGTAAAAAATGTGTTTTTTAATAGATTTTCGAGATTTTCTGGTATCATTTTCTACTAAATTCTGGACGCTGAATCCATTGAAATGGGCCCCAGATCGATTGGCACCCACCGGAGGTATATAAGGGTGAAATTTTACTATTTACCTATATCAGAAGTGAGTTTTTCCAATTTTTGGGTACCTAGGAGCGTGAGATATCATTTTCCACAAAAAATAATTTTGGACGCTGAATCGATTAGAATGAATCCGGGACACTCAAATTTTTGCTGTTTTCCCCATACTTCTGCTCCGAGGAATAACCAACCATTGTGGAATAATTTGCAGAGTGTTTGTACTATTTGTGACGTTTAGAGCCATCATTTGACAAATAAACTATCAAGAAGGGAAATCCTATTCTTGCAGGCACGTTTGTGAGGGAAGAAACCTTCTTGTTGGACTCCAATCAGTTTTATCGCTTTCATGATGCAGCTTTACGATGTATCATAAATAGACCGAAAATCACGAAACTTGTTTTCTCGTGGTAACAGTAAAAGCTGTTGTATTCAGTTCGGGGTTTCTTGTTTTTGTTCATAATGCCTCAGGGAATCCATTTTAGCAAAAATCCTTTCCTGACATTGCTTCTTTTCAGGCTTGGGAAATACATTGTCATCCAACTGGAATGACAGTTTTCATGGTAAACAATAGTCATTTACAAACTATATAAGATAAAACGCTGTTAGTAGGCGTACACTTGCTAACGCCACGGTGAGTACAAACGAGAAAGGAAGCTGAAATATGAAAAAGTGAACAAGCCTCGTCAAGATGAAACGAACCCAGTGCAAAATGACGAAGTATAATTATTTTGAACGCAACATGGGTAGTGATTTTAATAGACGGCCGTGATGAAGGTGCTCTTTCAAGTGAAGAATCAAACAAGAAAAATAAAAGTGCTCGTTAAATCAATTTTTTTAAATGAATAAAATAGTAGAGTAATCAACAGACAGTAGAATCGAAGAATAAAGAAAGAGAAAATAGAGGTGTGTGAGATAGAAAAGGATAGAAGATAACCTTGTGAAGCCGGGCCGGTGTGAGCTGTTGTGCCGATTTGGACCGGGTTGGATTCTGGGAAGACAAGGGAGAAAAAAAATACAATAAAACATTCAATTAGTAGATGCAAGAGCGCACTAGATATCACACCACAGAACAGAAAGGACTCGTTTTCAAATAAACACTTTCTGGCGAAGTTGTAAAATACCTAATATCAATCATTTCGTGATCTAGTAAGCTCCATCGAGTTTCTAATTTGACGACACTAAAGTGCTATTAGTTTATGTACAAGATTGCCTTGGGAGATGCTATTGGTTTCCATCGAAGTTGAAAGCTGATTGTGTTATCCGGAGTCTCGTCTTCCAGGTGAGTTTCCATAAGCGGGGAAAATCTTGGCCTCAGTATTAATGAGTTTTTCCTTCGAAATTCTCACCTTTAACTTGAGATGGTTTCGCGGAGACGATGAAGTAGTTTAACTGGAGAATTCAAGAGAAAACTCTTAAGGCGGCTGACTGCTTAAGGGGAAAACGGGTGACTCAATAGGGGAGGAAGATGGTTGGTGAAGTGGAGGTGGTTGTGCCTAATCACGGTTGTTAATATTGTCTCCTGAAGAAACATATTGGCGACAACTGGGACGAAATACCCGATCTGGAATTCTACAAAAGCATCATGAACAATTCCATCGCAGAAGGTTCCATGCGAAAGCGAAGGAAGATCTGAAATCATCGATTCGTCTGATGGATATGCATTAATTGCTTAATTTTGCATCAATTACCTTTATTTGTATGGAGGTAAAAATAAAAATTCATTCGAGCGTTCGTGTGAGTTATGCTGTTGGATTTCATTCCAACCCAAGGTTCATTCCAAATGAATATTGATGAGAACAGAGTCGAAGACACACAAACGGTCACATTTTAGAGAACGCTGCAGTATTAAGGGAAAAAATCTTTTCAGAATTGGTCAAATTGCAATAAAACCGGAGCGAGAAAATTTAAAATTTTTAAAAATCTGTTTTTTTTAAAAATAAAATTTGACCTAAAACCGCTGCAAGTTCTTCACAGAGCCAAGTTATCTCTTCAGGGGGTTTGAGACTCACTCGAACCGATTCAGCGTCAAAAATTTAGTGGAGAACGAGACCCCTCGCGTCTAGGTACCAGAAATCTCGAAAACACAAGTTCGAATCGCCGAAAATCTCAAAACACGCTGATGAAATAGGTAGATAGATACTAATTTTGACCCATAACCTCATCCGGTGGACGTCAATCGTTCTGGGACCCGTCTTATTGTATTCAACGTCCAAAATGTAGTCGAAAATGATACCCCACTTGCCTAAATCACCGAAAATCTCGAAAACCCATTTTTCGAATTACACGTTTTGACCCCTACCACAATTTGGAGCGATCGGGCTGAAAAGTTTCGAGGACCAACAAGAACTGGAAACGGACCCTGACCAAAATTTGGAATTTTTAGAAATTTTTCTGCTACCAAAACGACCTGGACGGCGGACGGAAATTTTTGCTTATTCTTGTCTAAACACCTTGAAACGCCCAGAAAATTTTTTTGGACCGAATCGGAGAGATTGACATTTCGCATAGACTTTCAAGGAATAACGGAAAAACGTTTTTTGTGTTTCCTAGAAAATTTTCGAAATTGAATTGAGCCGGTTTTGGAACTACACACCTCAATGTATTGCAAATAGCCACAATTTAAACAAGGATACCGTTTTAAAAGCATTAAACCTACCAATGGACGTCAGAGGTACACAATCTTGTTTTAAAGGTTCAAAGGATAACCCGTCCAAGCATGTTGCAATGTCGTGTAAAGCAAGTGGCCCAAATGACGCCGGTTGAAGAAAAGAGGAAACGGTCTGCAATCAGCGAAAGAAATATGGCAAGTTGGAGCTTAGACTAAGTGGGTATTAAGCTACAACGGATATTAAGGTGGGGATATCTAAATCTCAACTAAGTGCCTTCGTATTCACTGCAGCGACTGGAGAAAAGCAACATCGCTTTCATGGATCTCCCGTATAACTCACGGCAATCGCCAAGATTACCCTAAAAGAACTGGTGTGCTTTTAGATTGAGATCGTTCGGCGGGATGGTCTTCAAGAATGGGAATCACCTCGGACGAAAACTCTCTCGTCCTTATCGGATCCCGTATTTAGACAAGGGTTCTCCAACTGAGACGGAAGTCAAACTAGAGTATCGTCAAGACTTTATTCACTTATTGGCCGTGAAACTTTTCTTTCGAACGAAGCCGAGATTGTTTTCCGCACCACCACATTGGAAGCGTAGGAGAACGACGCCATTAAATCCATAAAAGTAATAAATATTGAAAAATTAACGGACGGCCAAAGAGGTGAATAATCCGCGTACAAGGCGAGGCAAATTTTAGCAAGAATTTACGATCTTGAACCCATAAAATAGCTACATCATCCTTCCTAACCAGCAATCATGTCAAGGCTCTATCAAATATCCCACATGAAATTCTCAATCTTAACACGCTTACCCTCCACTATGATCAAAACCCGCGTCTGTTAGCTTATTACATTCCCTCCCCAAATGTCAGGAATTCCTCAAACTTCGTTCCTCTCTCTTTTGGGGAAACGACAACGGAAATTCATTCTGTTTTCGAGGGGATTACGTCAAGGGCTCAATAAATCGCTTTATATTCCACAGTTGAAACCAAGACACTCCAACTTGACTGTTTTCCATTTAAACTCCACCCCGGATTTGTCGCAATTATTCGCCACCCAGCGATTCCCGACAATTTTAATTCAGTTTAATCCCTGAACCCTGGTTTGTCGTTCATTTTGGGGTCGAGTTTTATTTCCTAGGCCGGATTATTTCAGGCCTACGGTTAGGTTTGTGAGATTAAGCAAGCTTCTATTTGCCGATACTATCAGTTTAGAGAAGAAAAAATCAATTTAACGTGGGGTAATCATATCCCTCGTAGCTTATCACCAAAGAATTGGAACTACCAACACTGATAGTTTCTTCAACAAATTTGTTTCAGTGTTCAAATGAAATATGACAACCGATAACAACATCAGTACAGCTCAACTCACAGAAATATTTCGGTTTATTATAAACCTATTTCCTCCAGGTACGTATTTTCAATTTAGTTACTCCTTTCACCCCCAATAAGTTCTACTCCATTCGAGTTTGCTGATTTTTCAAGTTGAACAAAGCGTTAGTTTACCTCATTTTCATTCGTAAGAGACCTTCCTCATATCTACATAAATATGAACTTATCTACGTACTTTTTTTAATAAAAGAACTTCCATCTCTACATCGAGAGAAGAAGGAGAAGAAAGAGAACGAGTAGAGAACGTCACGAACGCTTTTACATTTGGAAAATGTAAACAGGACTAAAATATTTTTTCCAATGACAGATTCTCATTTTTTCAGCTCAAATAAACCTAAAGATGGGTCATATAAATTGAAACTGAAATTACGTTATTCCAGAATAATAAGCGAAATCGTTAACCTTTTTTAGATGTAACAGTCTTGATGTTATTTTCAAACTCCAAACTAATTGTCTGAAATAGAAGGAAAATCAAAAGTAACAGCTACCAAGAGAAACTGGAATAAAATATGGTTGTTAACATGGCCTTAACACGATTGCGGAAAGACGAGGGGAGTCCAATAGGAATATGCGGCCATATTGTGAGAAAACCAAAGTTAGCACGATTGCGGAAAGATTATTTTTTCCTATAAGACATCATCGTCCAAATTGGAACACAGCAATATTCGACTAATTCGTAAGACTATGTATCGACGAGCGAGTTTACTTTGTGACTCTCAGTTTGTGTATGGAGATAGAATATTTTTGAGAGCACCCGTGTTCCTTGTCCAACCTTAAATGGTCCATGTATTACAAAAACATGTTCAAGTTTCAGTTGTGTTTGCATTTCTGTCATCCAAGTCTTCTGAAACCTATCGCTACATGTGCTTTACACTAAAAAACCTTTGTAACGGATAAACATTTTGAAATTTCCTCTTATAACGCCTTGAGAGCAGAATTCACCGTGCAAACGCATCCCAATCATTCTACTTCCTCCTGAATTTTTCCCCACAATCATGCTCTCGTCTTTAGTTGACATGTCCCGCAGTCCTGCTATTTTGCCAAGAATTTTTCCCGCATTCGTGCTGTTGTTTTAAAGGCATTTCCTTAATCGTGATTCATCCGGTAACCGGAGCAAGGACGCTGATGAAACTTGTCCTGAAAACTCGATTTGAGTTACTTAAGTTATGGAAATGTAGCGATACGCCCATCACTAAATAAATCACAATATACCCGCAGTTTGCTAAGCATCATAGGTGAACAATATTATCTTAGATTGAAAACACGCCGAAATACACATTTATTCAATTCACACGTGAACTAAACATTATGCCTATTGCTGATTAACTCTGTTAGATTCAGACCTTGTTGAGCTAGGGCTGTAATCTATTTTGATAGTTCAGCTTATCACGCTAGTTGATCTTCGTTCCAGCAGAAGCCCGCCTTCTTCAAACGCGGGGTCATTCACAAAGGACGGCAAATTCTCTGATGAACTTGGAAGAATATGACAAGAAAAGATGTGAGACTGGGCTGAGACAGAAACGAAGAAAACCGGCTGATATTTTCGATGACAAGTACAAAAGTGGCTTAATATAGAATGAGCACTGGCGGAAACTTGATCAGTTAATCTCCCACCATATCGAAAACGTTGATTTGTCCTACATGCCAAACTGACGAGAAAGAATAAGGGCATCGGCGAAAGAGGTGTTAAATGATATCGTATGTAAAATTTCTCTCTTCAATATTAGTGTGGGATATTACACAAATAAATTCACATTCGTCGACTGGAATAGATGTTGAAGGGATTAAGATATATTCTGTGAGTTGGCATGAGAAAACGGAGAATTTATAAATAATTAAGGACGTAAAAGGGCCAACGAGGCCCCAACAGGCCTTGGCTGTAGGAGGAAACTAGAGAGTGTAAAGAGCAGCGCCAATCAGCCGCTGAATTAATTCTTGGACGGTGGGAATGGACATGGAGATGGGATTTTACGAGAGGAAAGGACTTGATCAGCTCAATTAGCACCAAACTTCGTCTGTCAGCAGCTGTTGAGAGGGGGAGAAGCAGAAAGAGACATTTACCAAAGTAGGAGCAATGTGCGGGAAGGATCCGCGGTGGGCAAACTCGTTCGCGAATTAGGCGAGATTGGCACTAAATGCATTGCCCTCAATAAATAGGGCTCAGCAATAACGGTCCAAGGTAATGGTACCGCTAAACGTCCTTGGGGGTAGGACCATCGACGGAATGGCCATGAAGGGGAGGGGGGAGAACGATTAGGAATTCAGCGCGATTAGATCGGCAGTTATTTGCGGGTAAAAGGGAACCAAGGGTAGTTTGAGAGGGTTAAGCGTCCTCTCTGCCCCCAACCGCCCCTCCATAGTACATCAACCTCCTCCGACAAGGGGCCGAAATTTCATCAAGATCCATCTTTATTACGGTTCTCGACGAGGGAAGGGGTTGATGGAAAGGGAGTTTAGGTCCGTGGAATTATTTGTTGTCAGAGGGATTCCTGGGGCCTGGGCGGAATGGATTCCCGAGCCGCGGGGGAGTGCTGTAGGTTAAGCTCAGCTTTCGCTGTGTAATGATCCATCCATCGCGGGAGCTTTGCCGAGAATGGAGCCACTGGTACTGTACAAGCACGTTGACACCAGAAGCCTACATGAGACTTGACTCGGGCGGACGCATTGATAAATAAAAACCATCGCTGCTAGGTAGGAAGCTCTCTGTCAAGAAGTCACCATTAGGCAATCGTCGCCTGAGTCTTCCCAAAAAATCCCAGAAATTCGAATCGAAATAAATCGATTTCGAAATCGAAATCGTGCCCATTTCCCTTGTGCGGTTCTTTCGGTGTTCATAACTCAGTGGGAAATATTTCCCAAAAAATATCATAAACCCATTCCGAACACTACTGCCTGAGTTTTGGATGATCGCGCTAAAAATGGGGTCACCTAAAAGGATGAAATCACTCAGAGCAGTCGACAAGTTCTAACTGGCCGAAATGCTCTACTTGAAAGATATCAAGAAGCAACGTATATAATATCGGTTTTACGTCTGTTTTTATAGTCCAGCGAAGGAACCTAAACTCGAAGTGGATTTTACCTTTATTGCAATCCGTTGCTTCGGCAATAAAGTTACGAGGACACCGGTCTGAATAAGCACGGCCCCCGCTAGAAATATTCCATTCAGTCGAGAAAATGCCGACGATTTATTTGATTTGTATTCTTCCTTGCTCTTGTAAATCAAAGTAAATATCTAGAAGACACACTTGTACCTACTATAAACAGAGTGGCCACGGGAAATTGAACCCGATGATTATCCAACGTTGGAACAAGGAGAGCCTTCAACGAAACGAGCCATCAGTGGTTGTACAATGTTCGTAACGAAGTAGGTTAACGAGGTGTCTCCTATCAGCAGAACGCCACCACTGGCCACGTGTAATACATAACATGATTGTTCTGTTGCATGATAATCTACAACTCTACCTCATTCCTCGATCTAATGACGTGAGTTCATTAAGACTTAATTGTCTTCCAAAGAGAGTATTTGAATATGTATTGCTTATAGAGGAAGATTACATGTTTCGTAAACTTCAATGATACTTATCCTGTGCGAAGGTTGAATAATATTCTCGTAGTCAATATATTTAAAAAAAAAAAAAAGTCTACATTCTTGGTCGTTCACTGTTCCCGAAAAGCTCAGCCTGACTCATGGGAGGGCGTATGAGGTGTAGAAAGTACCAAGAGACCTATTTTCAGGGAACAAATCGTACTACCGAATTTATTTTCCCAAAAATGTGCTTATTTTCAAAATATCCTGTTTGTCAAAAGTTCCGATGTTTCGCGAACCACCTTAATCTATATTCAGCTTTCGAGATTTGTAAAATATCGTAAAACCATGTTCAACCAAAACAACAGGACTAAAACTAGACACAGGGGAATGTTGTCTACAGAGCTCAATAGCTATTGCGGAATACTCTCCCATAAAAGGTTCACTCTACATTGAAAACCTCACCCATGGTTTGCAGTGTTTTCCACCACATAACACAACATATTACGTCACCGCCAAAATGTCGGTACCCTACGGAATTTTTTAGTTGTCTCATGTACAGATTTCCGTATATAGATCCGTTTTGGTGGGCATCCCATCTTATTGTAATCACTGACTGGCTCCCAATTAGGTTATTTAGAATGGTGATACAATAAAAATGTTTACTAGAATAGTTCTTCTGAATTGATTATTAGAAGAATAAGGAGCAATATGCATAGATTACATGTAATCAAGTTGAAGATGACCTGCCCGGCACAGACAGTCTGAAAAACAATATGGCGGAGAGTTGAGACACAAGAGTAAGGCTGATAGCTGGTTGGTCCACATTTTTGTGCACCCCTGCAGTGCTGCTAGCGGTGGTTGTCCACCGCACTACAAACAACTGGCTTGTTTCATTCATGAAGTGAACCAGCAATAACACAACACACCTGCAGTGAGCAAAGCATCATGGGTAACAGTGCTGCCTAGATTGAAAGCTGACTGTACACATTATTTCCTGAAATCAAATTAAAACTACACATAATAAACGCGTTGCTGATTAACTTAGTTCAATCCAACCCTATTACATTTGGATCTAATTTATTAATGAGAGCTCTTATTTTCTTCATTAGTCCACTAGTTGATCATGGTACCGGTAGGAGCGCATAAGCGCCCGCCCGCCTATTTCAAAACTGCAGAAATGCGTTTCTGAGAATTTTGAACGAAATCACGATGTATTTTGCTAAGAGGGAAAGGCAGCACAGTAACCCATTGCAGTTAATTGTTAGTTAATGGCTCAAATATGGTTCTGAACGATCAAATCGAATGTCGACCGAATGAGGTGAAAATCTTTACAAGAAATGTAACGAGTGATATCACGTTATTACCTATTCAAGCGTTTTCAAAAAAATTGTTTATTCACGAACATATTCCAACCTTTGATTTTAAGCCTACTCGAGTGAGTTCCTACCATTTTTCAAACGACAGTACGAAACAAGTAAATCTGGGGCGGCTCGCAAATAACATTCACCGGAGAGAAAATTTCTGTCGTCCAAAACATATTTACCTTGTTCAAAACGGCGTTCGAAATCGTCGAAAAATATGACCCAGAGGTAAAGTTTGATCTCGAGAAAAAGTCGTCCAAAGGAGCGGGGCAAAGCCATTTTTTACAGCGAAGTTTTTTATCAAGCAAAATCGACAACGTGATAGGTTTGAAGCAGGCTGAAGAAATTACTTCGCATGCAAATACGATTGGGAAATCGGAAAGATTTACTTGGTTCACATTTCCATGCAGACTTTCGGCTATGTGGGGATGCCTATGTACATACAAACGTTAGGAAGTTATATAACTTCGAATTCATTTCGATGGATCTTTCATACGTAAAACATTTGAAAATACTGTACAAGTACGTCGTGGTGAGGATATATTTCCGTACGATCTCTCTTATTTGTGTATATATTTTATGTACATGTATCATACATGCCGTTTCGATAGTGGCTTCCGATGCGTAGCTATCTTCATTTACATGAATGAAATCAACTTTGAAATAGATACGATAACGTACCATCTCACGAGTTAAGCTAGAGGAGTTGTTGAGAATTTTATCTTTAACCGCCCCAAGGCTCTCTCTAAATCTCTGTAAATGAATTTGCTGGGTTTTTGATCTAGGCTTCATGAAACGTATGCTAAGATGGTCGAGCCCCTATGACTTTGGGCATGATTACATAGGTTGATTATTCAAGGAATATACAAGCCAAATAGCCCAGTCATTTGGTGTCAGAAAAAAAGGTAGAAGGTTTTTCGACGGATTTTTTTTTTTTTTTTCAGTGTGTTTAATTCAAATTTAAAGTTTGCCAGAAAAAAAAAAAAAAAAAAAAAGCTTTACAATAAAAATTACAAAAGACCCCAAAAATGTCGGACTTTTTTCATTAAATTGTATATAAGTTGAGAAATATCCAATCTACTGAATTTAACATCTATTACAAAATTGAAGTAGACAAAATTTTCTTCAAAATGAACAAGTCATTTTTAATTTTCGAGTGCAGGACACCGCCGCCAGAGCGCGCTGAAAAGGAGCAATTTTTTGGTACTTGGGCAAAAACGAGAGAACTCAGCCTCGGACACTTTCGTATCATATTTCCAATAAACCAGTTGAAGTACGTTTCGTTCACATTAATTTTGTTAATAATGAGAAGTTCAGCAAGTTGCATATTTTTCAACTTATATGCGATTTCGTGGGAAACGTTAGAAATTTTTAGTGTTTTTTTTTTTTGCAATTTTTATTGTGAATTTGTCACCTTTTTTTTTTTTTCTGCACACCGAAAAACATAAGAATCCACCAAAAAACCTTCTACCGTAATTTTTTTGCTGCAAAACTACCATTTGGCTGGGCTAAAAATAGACTTTGTGCAGTTGACCAACTCTGCTCATCTTGCGGAAAGGTGATCGATAAGTAATCCTCGTTAAAAAAAAAGGTAAAACACGCCCCTCACCCGTCTCACTAATTAAAACCTAGCATCACTGCTTGCTTTGATCACTGTCCAAGTATTAGAAGTGAGGTTGTTCGACCTGTACGTGGCCCATTTCGCTCATTGTTCGAGATTTTGGAATCTACACCCTCATAAAGGCTTCACGGTCAGCCGGTGAGAGATTACAAGGGATGATAAAAGATGGGGAAAACACGTTAATGGGCGCGGAGTTCTTCTTTCGTTTTTTTTTTTTTTTTTTTTTTTTTCACGTCTAGGTATGGAAAAAAGAGGATTTAACTCAACATCTCGAGCTTGGGAGAAGGAAAACGCGACCGTCAGCTTTTATCTCCCAGTGACTGACGCCGAAGGAACAGATAATGGAGTTTTCCGAAGGCGCACCACCGAAAAGTTTTTCCCGTACAGTTAAAGAGAATAGGAAGGAAAAAGGAGATGCAAAGAGAAGAACTGGTGTCTTGTGTCATTTATCAGAAGATGCGGAGTTGTCTAGCGTCTCGCTCTCCACTGTTTTCAAGCGCATCAAAGTGCTCAAACCCTCTCTTCGCCATCCTCGGCATCGCTCGAGATAACCGACCATCTCTCGACTATCCCGCTTGCTTCATCTATGCCAAATCTCTAGCAGAGTGGAATATTGAACGAGAGTATTCACATCAATTTTACTTCTTCGAAGAAAATTACCGAAACGATTTTGTACGCTTTTATCAACTATATCTATTACGTTCAAGAACATCAGAATCCTTATCGAGTTCTTCTATTCAAATGGGATTTTAGGTAGGCCTCAGGAGTCCAAATTGCGAGGAAGGTTAGGTTTCAAGCACTTATTTTCAATTTCATGGCTCTTTACTGACTTCAATTTTGGTTTTTGAGGAATGAGGCCGGAGAGCTGCATCGGTCACCTATGCCTACCTGTTTATGTTCCTGTATCGTATTAGTTCTTAGAATGTTAAAAGTTCCTAATTTTTATTTTTTAAATTTAGAATAAGTATAGGTAGCCCGTTAGCTATCGATGCATGGAGGACTTAACAGCGTCGCCCGTTGACAAGACTATTTGCGTAGGAATTTGTGTTTTACAGCTAATTGTTGAGTGCTCGTATAATTCTAACATTAGAAGAACTTATCAAAGTTCAAGCCTCCTGTCCGAAGATATAGTGAATACATGTATTTCGTGTTATTAGGTAGTGGGGTCCGTTCATGCCTTTAGTTGGTCCTCGAAACTTTTCAACCCGATCGGACCAAATTTGGGTGGGATAGGGGTCAAAATGTGTTTTACGAAAAATGGATTTTTAAGATTTTTAGCAATCTAGGTGTGTGGGGTATCATTTTCAACTAAATTCTGAACGCTGAATCCAATGGGATGGGTCCCGGAGCGATGCACCCTCTGGAAGAGGTTATGGGTCAAATGGCTATCTATTACTCATTGCGAATGAGTGTTTTCCAGATTTCTGGTACCTAGGCGTGTGAGATATCATTTTCCACTAAATTTTGGGCGCTGAATCGATTGGAATGGGTCCGGGACCCGCCAAACCCACTGTTTCCCCCATTTTCCCCATGTTGAAGAAATGAATCTCCATGCGCCTGGTTCAAGGAATAATCAACCCGTGTGTAAGTATTTGCAGCGTTTTTTCTGGACATTTCAATCAAAATTATAAAATGTCCATCCGCCATAACCCGATGGAGGACAGGATCTATATCGAGGACAGGATGGCTGAAACATAATAACTAATATAATAATTTCCTTAACCATATTGCTTGCTAAGAACTGCTCTAGTTTTCTGTCCTAGCTGAAGTAAATAATGTGCGTTGATGAATTCAGAGGGAGACTTGGGATATTGCGAGTGAGGGCGGTACTCTCAATTCCAGAGCCTCGCTACGGTAACGCAACATTCTTTCGACAAGGTCCAACAAAAAACCGTTCAACTTGACTCGTGGAAAGTGCTGAGTTAGAGAGAATGTGGATGTCAACAAGTCGATACGTCCCTCTCAGGTCTCACTGATCCACAAAAACAACTTGTCAAGTTAAAACTTCGCTAAAAGGTTGTCATCATTAGTAACGTAGCGCAGGTTTCACTTTCCGCCAAAGAACCGTTTTTCGTTGTTGTTGTACCTTACGGTAGCCGCAACTTTACTCTTTTCTTCATCTCTTCACCTAAATTTCCTCGCGAGAGCAACCCGGTTAGGATAATCACGTCGTTTTAACCAACAGCGGAACCATAAAGATTTCGGGGCGGAAAGTGGCCGAGGTGTTTTCCGAGTCGCGTAAGGAAGGTAGTCAAGCCCCAAGAAGCTCGAGTATGAATATATGTTAAGTTTCTGAAAGCTCCAACCTTCTCTCCAACTCTTTTGGAGGCTCCACTATCCCGTACGTTCTGCGAGGGGATAAAGGCCAGTGCTTGAAATTAGCATTTTTATTTTTTCACGCTCCTTTTTTTTCAAGTTGTTGAAAGTAAAAAAAAGCGCCCAGGGTTAAGTGGTTCTTAAGGCGAAGTGAAAGGGTGTAGCAGGGAAAACAGCTTTTGGAGAGTCATCAAGGGTTTTTCTAAAGCTGAAACTGTTTCCAGTTTGGAGTCTCTCATGAGCACAGGAGTAGAGGGAAGTGATTTGAATTGAAAACACAAATTACCGTCACCTCTCTAGAAGTACTCGACCTCATCGTCCGACGGTACCTATGTGGCCTTTTAACAGATAAAAAAATACTGCACTTAACTCAAGCAGGTTTTTCTTTCTTATTTACGTCGCTGGAATACCAAGTTTGAACCGATTCCGCTAGGGTTATTCAGACTTCGATGTAGAAATTGGTTGTAATGTCTGAATGGTCACAATTTTCGTTTACAGCCTGGGGTTTGCCTATCTGATTTTCCGTACGTCAGATTTTAACCATTCTAAACAAAGATATCAACAAGAACAAAAATTATTATTTGAAAGAATATATACAAATATTTGGGTGTTTTGGAGGGTTAGTCATGACCAACACTGTTGAACTGTGGTTGAGTTTCCCCCAACAAACTGGCAATGTATTTGTACCAGAGTTTCGAAAAGCATGACATAGACTGGCATGTCTACTGGATAAGCAGTACATCATACTCAGTCTGGAAAATATGCGGAATGAACCAAACATGTAATGAAATATATGCTATAGATTGATTCCAAATGATTCAGAAAGGCTGATATAGGTAGACAACTGCTAGAGATGGCTGGTTTAAAGGTTTTTTGGTTAATTCTATATTCACGTAAACGTGCATCCTGAAAGTAGTAGGACCGATTTTTTAAATTCAAGATGAAAGGCTGCAGGTGGTGCTAGTAGAAGAGGGGGGGGGGGGGTTACACGCGTTATTGGATCTGAGCTCTTGCAAAAAGTTGCATTGAACTTTATCAATACTCATTTTAAGTGACCTCGTCCTGGTGTGTCTGGAACAGGACAGTGCCAAGGGCACATCACTTGCTTCTTCATAAGGGCAGAGAAGACATCGAAGACGCCATGCGTTCCAGCCACCCTTTAACCTCAAAAGTGGACAGCAGAGCTCAAGTGAAAAATGTAAAGAACAGGCCAGGAAAAACGTTTGTCCAAAGCTCGTGCCACAATCTAACAGAAGAGCGCACGTGACTTGGAGGAGAAAATCTCGACATTGTGAAAAGAAACTCACACTTTTTAGACAAAGTTATTGGAGATGAAACGTGGATGCTTGAATATGACCCAGAAATGAAGCGGCAAATTGCACAATGAATGCTCTTTCTGAAGCTAAAATCCATGCTCATGTGCTTCTTTGATTTGAGAGATATGGCCCACAGTGCGATTGTGCCGCCAAGGCAAACCATTAATGCAGCTTTTTAGGTACAAGCAAGTATTTAAAAAACTGCAAAATGCATCTGCAGCGTCGGACCAGCCATTGCCGCTTCGTGAATCCTGCATCATGCCAATGCACCAGCCTACACTGGGTTGACTCCCTGGCAAAACATGGCTGGGCAACCCCGCATCCCCGCAAGTTGTTGGAGGCTCTCTGCTATAAATCTCAGAGTAAGCCTTCCAGGAAGCGTATGCTCGCAGCTTGTGTGGATGCCCACATTGAACATTTTTGGAGCGATGTACATATACGAGGATATATTGTTCTCGACTCAGTCCTACTACTTTCAGGACGCTCTCTGTACTCCCCAGACAATTTAGAATTAAAATCTGCTTGATTACATTTATGATGAGAGTTTATCAACAAAGTCATCTTTGCCTCAATGGAGAACGAGCATGTCTGGAGATGTGAAAACAGACCAGGTCCAAGGAAGCCAGCTTACTATCGTCGAAAGTTTCTTCACGGATTGGTTGGCGCACAGGAAGGTAGTGGAACCAAATGCCATAGGAACGTCACATAATTCTTTGATGGAGAACTTCGGTAGTACTTCATAGGATATTCCTGGGCCTTGAACGGAATATGGGAAACGGATATGTACTTATATGAACATTCTGCTAAATCGGTGATGTATGGACCACCAGGATCCAGCAGTTTCGTGGGGTCTCTTGCTGCTGCCACCAGCAAACCACATCACATTGGCTACTCGTTCCCCCACAATCAGCTCTTGCTATCACAGTATTGATACTAATTTACATCATCTCAGTTGTAGCGATTTTTCCATGAACGTTTTTTGGGAAATTCAGAAACTAATCGTGATAGCTGAAGATACTTTCGTATTGTTTCATTATTGGCAAGAGACGTGGTATCGGAAGTGATATTGAGGGCGAACTACAGTTAGTTCCCGATCCGTCGATTCATCAAGTGGTGTGTGCTCGTACATAACGTTGACCCAAAGGCTTGGTGGCTCATTCGAACGAATTTCGGGTTCAGGGTTCAGAACTAAACCAATCTAACTAGAAGTTATAGAGAGTCGTCAAGGATTGCGATTTATGTAAGGTGTTATCGAGATATTCTCTTGATTTATGGACTTCTCGGCAAACAATAAATCAGCTCATTCCGTCGCTCTGCGGCGGGAGGAGACCTAAGCCACAGGTTTCCTGTTTGCCCCCGAAGGCCGTCGCCGCGCCCTCTGCCGGCTCACGTGGAAAACTACTGAGCGAAAATCGATCGGGCTTTCACTGAATTCTTCAGGGCTGGCACAGTGAAGTGAAGGACTGGGCAACGAAGCGCAGGGAAAGTTAACCTGTAAACAGCGGTAATTCGTCGACTGGTGGTTCGGGATATCCCGTGGGAACGAGGACACATGTCCTATCGGTTCCCCCTCCGGACTGTTTTTCCGTCGTTGGTAATGGATTCTCCGTGAAAAAACCAAGTGTTTTCCTCCCCTCCGTCCCTCTCGCTTCTGATAAAACTACAGGTATTTCAGAAAACCGCCCCGATTGCTTTGAGAATACCAATAATATGCCCATCGTTACACCAAAACGATGAAAATGGAAAATAAATTACACCTTCTCGACGAAGTAATTCAAGAAAACCACAAGAAAGCACCATTTACCAACAATTTAACAATTATTGACTTGGTATCTTTTCATAAAATATAAGTTCGTCGCCATATATATTATACTAAGTAAACATACAGGACAAACTCAATAGGTCAATTTTACAGCTAATTTGCAACAAACGCTATTAAGCAATGACACCTTGGGGAAAACTACCCCAAAGCCTCCGCTTTCCAATGGTATAAGGAAAAAAAAAAATTGTTAAGCGGAAGGTTTCGGGAAAAAATGGTGTTTGAATACCAAAAAAAACGTAGGTTTTTAGGTGAAAATCTTCGTATTTGGATAAAATCCTACTTTTTCTCTAATGTAAGGGGTAGTTTTTGTTGCAAATGTGCTGTAGAACCAACCCCTTGAGCTTGTCCCATAATTTGTGTAGACATCCTGTATAAAAATGATACGCATTTATCGACACACTCACGTCCGATTTTCGACATCTTAAAATTTCTTGGAATCTTTACACCCATTCTCTAATTATTCGTCTGATCTTTTTCAAATTATTGAAGGTTTTCAGGCCAGTGTTCAACCACTTATTCAGCAGAAATACTGTTTTATAATTCTCGGTCGAGGCCATAAAAATTGTTCGTATTTCTAACGGTGGTATTTCAAAATTGCATCTGTTATTCATACAAAAATATCAAAATTACGTGATTCAGAGGAAGATTTTGAGTTGAATCGTTTATAGGGAGAATACGTAGTTTCTCAATGCCACAACTGTTCTGTGACTGTTCTTTCATGTCCACTCAAGTGATTATAGAGGCAGTGCACCTATCTACATAAGAATAACATTTTCACCGTCATTTCAGTTCGAGAAGGTGGATTCAATCGAACCCATGAAAAACCAAATGACAGACTAAAGTAGAAATTTACAAAATACGTCAAGAGCATCTCCCAAGGCATGGAAAAAAAGAGTAGAAAACGTACAAAATGAAATGATATCAATGAACAGTGGAAATATATATTTACAACCTAACGGAGGAAATGGTGGCAAATGGTGGAATGAGCGGGTTTATGGTAAACTGAAGTCATTTGTTAAATGAACAAGTTGGAAATTAAAAAAAAAAAAAAAAAAAATGTGGTAATAAATTGTAAGAAAACCAAATAGGTATGCGGTTTAAAAATATGTACAATCTTGGTTCGGCATTCATTACAACTAATGCTGTCAAGCAATTGGCATAGGTATGATCGGGTGGGAATGAAAATTTTCCTTGGAAAAGAGGAGAACTCAGGATTTCGTCGGTGTAGTTGGGAGAGAGGGGAGGGGGGATTCCTTCAGACTCATACAAATTCATGAGGGAATGAAATTGCCCTCGAGGGTACAGAATGACTTTATTATTTATGTGTAGGACTATTTTCTATTATGGAGAGATGAAAGATTAGAGTTCAAATTGAGTCATAATCTTGGATTAACGGACTGTAGAAAAACACAATTGTGACCCCAGAAGCAAGTGAGGGAGAAGAATAAAGGTCTTGTCGCCAAATTGTCTTTCATTGCCACTGAAAATATTTTCATCTCTCGGCACCATTCTCTGAACAATCTTTGTGAGCAACATCGGTTAAAATCTTCAATTTATGCGAGCAGAGCTCGGTCCACTATATCCTCTGAGGAAACTATCATCTCAAATGATAATAGAGATAATCGATTCTCGCTCCAGTTCCAACATTAAGTTCGTATTCAATTTGCCGCAGATGACAAAAATGTATCTTATTTTTTGTTCATATTAATTGTTTATGAAACCTTTTCCTTCGACAAAGGCGATATTTAAAGTTATTTTTCGACTTAATTTAAAGAGAAAAGGTTATTGCTCTTCAGTGATTAACTCCGAAGGCGGTTCATCTGCCGCGATTCGATTAATCTCTTCCCCTTTTATTTCTCGCTCGATCGGCTTCTAGGCCAAAAACACCATCAGAAGCTTTGCTCTCCTCGCCTTTTCATATTCTATAAGCTGTTTTTCGAAAATCCCGCTAACTCCCCTCCTCTCGTCAAAACTCGGGGGCAACGTTGGTGAAATGGAGGGGAGGGGGAGTTATAAAACAGCACAATGTTCCTCGTATAACATCAAGTGGTCGACATAATGGAGTTGTTAAAGCCGGCTTCTCGCTCAGCCATAAATATTTTTGAGAGGCTTCAGCTCCTCTTTCCATTTGGAACCCCTCCTATAATGGTCGTTTAAAGGGGGCTTGCTTGTTAATTTTTTCTCTATTACGTCCAATTGGTGATTTTTTTGACGTCTTTTTACAAACGCGTTTCAACCAAAGGAGCTGCAGTTTTATCGCATAAGATAAACGGGAATTTAACGCAGACAAACATGGAATTTATTCTATTGGATGGTCTCTCCAGCAAGTCTAATTCTAGTCAAATGATTTATCAAAGGACGTCTCCTCCTATTAAAGATGGAGACTTTTACACCATGTTTGCGTCAAGTGCTCCTATAAGATGAATTAAATAAATAACCTACTATTGCGTTTTCATAATGCGAATCCACTAACATTCCTCACTAGAAAGACTATTTAGGTCAGTAAAGGTTGACCTTATATTGGGCCCCAATTGCAAATAATCTCCGGCAAGCTGGAAATAGTTTTATTCGCTCTGTTTGGTATCTAAATGAAGTATCCTAGTTTTGTACGGTCACTCGTGCCCGAATTTCTACAGGGATTTGAATAAACCGCCAAATTTTAGGAATTTTGTCGGTTGTATGCTTGTAACTTCTATACACTAGATCCTAGCGTAAAGTGCACTATTATTTAAAAGAAAGAACTTAAAATTCTACGTCGAATAAGCTCCCGAAAAATTAGTTTTTACTGAAGGTGTGAGCCGCAATTCATGGTCGAAAAATTACCATTTTTCTCAACCTCACTGAAAACCCCGAAAATAGTCCTTTTTTCTAAGCGTGAAACTTGTGAACGGCTATTTATAGGTCAGGAATGCATGGTATGAATGTTGTAGAGGATCAAATCGTCTTAAACACTGTCAAATAGTACATGGGTAAATTACAATTTTCCATTTTTCGCCGTCATGAAGAGTGCGCCGCGATCAACAAACTGTAAAATAATTCACGTAGAAAATTACCTAATTTATATTACAAACTCTATCATTACATCCTACATGGTTTTATATATCTTAGCGGTAGACAAATATTGAGGTTGTCGACAAAGTTTTTCTCAATATTATATTCTAAAAAAGAAAAAAAATATAATAAATAAATAATAATAAAAAACCTGTATTGCTTGACTGGATTAAAATGAGGCTCGAAAGGTGAGTCCCGTGAGGTTGAGAAATGTGGTTTTTCGACCACGGATTGCAGCCATACCACATGGTCAAAACTAAAGTTTAAGGAGCTTATACGACGTATAATTGTATTCTATTTCTTTTGATAATAGTGCACTTTTGCACTAGGATGTATACTGTTTAGAAGTCACAGACAAAAAACTGAAAAAATTCCGAAAATTTCCTAGGATTTACCATTTAGATGCCAAACAAAGCGAATAAAACTATTATTTTCCAGCATTCCGGAGATTATTTCCAGGTGAAATCCTAATGGCACAGCCCATTTGAAGATTCAGCAGAATTTCTGAATAGTTGAGTCAATTTAGGTGGGAAACGGGCAACTTGGGTTTGAGGAATTGAGACAGCGGGAGGCGTTTGAGGGATAAAGGTTAAAATGTCGCTACGTTTTGCGCAAGACACGCTATAGAAGGGGGATGAATTTTCGTACAACGGTTAAAACGGCTAACCTTCGACATTCAAGTAAATAGCCAAGTTGATTTTCGGCTCAGTGTTCACTTGGCACTCGTAGATTCCACTGTCTCGCTTCTGCACGTACTCGATCCGCAGGTTCCAATCGTCGCCCGGGTCCGGGTGTATGACGCTGAACCTCGCGTCGCCTGTGTATGTGAATATGTTTGACGTCAGAATATGAAGGTCTCGTTTCCTCATCCAAGAAACCTGGAACAAAGGGAAGGCGCTCGTAAAATATGGATTTTCAAAAAGCACCGATTCTTGGACTAATTTATCTATGTAACGCCAAAATACTCATCCCTTCCAATTTGTAATCGTTCAGTACACAATAAATGATTCTTGAATAATAAGCAAACGGTGGTTATTATTCAAGTCGAATGTTGTTTTACATCTTTATTTATTCATCATCCGACGTCTCGCTGAAAAAAGTTCCTACACACGGGTTGGTTATTCCTCGGACCAGGCGCATGGAGACTCATTTCTTCAACATGGGGAAAATGGGGGAAACGGTGGGTGTGGCGGAGTCCCGTACCCATTCCAATCAATTCAGGGTCCAACAATTCAGTGGAAAATGATACCCCACACGCCTAGGTACCTGAAATCTCGAAAACACATATTCGAAATGGGTAGATAGGCACCCATATTGACCCATAGCCTCATCCAGAGATGCACCAATCGTTCAGGGACCCATCTCATTGGAATTCAGCGTTCGAAATTTAGTGGAAAATGATACCCCACTCGCCCAAATTCTGATCCGATCGGGCTGAAAACTTTTGAGGACCAACTAGAGCCGGGAACGGAACCCTGACCAAAATTTTTTGGATTAAAAGATTTTTAAACAATTTCCTACTACCAAGAATGGCGCGGACGGCGTACGGACATTTGACTTTTTTGATCTAGAAACCTTGAAACGTCCTGAAAAAAATGTTGGGCCAAATCGGAGAGATTGACTTTTTGCATGAAAACATAGGTTTATTATTCAAGGAATAACCAACCACAACACGCGCTAAGTATAAAAATGCTTTTTTTTTTACGCGGAATAAACAAATTTTGGTCATCGGTCCTCGTAAATTGAATCATATCAAGAAACAGATGATGGTGAACTCTAAAGTGTGGCACATGAATTCACATTGTTTTTTAACCTTGATTTACTCTATCCGATTCATGATTCTAATCCATTTCTGCGGTGTGTGTGGTGGTTTTTGCTCGAGAAGGGGAAACTGAACCGATCATGTCAAAGTTTTTAGTATCAATCCAATACCTAATAACCGCATTAAAAAATAAAAAACAAATAAAATAAAATTTCAAATCCCTTTTACTTCGGAGCACGATGAATATATAGGCACGCACTCATATTTAACGCAATTAAAACGAGAATTACGCTTAGGATTGGATTGAGTTCTCTGCAAAACCACAAATCAACCAAAGGGAATTACGTGGGATAACCGCTAATTACGGTCCTATATGTAGTTACGTCATAAGTAACTTATAAGCGCGCTGAGCTTTTGAGTGCATTGTGGTATTAAAAGCAGTAGTGACGCGCCTAAACAATGGAAGGGGGGCGTCTTTTTTCCCGGCCAGTATAGCGCCGGTTCTGTCCTGACCGGAAGATATTGATGCTACGATAGACAGGCGAACAAGCAATACAACACCCAGTCAACACAGTCCGAAGAGATAAGAATTGATGTCAACGTCCAATAGTGGCGTTCTCGCGTACAATCGAAGTTTCAACATGTTTTGTAGTCAGTGGTGCAGCTGAGTTCCGACCGACAACCCAGGTGAGTCGAGTTTAGTGACAATTTATTTATATTAAAAGAATCACGTTGTACAATATACCATTCGCTGCGATCCGTACGACTTACTAGTAGTCTGTTGAAAAAACTAAAAGCCTAATTTGAGCAACAATGTAGGCGGAGAGGAGGCAAGGTTAGTACGTGGGAGAACGGGGAATTAAACTTTATCTAGGAATTGACTCTGGAGAACATCCTCAACTCATAAAACCATTACGAAAGAATGAAAAATGGCACCTTCTTCTAGTTTTCATTGTACAATTATATAGTAGTTCTCCCTAGTTGTATAAGAGTTCGGTTCAAATCTAGTAAATCACTAATGAAGCACAGCACACAATGGCCATATAAGGGCTTCAACGGCTAAAAAAATTACGAGTAATGCAACAAAAACGCTGCAAATTCATTCACAGGGGTTGATTATTTCTTCAACAAGGGGAAAATGGGAGAAAAATTAGGTGTGGTGGGTCCCGGACTCATTCCATTCGATTCAGCGTCCTAAATTTAGAGGAAATTGATACCCCACATGCCTAGATACCAGAAATCTCGAAAACACACATTCGAAATAGGTAGATTGGTACCCATTTTGGCCCATAACCTCATCCAGAGGGCGCCAATCGTTCCGGGACATTTTTCATTTTTCAGGGGTTGGTTATTTCTTCGGCAAGGGGAAAATGGGGGACAAAGTGGGTGTGGTGGGTCCCGGACCCATTTCATTGGATTCAACGTCCTAAATTTATTGGAAAATGATACCCCACACACCCAGATCGCCAAAAATCTCGAAAATCCATTTTTCAAAATACATATTTTGACCCCTACCCCGCCCAAATTTGGTTCAATCGGAACATAGATTAGAAAAATTTCTAAAAATCAGGGGTCTGTTCCCGGCTCTAGTTGGTCCTCAAAACTTTTCAGCCCGATCGGCCCAAATTTGGGCGGGGTAGTGGTCAAAAATGTGTACTTCAAAAATAATTTTCGAGATTTTTTGCGATTTAGGCGTGTGGGGTAAGATTTTCCACTAAAATTTGAAAGCTGAATCCAATGGAATGGGTCCCAGAACGATTGGCACCCACCGGAAGAAGTAATGGGTCAAAATGGGTACCTATTTACCCATTTCGAATGTGTGTTTTCATGATTTCTGGTACCTAGGCATGTGGGGTATCATTTTCTACTAAATTTTTGACGCTGAATCGATTAGAATGGGTCCCGGACCTGCCACACCCACTGTTTCCCCCATTTTCTCCATGGTCAAGAAATGAGTCTCCATATGCCTATGAGGAATAACCAACCTGTGTGTTATTCATTAGCTTACGTAATAATCCGCAAGAGCGTGGGTACTAATTTTCTTTTGTGAAATGAATTTTACTCTCAATAAATATTTATTTATTCAATTACAATACGGCTGTGGCCAATTTTTGAAATTACATCAGTCACATTTGGTCAATATTTGTACAATGTCTGTATTACGAGTAGTTTTTAGTATTCAAGTATCATTCTGACTCGTTAGACTCTGTGAAAGCATTGATTCAGCAATAAACTCGAATAAACCAACTAATTTGACTTTTGTGGAATAATATGTAATAAACGTATCATATGCTACATGACATGTAGCACACATTGTGTTTCATTGAGGTCATCATTTTAGTGGACAGGAGGCAGTGGGAACGGGATGTTACGCTATAAACATCACAGTTGTAATAATTCGCGTCAAAATCAATCGTATTACATTCCAGGGGCCTTGATAGTCACAATGGACTACTCTAAGCTACACATCATCAGTCGTGGCGCTTTTGGCAATGTGTACATGGCCAACAACTCCAAGGGCGAACTAGCTGTGATGAAGGAGGTGGTCATTGCGCTACTTAGCGAGGACAGACTAGAAACCGCTCGAAAAGAAGCAATTTTACTGAGTAGCCTGAAGCACCCACACATTATCAGATATTATGGTCATTGGGAGACCGAGGAGATGATGACAATTGTCATGGAGTACGCGGAAGGTGGAGATTTGGAGAAGATCATCTCTCAGAGGGATGAGCTGTATGAGGAAGACGAAGCTCTTCTCATATTTGTTCAGGTAAGTTTGCAATTTGCAGAAGAGGTTCAATAATTTTTATCAACGAGGGAACATCATCCGTAGACGAACCAAATAATCGATACTTGTGATTGAGCTTTACTCTCCTGACTGTCCTTGATTAAGATCTGGTCAGCAGTGACTTTTCCTAGTGATTTGCTTTCTTGTATGGGCGCCATCTTTTTTCTTCTTTCAAGTCTAATCCTGTCGAGCGTTTTGGTTGGTTATTCCTTGAATTCCTTGAATAACCAACCTGTTTTCACGTAGAAAGTCAACCTCTCCGATTCGGCCCAAAATTCGTTTCTTGGCGTTTCTAGTTGTTAAGATCAAAATAAGCAAAAAAATGTCCGTCCGCCGTCTGTCCACCATCCACCTTGATTTTGGTAGCAGACAATTCTCTAAAAATCTTAAATTTTGATCAGGGACCCGTTCCTGGCTTCAGTCGGTCACATTTTCAGCATGATCAGACCAAATGGGGGGAGGGGTCAAAATGTGTATTTAGAAAAATGTATTTTCAATATTTCCGGCAATCTAGGCGTCATTTTCGAATAAATTTTGGACGCTAAATCCGATACAGGGCCCGGAACGATTGGCGCCCATCGGAAGAATGGGTATGTGAGAGGTATACGGCGGTAAGGGATATAAGAATGGGTCAAAATGGGTATTTATAAACCTATTTCGAATGTGGATTTCTCAAGATTTCTGGTACCTAGGCGTGTGGAATATCATTTCCCAATATATTTTGAACGCTGAATAGATTGGAATGGGTCTTCATGCTCCTGGTCTGAGGAATAACCGACCCTCATCCTCTTAAATACCCCTAATGGTTTTTGGGCAGTTGCGCTGAACATTTAGTGGTTACAGACATCCCTGATCAGCTAATAACTAAAGTACATTCCACAATTTCCTTGTCCAGTTACCATTCCTCCCGCTGCATTAGCTGGCACTACTTTGATGGCCCGCTCATGGCGCTTGGTAGTGAACATAAATGTTGAGCCAATCAGAAGCTGGCGACCCTTAACGAACCAATTACAGTCGCGTGATGGAAAGGCTTGCACCTCGACTTGGGCCAGAGCCACAAACGTTGACGACACTGTCCACCATGTGATACATCCTTTGTGATCTTCAGACCTAACCGCTCAAAACAGAGGCAGAGTACGAGTAAGATTGTGTATTTTGAAAATGCATTTCTCAAATGCAAGATTTTCGAGGACCAACGTGTGAGGGATACCATTTTCTACAGCATTAAACAGTAGGTAGGCACTTTACGTAAGTGGAATTGAGGAAAATGTCACTTCATATGACAATTTTCGTAGACTTCGTCTTTTCTTTTCACTTTTTTCAAAGCCATTTTTTCTGCTCTTTCAAAAAAGATTCAATTTAATACAATAGTCTTTCAGTCGACCCACTTTTGTCGGTATCTTCTCCTACCGTATGGATGAAGGGTAACAAAGTCGGAGGGACGAATGGAGGGGAGAGACAGAAAATGAAATCTAAATTCCTCTCGAGTCGGCATTCTAACTCAACCCCTTTCCTCTTAACCAGAACGCAGTGCGTTTCTTTCTCTTCTAAGGAACAGGCTAATGGAGCGTGGTGGCTTACCTGAACGAATATTCTAAGCACTTCATTCCCCTTGAATAACGTCGTTCTTCTCGAAATAGCTTTCTCGGTGATCTCTTCTTCTTTTCTCGAAGAAAGTATGCTTGAGGTCATCCGTCTATCGTTGGGGTTTTCCGTGGTCCAAGTCGCTATTTACTACCACGGATTCATACAACACTGTGACCATCGTACCCAAAATGTGACCGAATAGAGAAGACCGGACACATTTAACGTATGAACTCGTAAAAGCTGTCATAGTTGGTTATTCATAGGTGCAGGAGGATGGGGGAAATGGGGTGAAAACTGTGATTGTGGAGTGTCTCGGGCTCATTCCAATCGATTCAGCGTCCAAAATTCAGAGGACAATGATACCCCACACGCCTAGATTGCCGAAAATCTCGAAAACCCATTTTTCAAAAAACACATTTTGACCCCTACCCTACCCTAATTTGGTCCGATCGGACAGAAAAGTTTCAAAGACCACCTGGCGCCGGAAACAGGTTCCTAAAATAAATGTCAGATTTTTCGAAAATTCTCCATTGTCAAAAATGGCGTGGACGGTGTACGGTAGGGGTAAAAACGTGTTTTTCAAAGAATGGATTTTCGAGATTATTGGCGATCTAGGTGTGTGGGGTATCATTTTCCACAAAATGTTGGACCCTGAATCGATTGGAATGGATCTAAGACACGCCACACCCACTATTTTCTCAATTTTTCTCATCTATACATCATAAATCGTACATTGTCAAATGTAGGGGCCGATCGGGAAGGTTGACTTCATATGACCTTGGGAATGATTACATAGTTTAATTATTCAAGGAATAACCATCCAAAATATAGGCCAATGTGAGTATCCGTTACAACACTAATAATTTGTTACGGCTTAAACAAATAGAGAATTGTACATTTTTACAAAACGAACTGTTCCTCTAGGAAACATAACTCCGGGAAACTGTATAGAGATTTATCCTAAAGTTATGGCATTGTTGCAGAGCTTGTCAATGCGGCTGATGGGCTACGATTCTATGCCATCAAAATTCTATAGGACTATGAACGTACCTGCACTTTCATTAGAAAACAATAAGCCAACAAAAAGTTCATTGGAGCCAGAATATTTTACAGAATTTCGTCGTCTCATTCTCTCGCTATGATGAAACATCCGACTGGGAAGGAATTGTAACAGCAGAGATGGGGTCTGATTAAAATATCGACATTCCCTTCTATCTCCCACGAATAACTGAAGTGACTGAATGTAATCAAGGCCTTCCCCGTTCGGCTAATCATTTGTATGAAAGGCTGTCTCAAAATTTCAGCTACAAGTTCGTGGAAAGTAAGAACGCTCGGGAAAGCTCCAAACCCGCAGGGGTGGTGGAACTCATTCCACATTTTAGTCAGTTATACTCTGCAAACAAAGTCCTCTCCTTCTGAAATCCATCTTCAACTTTCATGATTAAATCTCTTCTGATATAAACTCTGCGCGAAGAGTCCGGCTGATTGAATCGTACATTTCGGCTTCCCGATTGCTGAAGTCTTCAGGGAACTTTTCAATATGATCGTGCAGTATACAGTATGCGGATAGAATGATGGCGATAATACGTTCCTAGTTTATCTTAAGGAGAAATGAATCTTTGATTTATGGGTGGGTCCCAGTCCTCGCCGCGAGGATAAATGACGGTTTTTGACGGGTCTACCTTCGAAGGCCTTCGAAAAACGCACATCAATATTATACGTCTCGCCCTCTCTCGGATTTAATCTTTTTGGCTATTCAAATATACGGGGAATGATGAATTGAAAACTTCACATGAAATTTTCTGAAGATTCAGTTTCTTGTACAGAATAAAGAAAGCAAAGTTGGGATTTCGCAGTTGGTCTTCAGGCAAAAGGATGAGTATTTCAACTACCGAAATTTAGCTGGTCATTCCTTGAATAACCAACCTATATTTTCATGCAGAAAGTCAACCTCTCCGACATCTCCCAAAATTTTATTGTTTTCAAGGTGTCAAGATCAGAATAAACAAGTGTCCGTCCGCTGTACTCCGTCCACGCCGTTTTTTGGTAGTGGAAAATTTTCTAAAAATCTTAAATTTTGGTCAGGGACCAAATTTGGATGGAGTAGAGGTCAAAATGTGTTTCAAATAAAATGGATTTTCGAGATTGGCAATCTAGGCGTGTACGGTATTATTTTCCACTAAATTTGAAACCCTGAATCGATTGGAATGAGTCCGGGACCCGCCACACCCACTGTTTTCCCATTTTCCCCATGTTAAAGAAATGAGTCTCCATGCGCCTGGTCCGAGGAATAACCAACCCCTGTGAAAGAATTTGCAGCGTTTTCGGGAGGTGGGGGTCTCAAATTGTGGAAGACGCGCTGGTTTTGTTATCAGTAATAAAACGATCAGTTCCACTTTTTCAACCTAGAAAGGCTATAAGGTTAGGAACTGCATTTCAGAGAGCCCGGACCTATAAATTTCCTCCAGCTCCGTGTCGTGTTGAGAAACATGATGCAGAAAGAGCGTACTCACCCGAGAGGTTTCCACAACGACTATTCAATTAAATTTAATCAGTTTCTCTGAGAGCGAGAGAGGAAAAACCCTGGACGCAAAGGACCACTACGTTGCTGGACAGCCTGACGCCCAAAGGGGGACTTTCGTTTTGGTGTTTTTCTAACGGAAAAGAGGCTTTTTCAATTCAAAACGTCGCGTCAAAGGGCGTTCAATCAGGATCTGCCTGTGGCGGCATCTCCTTTACCACTCAACTAATGAAGTAGAAAACCGGAGCATCGTCCCAAGACCGATAGTTGGTCCCAAATAAGCAGAAACGATATCCAAGTGGAAAAACGCAGCAAATTCTTTCACAAGGGTTGATTGTTTCTAAGGCCAGGTGGAAAAAATGGAGAAAAACAGTCACCGTGGAGTGTCCCCGACTCTTTCCAATCGCTTCAGCGTCCAACATTTAGTGGAAAATAATACCCCATCTCTTAGAAACCAACCAAAAACCTCAAAAACCCATTTTTAAAACAAGCAGATAGATACACATTTTGACCAGTACCCACTCTCGGTTAGAGTTTGTTAGCCTGGGACCTATTGAAATAGATTTAGCATCCAAAATTTAGTGGAAAACGTTAAATATTTGACCACTCGGGACAGCTCAAATTGCTCCCTGCACCAACTACCTACCTAGCGGGAGGAGAATCAACTATAGAACCAGTCATATCCTTACTTCGTTGAGATATGATCTACCTGTCTTGATAGAAGAGAAACCTCAAGAAAATATAGAAGAAATATTACTCTCACATAAACAACAAGCAATACTATTATATAATGTCATATCAAAATAACAAAGTTCACCTCGCAGTTGTCAACACTGTGAGGCCTCCTTGTTTACTCTCTTCTGACACTTGGCGTTGTCTGTCTGGTTGTGGCTGTGAGCTTGTTGAGATCCAAGAATATAATTCAAGTGACTAAGTGTTGTTCAATTATCAAATCCAGTATTATCCATATGTAAATAAGAAGTGGTTCATTTCTTGTGTATGAAATTCAGTGAAGAAACACCGATAATTTGGCGGAAAATGATACCCCACACGCCTAGATTGTGAACCCCTACCTCAACCAAATTTGGTCCGATCGGGCTGAAAAATTTTGAGGACCAGAAAGAGCAGGAAACAGGCTCCAGAACAAAATTTCAGATTTTTAGAATTTTACCTACTACCAATAACGGCGTGGATGGCAGACAGCCTACTGTGGATGGTCTTGGTACCTTTTTCTGTTGTAGACATCAAGAAACGCCCAGAATAAATAGTTTGGAGCCTATCGGTGCTGGTTGACCTCTCATGACCGTGAGCATTAATATATAGGTTGATTATTCATAGAACAAACCAGAGCACACCCTTAGTGCAACAATAGAACACCACCGGTGGCATGTAGCAAGTCTTTAGTGGGGTAAAACTGTAAGGCGTGAATCCCATTCAGATTATTGATTTCACTTATATGAGATCATTGAAAGTTTCATGTTAGTTGAAAGGTTCAGTCTGCACTTTCCATAAAAGGAGAAGTCGAAGAAAACCAGTCAACTACACCAGACACCAATTGTATTAAGATCAAACATAATACGAGTTCGTCGCCTTTCTGTAATTTCCTTTTGATATACCTTCCTCGTGCGTTTAATAACGAATTAATGCACAATTCATTGTACTATGAACGACTTTCCGACGCTAACGTCTACCGTCTACTCACCGTCGATCGCTCTGATTTCAGGTGTTGTTAGCAACTGAGTATTTGCACAGAAACAAAATAATTCATCGAGACATCACAGCCAGAAACGTCCTCGTCGGAAAAGGTGGTGTGATTAAACTATGCGATTTAGGAGTTTCCAAGAGAACTCAGAGCGTGCACAGCGGGAGTTTGGCTGGAGATCCTGCTTCTTTTCCACCGGAGCTTCTTCAAGGAAGAACGTGAGTAGAGAATAGCATTCAGTAAGTATCTTATATGAAGGTTCAACATCTATCAGGAAACCAAAATAGTCAACAGTTGTGTTCATTGAGAGGAAAAACTGAAGTAGTGTTGAGCGAGGACACCTGGAAAAGCCAATGTTGGAGGAGAGAGCGCCTACATCTGTGATGTTACCATCATGTACAGGTTAAGGAGCAGACAAACGAGTAGAAACAACGTATCTTTGTGAACGGAATCTCATCCTAGATTTGCAAGAATCACCGTATGGGTTTTTTTTTGGGGGAGGTTCAACGTCAACCATGAGTGGCCTGCAAACTAACCTCTCTAAACTTAAAACCCTGTTACTGAAGGAGCGAACTACTAATTCACCTTTTTCGGTAGAAACGGCTCTACGTTTCATTGAATCGGTTGGTCTTGAATGGAGAGAAGTTGAGAGAGTCTATGAGGTGTTGTTTAAACTTTGGCTGACAGAAGAATGTCGGGAGGAACACAAATGTACTACGTTCAGAAGTTTGCAGACGACGAGGTAATACTTCACTTTAGGTTCAAGCCAAGGCCATTTACGTTTTGATGATGTGGTGTTTTAGGTTGGTGCGCTTTACCCTCTCCCTAAATCATTTAAATGGGAGTGAACAAAGAATTTTTTGTTAAATCTTCATTAGTCCGGGATTTTTTTAGTAGGAGAAAACTTCCTAAAAATCTGAAATTTGGGTCAGGGGTCTGTTCCCAGCCTAAGTCGGACCTCGAAACTTTTCAATTCGAACATATCAGCCCGATCGGACTAAGTTTGGGTGGGGTAGGGGTAAAAATGTGTATAATTTCATTGGAAGTGGAAAATTTCATCTATCAAGATCTTGCATCCATCACCTTCACTAGGCCCTTTCTTGAACAGGCTGATGGAAATCATCACAATAAGGAATTTCCGGTAATCACCGGATTTATCAACGGTCGAGTTTGGATGCCGCGTAGTTTAGTTTCAAGGGCTGCAGCACTTAGAACGCTAAACCGCCAACCAGGTCATTTCTTGCCACACCGTTTTCAGCTGCAAAAACAGAGTTGGTTCTTCCAGTCGAACGGAGACGCAAACTCTTCGTTGGTTTCAAACTATTTAGGAGTTTGCCTGTTTCCTCGCTAATGCGTTGACTTTGTGAAGATTCCTTTTCCAAACGTTTTGTGGATGGAAGCTGACAAAGGCAAAAAACATGAGGCTGGTCACGCGAAAACGGCCATCACAACAACTACTATCCCCTGTAAGGATTTTTGCATTTCCGACCGCGGTAACTTGCCACCAGAAACTATTAACAATAAGTGTTTCTATTCTATTTCATACGCTTGAGGTCTTGCACATCAAACAGCTTTACGTCTTCATCAACATGACCACATCATCCGGCAAGATGAACGGCAGCCTGTCGCTTTATCTATGCTGTCCACCAGATGTTTTCCTACCCACCAGGAACTGATTGTACTTGAACTTGATTGTACAGAACCAGTTGGATTTTGATGGATATGATAGATCGCCGGCCAATGAGCAATACTGGTATTGTTTCAAAGATGTTACAGCAAGCGTCTTTTCATTCCACCTGAGGTTAATGGCGTCTAACCATGGTGTTCGGTCTCATTCGGGTTGTGAATTACAGAATTATTAAGGTAAATTGGAATGTTTCTGGAAGTTGTACAGTCTTCAACTGCCGATTTAGCTCTCTTTTGAGTTGGTTATTCCTATGCAAAATGTCGATTTCTCCGATTCGGCTCACAATTTTTTTCTGGGACGAACCAGCTGGACGCCCGATTCCTGCTCTTTGGCCCTCGAAACTTTTCAGCCAGTTTGAACAAAAATTTAGAAGGTGGTTGGAGGGGGAAAGGGGGGGGTCAAAATGTGTAATTCGAAAACTGGATTTTTCGGCGATCAAGGCGTGTGTGGTATTATTTTCAATTAAATTTTGGACCCTGAATAGATTGAAATGAATTTCTATGTTTCTAGTCCGAGGAATATCAACCCCTGTGAATGAAAAACAAAGTTTTAAAACGATGCTTTTAGTCAGCTGCTACATAGTCACTACTGAGTAAGACCACCCCGTGTCACTCATTCAAAAACAACTACGGGAAAATAATTAGGTAGAGTTGATTGGGTTGAAAAGGAGAATTCCCTCACATTCTAGTCAAAGGAGATGGGTGGTGGTGAAGGATCGCAGCACGGGGGATGTGGTGGAGAAGGCGTGGAAGAGAAGGACCACCCCTTTTATTTTATTTAGGATCTGAGAGTTTCCACCGTTTTTGAATCATCTAAAAATTTTTAAATTTTGTTAGAGATGGGTATTTTGAAAATGGTTTTTGAGATTTTTGTAGACCTAGACGCGACAGTTATCAAATGCCAATCAATTTTGGACGCTCAATTGATTGAGATTAAGTTTGGACTGTAGGTAATGTTAGTAACGGACAGACTATCTTGAAATTTGGGAGGTACTTAACTGAGGAAGAAATACCTTTTTGGACATCTTAAGGTACGCTTTCCTACACGAGCCTAGTTCATCAAGAAACTACTGTGAAATAATTTGCAGGGTCTTCATGATCTACTTAATCCGCGAGGCACTAGATTCAGAGTCTTTACGTTATGACTGGACTTGAATACTAGAATATTCCTGTAATCAATCATGAGGAAGCTTTCGTAATGAATTCACAGGAATTAAAATCTGATGCATACAGTTCGCGAAAACAAGGACAAACAACCGATGTTCCGTTCAAATGCAATAAAAAAGTATTATTAAAACTAAACACGTAGGTTCCTTGTGAACTTTTCGAGCTATAAAAGACGGAGAAAGGTCTCGGGTTCTATTAAGGAAGGTTACAAATGGGAAGCAAGTGAGTCGGATAGAATTGACCGGTGTTGGAGGTCCCTCAGGTACCTATGTCGTTTGGTTGTGCGAGGGCAAAAAAGGAGATGCCTTTAAGCCACTGACTCCCTAAACTCGGGGGCCTTGCACACCTTGTCCGCCCCCAAATCCATCAACGACAGTTTCTCGAAGGCCCTTGGAGATGAATGCGAGGGAAGAAGAAAGGGGCGGAGGGAAGAGGGACAAATAGGAAAAAAGTATTTTCGAACGCCGATACTGAAGATGTAGAGGAAAAGAAACAGTTTCAAGGGGAAACGGATCTGCTCGCCAGGGGAAATGAAAAGGTAGCACAATAGTGAGGTACCCACCTACCGTTAAAAAGTGTTATCGAACCTACATGCTGTTCGTGGCCATATTGCATTGTGATAACCAAATAATTGAAGGAGCAGAAGCTTCAATGGACTCCTTGATCTAGGTTATTGCACTTGAACTTGAATAGAGTGCCAACGCCCTACGTTTTCCTTCAAGTTTGAGAGCCATATTAATCTAGAAAATTTCTGGGGACAACTGCACCATTAGTTTGCTAAGCCCACTATACTTCATTGCAGTCGTGATAAGGCCCGTCATCACCATTAGCTCTTACAAAATCAGCCAAACTTTTCAGGACAAACTTTCCTATCTAGTATTCTTTTTCGTTCTGTGATTTTTTTTTTTTTTCATGACAATGAAGTGAATTAAAATAAATACATTAGTAAAAACATTTGAATAACTGCTCTGTATTTTTGTTCAGAAAAACAGCTCAAGTCAAGTTTTCAGTGCAATAAATTTAGTCTATTTAAAAAATTAATTTTTATTGTGTTGGTAGGTTGGTTCAATTAACACGTTCGCTGCGGGTCACGCGCCCGGCGCGTGAGCTCTGTTCCAATCTGTGTGCGTCGCACGCGCCTGGCGCGTGAAGGCAGCCTTCGCTTCAGATCGCTCCTCCAGTATACCAGAAAGTGAAATGGAACATATTTGTACTTCCCGCGCCAGCTTTGAGCTCGCTTCGAATTTCTTTCCACATGCGGCGCACTCACCTGGCGCGTTCCTATTTCAGATGACTCCCGCACAGCTGCTCAAACGAGCTCAACAATCCCGCAGCGAACGACACAAAAACCTACTTAAATAATGTCTTTGGTGGGTTTCCGGTACTTCATACAAACCTACATATGAATCAATAAAAAGGACCTCCTTTGCGGAATACTATTACCACTAAATACTATTTTACAGAGTTTAGAGGAGCCATATTATCCGTAAAGGCAGCTGAATTGTAGTGAGCACAGTATCGTATTTTTTGAAATTTTATGCTGCATATATTTAAAGCTCACACTCTTTTCATAGGCAGAAAAAATTACTGGTTAACTGGAATAGAGCATTCTATAAATAGGTACCTACCCATAATGTATAGGGATGCTACGAGATACACTGTTATAACAGCGAAACCGGAGCTGTTATCACAGAAGGAATAGGACGGCCCTGAGGTCTAGCGGGACAAGGCGAACTAACGGTGCAGTTGTCCCCAGACCTTCGCCATAATCTATTGTGGCTCGTAGCACAAAGGTTAGGATAGCACAGGTGATACAACAATCCATGTTGGGGGTTTCCATTTAAAATAAGGAGTTAGTGTCACTAGCGCAGTTGCGTGGGGTGCGCAAATATGATATTTGAGATCCTTGTAAAAAAATATGAATATTAAAAAAGAAATTAGTTTACCCCACAAAAAACACTTGTGGGACACCCTGTATTTCATAGATTACGACTTCTGTACTCTTGTGCTCGTACTTCAGAAGTATGGGGTAATGGTAAGTTTTCATGCCTGCCTCGCCCTACTCCAACCCTTCCCGGCTGAAGACATCCCCGAGGAGGAATAAGGAATAACTTCTCCATTAAGTTTTAAGGCAATATTATTCTCTTCAGCCCACCTGTGTTTCTCTTCGCCCAAAAAGAATAAAAGATTTACCCCCATATAAGCTGAAAGTGTGAAGAGTCCTCCAGCTCTTTGAGGGTTGGGCTTCTATACCAAGTCCTCAACATTGAGAAAACGTGGGTCTTTGCTCACTCTCTTCCCTAATTTGGAGCTCGAGGTTTGAGGAGATGAAGTACCCTCTTGAGAAAAACAGCCTGCGTAGTGTAAACACTCAGTTTAAACTCACTGTTTGAAATGTCACGTGCTTAGATGGTCCAGTGTTGGTTTCCAAAGGTCGACATTGCTCAAGAACAAGGCCATTAGCCACTTCAATTTAAATATTATTTATATTCTCAAATCTGCCGTCTCCAACTGTTTAGCTCTGTTCAGGACACCACTAATTGACAACCTCTCGTTATAATCCTCACAAAATCGAATCCTCCGTGCCAAATAAATTAATCATTCCTATTGACGTATCAAAGCTAAGCTTACGGTCAAGGTGAGTTGATGGAAAAAAATTCTCCCGGTTTAATTGGTAAACTTTTCAACTTCAAGATTTTCACGGGGGCCTCCCTATTTGAAATTCACAAGATTTAACGTGAATAAATCAATGTTGTTAGCTGTTTCCTCGTTCCTCGCGAAATCGTATTAAATCGTTGATTTTTTCCACCAGTTGGGTCGACGGGGAAGGAATAAAAAAGGCACTTTATAGGTGCCTGGTTTTTGAAATGTGATCTGAGCTTGAAATCATATCAGGTGAAATATTTTCTGAAATGGCTAAAATATTTATCGATGTAAAAATAATTCAAAAATTGATGCACAAAGTCATATTGCATGAGCTAAAGAATTTTTTGAAGTAGAAATCTCTCGGGCAAAAAGGTTTCTTGCAAATAGGAAGTTCGAATTCATTGTAGCATTCAGTTTTCTTGAGAATGAAAAATGAGAATCTCACTAATGGTTGAAGGAATTATTCAAACAATCGGTAGCACCAACAGTGAATAATGATGATACTATTTGGCGCAATTTATCAACTCAGGGATTAAGTCCCATAAAAATCGATGGAACGGTCTCAATTCTCGATCTGACGCTATCAATCCTATTGGCGAGCTACCTTGTCCTACTTTACTTCCTAATCCCCCAGTCAGCGGTCGGGAACAGAATTTATGACCTCTGTGCTCAAGTCAAAGCCGTCCAGAATAACCTCGCCCCCGGTCTCACGCCCCAGGACCTGGGCACGGGTCCTCTACCGCCACTAATTTGGCTAGTGCCCAGCTAGGGACGGGAGTTGGTTCTACAGCCTCGCTCCCTCTCGCTCGGATTCCCTTTCCAACCCCCACCATTCCAACCCCCCTTCCTATTTCGATTGTTAGAGTTGCACCTTAGAACGCTAACAACCAGGCGCCATTGTACCCTAATCCCTTCCGATCCTTCCCAAATGTGGCGATAAATCTATTCGCCCTTCCACTCTGCGCACGTCCCTTTCCACTTGGATCCTTTCTCCCCTCCTCCCCATCCAACCCTGCTCACATCTCCTTTTGCCACTACTCCTCCTCTTCCTCAAAGAAAGCTATTTTCACAGTTTAGGACCCTAGCGGGAATATATGGGTCAGACTGTGAGCATAAAGCGCTCGACTTACAACACTTCGTTTGGGGAAATCAGTGAGTAGTTTCCACTAAAGTCATGTTTACGTCTACAGAATTATTTTCCTTTCGCTGGTCGTTGAACTGACATCGGTTCTACATGCTCCTTTTAGTTTACATGGGCTATAAACGTGGTTCTCCGGGGTCGGCGAATTTGTCGAGGGGATCTTGATAGCAAACCCATTATTACCGATACCTGTTGACACAGTGTTTCAAATTCGCTGTAACTGTAACTTTTGAAATTGACATTGTGATAACAAATACTGAATAGAATCATAGCAATCTTAGCCACAGTGGAACAAATATGAAACCATACCAAAAACGCTGCAAATTTTATCCACGCGTTGGTTATTCCTCGGACCAGGAGGATGGAGTAAACGGGGAAAATGGGTAGATATATACCCATTATGACCCGTACGCACTTCCGGTGGGCGCCAATTGGTCTGGGACCCATTTCAATGGATTCAGCATCCAAAATATTTGTTGAGAATGATACGTCTAGATCGCTAAATCTAGAAAAACCTTTTTTCGAAAACACATTTCGACCCCTACCTCCTCTAAATTCGGTTCGATCGGGCTGAGAAGTTTCAAGGACCAGCCAGAGACCGGTCTCCGACCAAAACTTCATAATTTAGAAAATTTTCTACAACTAAAAGTGGCGTGGAAGGCGGACGGTGGACGATCATGGTACTTTTTTGTTCCAGACACCATGGAAAGTCCAGAAAAGAATTTTGGGGCCGATCGGAGATCGTCGATTTCTATGACCTTGACCATGAAAACATAGGTTGATTATTATAGGAATTACCAACCAAAACCTGATGATGGAGACGAATGAGTTAAGGTTTTTAGTACTGAACACGGTCCATCAGACAATCAGACCATCTCCCACCCAATTGAAGCCTCTGTACCTGAAGATTATCGACTCCGGTGGAATGTTTAACTAGGGAAAATGAGGACAGAAATTGATATTGAACTTCTCCAAAATTATGGTCGTTGCAGTGACATGTTAATTAAATGTATAGAGTCGAATGGATATGACAGAAAATATTTCCGATGAAAATTCAGTCAAACTAAATAATGCAGGTAGTATGTTGAATTAAATAAAGGCGGTAGGGGAGTGGTGGGCTTTCAAAATATCAACGCGGAGTTTCGGATAACGACGGTAATCAAATGTCGAGGACTCTCTTCAGTCGTGTAAAGCGTTATTTGTAGTAGTTGAAAATAACAGCGTGTTTGATAATAATGAACGAAACGTAAAGTTGAAAAAACATGGCAAAAAAGGCCCGTCCCTGCTGAATAACAATTCCCCAATCATTCGATTCGATTGGATAAACAAACTGATACGAGAAAGTAATCATCCCTTAACGATTACTTGATCGTCCTTCGGGAGAAAACCCTGTAACGTGGCCCAGCTTCGTCTGTATGCGAGCAGTCTTACATATTGACCTGCGCACAGGGCTGGTTCACTTCATAGACGAATCAAAGCCACTGATTGTAGTGTGGTGGACAACCACTGCTGCATGGGTGCACGAAAATGTGGTCCAATCAGCTATCAGCGTTTGATCAGTCTTGTGTTGATTCTTGGCCCATCGCCATGTTGTTATTCAGGCTGTCTCAAGAAAAAAGTTAATGACAGAATACCCCAACAGTGAACTGTATTTAGCAACTCAGAAATTGGGAGTTATTTAGATATTTTGTAGTTTTATGCTGATCTTGACTTTTGCTGACTATGTAGTTATCAATCTGAACTAACTAACACATCAATGTGTCTGGCACGTCATCTATAACATGGTTACATGTACTTCATTTCTGTCAATTAAGTTCCTTTCCCTCATGTTAACCTATTGTAACAATTTATATTCTTCGTAAATAATTTATTACAATCATTCACTTGAATACACTGTTCACATTCGCGCACTTACACAATGACACAATCACAAGGCACAATTCACAATTAACGCAGTTGTCGCACTATTTATAACACGGCACGATTTATAACACAAAGCATCTATATCCGGACTCCGAACTGAACTGCTGCGCGGCGTTCCTGGGTCTCTTTTATACTCGCTGCCTCTTTGTCGAGTACCTTCTAGAACGTTCCCTGGTTCTGGGAACTCGACATGTTGTCTCGAGTGAACGGGAAGGTTCCAGCCAATTCGATACAATGCACAATTCCTCGAAATGACTGCCCTTAGTGCAGGTGCCAGCTTGCAACACTATCCTGCAGAACCATTCTAATAACCATTCACATCATATCACCATTCCAAGGATCCCCATTGGGAGCAAGTAAATGAGCATGAAAAGAGGCAATGCTTACAAGAACAATTCAGCCTGTAGAAAATCTGTAGATCACAGGCATTTTGGGCACAGATGACATATGCATTGGGTACAGTGGACCTACTGTCTCTATTAGTTACCAGGATTGTTGCTAATTGTGGCAGAAGTTTTCAACATTGAATGAACCTTCTGTCTGTGCATGCATGGGCATCAAGTGATTAAGTTCAGCGAGTCCTGGCCTTGTGTCTGGGTTGCATAGCAGCACCGTAATCATCATATGAATATTGTTAGGCCTGGCTTCAGAACAAACACATAAACGGAAATCCTGTTCAATTCAAATTATGTTATTCTTTGAAGAGACACAACAAAACACTGCTGGTTGCTAAAAATGCTACACTTCATAAAGTGGCAACAACCAACTATTGGCGTCAACTCAATAGGATATGCGCTCCCCTCTTGAGCTAACCTCTCATCCCATAAACGCTCTATGTTTATTCATCTCACGACTCCATGTATTCTGTTATCAAACGGGAGCCTGTTATAGGATCGTGACGTAAATGAATCAACCCCCTCCGTGGAACGCTAACACGCAATTTGCTGTACAAATGACCCTCCATTCGAGTAAATTTATAGCGCGGAGCATTCCACTCTAAATGATTTGTAGGAGATTCAGAAAGGCCTTGCCAGGTCCAGACAATAGCTGACCGAATTCCAAAGGATCGATTTTCAGCTGGGGTAATCTCAAATCCATTATCTTACTTCTTCTTTGACAATCAATTCTGTACGCTGAGGTATGAATCTGAGATGAGAACGTGGTTGGAATGATCCGAATTCGGGAGATATGTTCTGATGGTTTAATACTGTACCTAAATTGGTCAATTTATTATCAGTTTGATTTCTTCCAAAATCCGTTCCTCAAAGCATTCACCTTTAGAAATGTTGGGCGTTGCCTTCGGTGACAGGTTGGCGTTAGAAGCCAAGTCTATCCTTTTACCCGGAAAACCGGCTACAACGTTCCACCTGGCTCACGCCTATATTAATCCCACGCCTTTTTTCATTTCCGCCTAAAACTCTGCGTGTTGTTAACGTCCAATCCGAGTAATATTATACGAACGTGTGAAGGTAACGACGGCCTGGGAACAAAACGAGCTTCATTCCTGCCCGGATCTGACGACAACGTGTACATACCGCACTTCAAAGGGACTCGACTTCTTTTTATTAGGTAACGTGAGCTCATGGGACCGGTTTATACACATATTTGCTGTTGAGGGCACGGATTTTTCGGCCAATGATGGAACTTTGTACTGCGCAACTGTGTCACGTTGAAGGCAATTTCCCAAGAATCGCTGGATTAACGATTTTACTGGAAACTCTCTGTAGAGTGTTCCTCTGTGGTTTATCATTTTGAATACTTGGTTCAAGCTCGTGCCGGAGCGCGTATCTTTGAGGATTCCAGACTGAGAATCAACCAATTTTAAGAAAAAATAAAAATTGAGAAAGAAATATATAATTTTCGGTAACATTCTTGGGTCGAACGCAAATTTGTCGTATTTCTCATTTTCTGGTGACCTCAAAGGCAAAATAAATTTCCTGTACAACGTCCACCATACATTTACTGTTCAAGACGTGGTTGTTAAGTTCATTAAGTTCATGTTTCAAAGGAATCTACCGGGAGAGAGCCGTTAGGCAACCCGCGGTAGTATCCAGCGCTCGTGTAGAAATCTGTAGAACAAGTGAAGCCCTTGAGAGATTTTCCGGTTAGCACTACATTAGCAAGAGAGGACAGCCGGGGAAAGGGCGGTTGTGTGTCTTGTGACTCAATAATGCATGCGGGCGAACAGCAGCGGACTCGGGATCTCTAAAAGGTTTCTAGTAAGGTCTGGCGCATCGTTAGAACTACCACGGTGATACATTTAAAGGCTGCCTTCGCAACTCCCATGGGGAATCCATTAAGAAGACAAGTTCATTAAATGAATTAGTATATTTTCGACAAATTAATAACACGAGGAAAATCCGCATTTGTTTACGACCGATTGCGAAAAAAGCCCACAGGCTCCAGAATAAACTAGGTTAATCCGTCAAATAATCAAAAACGCTGCCAATTCTTACACAGGGGTTGGTTATTCCTCGGACCAGGCGCATGGAGACTCATTTCTTCAACATGGGGGAAATAGTGGGTGTGTCCCGAATCCATTCCAATCGATTCAGGGTCCAAAATTTATTGGAAAATGATACCCCACACGCCTAGGTACCAGAAATATTGAAAACACTTGTACGAAATGGATACAGATATTCATTCTGACCCATAACTCCGGTGGGTGCCAATCGTTCTGGGACCCATTTCATTGGATTCAGCGTCCGAAATTTAGTCGAAAATGATACCCCACACGCCTAGGTAAACAAAAATCTCAAAAAACCCATTTTGACCCATACCCACTCCACCGGGCACCGATCTGTGCAGGACCCATCCTAATGGAACCAACATCCAAAATTTAGAGGGTAGAAAATGATTTGCTACGGGCTGAATGTTTTGAGCCGGAAAAAGGTTCCTGACCAAATTTTTCAAATATAAAGAAAATTTTCTAATACCGAAAACGGCGTAAACGGCCGTTACGGCGGATAGTGGGCATCTACTGCGTCCACTAAATTATGGGATGGCCCCGGACCAATTGGTGCCCACTGGAGAAGAGCGACAATTCAAAATGGGTACCTGCTTACTTATTTTGAAAGAGGGATTGAGATTTGGGTTCCTTGGCGTGTGGGGATGTCATTTTCCACTAAATGTTAGACACTGAATCGACTAGAATGAGTCCAGGACGTTCTGCACTCACCATTTCCCCCCTACTACTGCTCCAAAGAATGGCTAACCATCAAGGAAGAAGTTTCAGCGTTTTTGACCTAGACATCATGAAACATAATATGCTGCCACATTTTGGCTTCCATGATGGCTTGGGCATGATGATTATCCAAGATATAGCCAACCAAAATCAGCAGCAACATATCGTTGATAAATGTATTTATCCATAGATCACCCCTGAGAAGGGTATTGTTTAAAAACTGAGTCGTAGTCTTTGCCTTCTCGATTTCCAGGGAGAATTTATATACCGTTTGGGGTTTCGCGTGCCTGTCCATCCACCTCCTGCCACTGGATCACCGAGTTATAGGCCCGTGCCTCGCCTCACCACGATTTCTCATGCCAACTAAACGCGAAGGCGAGGAAGGGTTATTCGTCCAATTACAGTGAATTCGGCTCGGAATATATCTTGAGGGAAACGTGAAAAGTCTCAGAAGACGGGGTGAGGTAGCGAAAGCACGGTAAGTTGCCACCTAATTTGTAAAACCGCGTTTTCGCAGCCAGCGGAGAAAAGCCTTCCATTTCAACGCTATGAGCCGACGTAGATAAATGCGGGCTTTGTCGACAATTTTGACCTAGATCTCGCCAGGAGCCTTGAGCCCCTTAACCTCAACCTCGAGCAAGTCTTCGACATCTACTCCGGCAAATAATTCATCCTAAACCCGCTCTTCTTATCAACTGTCAAGTCACTCTTGAAGCATAAAGCCCGTGGATAACTCGACAAACTATCGCCCTTACGGTGCATAGTGAGAGTGCCGCTACTTCATCAGCGAGACTTTCTTCAATGCTTGAGAGAAGATTCTGTGAAGAGAGTACTAAGTACGAAAGAGGACGACGCGGGCATATCTTCACCGTTGGGATCACAGTTATACCACAAGTAGGAGCTAAACGAAATGAAGATACTCCCAAGTTGCCGGCCTGGTTCTATATCATCATCACGTCAAATTGGAGGTTAAAGGAAATGGTTCGTTTCACGCAGGTCCGCATAGATTTTGAAAATACCTCCTCCGTGCAAACAACATAACGAAGACATTCAAACACCATTCTTTTGAGTCACCTCGTTCTAATAAATTATGTTCATTCTTACTTGCACTTGTTAAATGTTACGTTTCACTCGCTAATTTTCTTTTTTTTTTTGTTATTGCTTTCCCAAAATTAAATAATGTATTTCTGTTATCCTCCAAATTGATGTGTAAAACCCCACTGATATGGAAAACCTCCAATTAGACGCAAAAATTTTTTATAACATAAATAAACCCTTTATCAGTTTTACAAGGGTCCATAATAGTCATCAAAATTGGTGGACAGAATTCAAGGAAGGGCAGACCATTATTTTAAATAATACTAGTAATATTTCGTGATTCTTCACACATACATCAGGAAGATATCCCGTCGGAACTGTTCAAAAATTCATTGTTTATCCCGGCACAGCGCCCTAGCGTACGCATAATTATCTATGTTTGCATAACTCATCAACCGTTGCATTCTGGAAGCACATTTCAAGTTGTTTAAATTAAGTTTTGATTAGGAAGGAGAGAATCATATTTTATTTCGAATGACGAAAATGAAAAAATGCGACACACGGAGTGTGTAGCCCAGATAATGAGGTGCCTACTACTACCATTATGACGTCACCGTCATAGCTAATTTCCTACTTCGTCTTCTACATAATATTTTCCGACAGTCCTACCAGAGGTACAGAGAACAGAAGAGGCTTGAGGGCCGCCCAATGCGGTCCAATCGCCCAAAAATCCAAAATGAATCCGAAATGATCCAAGCGCCATCTCCCGTGTATTTTGATACCACAGGCAGCACATGTGTTTTGTAGTAAACAGTTGCTTGCTGGGCAGGGTGGGAGTGACACTTATTACTTTTGTTTATTAATCATAGAATAAGTTATGATTTCATGCCAGCGCTCAAATCCCCCTGGCCCCAGTTAAATATCCCATTTCCTGAACACAATCATTCAGCATTACAAGCTGAAAACGAAGGCTTGCAGATGGGATTTCCATTCAGCGACCACAATTTTAATGGACAAATCCACAGCAATAACCCACACCGCCCTTCTAGCAGCGCCAAAAATCTCGCCCCCCCCCAAAATCCCATTTATTAACAAATAAACATTTTTGGACCTCGTTTGCTTCATGACTATTCAAGGAATAACCAACCAAAAGAGTCTTCTTGGGTTATCTGATACACCCTCGATACTTAGGTTTGCTGGATATCAATAATTCCCCGCCTCAAAAAGGCTTTTCCTGATCGAATCGAGAGTATTTTGAAACCCTTTCGGTAGTGAAGCGTGAGAATGCTGAGAATTGTGGACAAACATCGTCGAGAATGAAGGGAATGTTGGTCAACTGCATACTCGTTCGCAGCGCAGTGAGACATTTACACATCGTTCCGCTCATGTGAATGTGTTTTGTTATGGTAAATACGTATTCATCAGCGTACGCAACCATTGGATAGCATGGTCGCTTCACGGCCTCTCGTCTTGGATTGGATTTAATGCCATCGTCAATTTTACAGTATCTCCTGCCAACTTCAACACTTATTCAATGTAAAGCCTCATTGTGTTGCCATGTTCAATATTATACTTCTACTGCGATTTTTGTTAATCAGCCACGGGCATGACATAAAAAGGTTACAAAATAGGTGATCTCCCTTGTCAGTTTCCACCTTGAGAGAGTATATATTATCACCACTACATAAGTGGTAAGCAACTCTTCATAAAAGTTCTTTTTATATTAACTTTCTTCCGAAGAAGAAGCAGTAGAAACAGATGCCAGAGCTGTAAAGCCGAGTTCGCGGACAATGAAAGAAAAACCCCTGAGCGCAAATCTTCCTCCAGTTCAGGCATTAAGAAATCGCGTACTTCCTTGGCATTTTCTCATTCGAGTCCTTTTCCTCGCCTTTATGCTTTTATTTTTTTCCAGCCTCCTTCGCCCCTCATCTTCCACTCCTCGCCGGAGGGTTTCCCTTCTAATCTAATCAAAGGAGAAAACCCAAGTCCTCCGCCTAGTTGTCAATTAGGAAATGGAAACGGTGCGAAAAACGAGGAGGTAGCAATGTTTTCATTCTACTTTTTCAGCGCCTTTCCCATCTATTGTTCTGTGTGTTCTATGCTCTCATTCTTGTTTTATCAAACGTCAACTCAACTTATGACATGTGGACAATCTTTACTGATTCAATTAATCAATTATTCAGACCCTCAATTCATGAATGCTCACAAATCTGACAACCAACGGTCTTTCAGATTTATTATCCTTAGTCTTCTATAATGCAATCAAATACACTTGTGATGGAATTATTCAATGAATTTCTTTGCATTTTGCGCTTAAAAACGGACATCCGCAATGAAAACAAAGGAAAGACAGGCGTCACCGAGGAATCTTTGAAATAATTCGTGTTTTTGGTATCATCATGATTTTTTTTTCTCAGTTTTGCGATAGTACATCTGTAAATGTAAAATAACGTTAGGCTTAGCCTAAAAAACTGACATCAACTAATAAATAAACACAGATCTGGGTGTGATAAGATGATAATATGTACATCTTCACCGTTCGTCAAAAGAAAAATCGAGACCGGTGACAGTAATAGGTAATTATCATCACTGTAATTGTTATTGATGCCCATCAATACCCAAAGAAGAGCATGAAAACATTGAAAATTAGCCATGACATAGGTAAAGGAAGGGGGGAGGGGGAAAGTTAATAGAACTAGGTGGAACGTACTGGATACCAAAACCCGTTAATTATGGCTGAAAGAAGAAGCAATCAGAGTTGTCATTGAAGTAATTGCTTTCGGACCTCGTCGCTTTTATTACGTGGCATTTTTATGACCAATTAAGAATTTCCAACTATATTGAGTCTTTCCAAAACAAAGCGAGCATTTTTCACTTAAAAAGTTTATTAAGGGTGAAATGAAGAAGAGAAACAAATTGACAATTATTTCCTATCAGAACGTCGTCATGATTCGTGCAAAATGATGAAACAAAAAACATAATCATTCGCATAATTTTATAACGTTCTTTCCAACGATACCCACTCCTATCGCCCTGCAGACTGAAATGAATTATATTTTCTGGATGACCTTCGTAGTAATTGTATGAAGTCAGAGCCGAATTACTAAGATAAAGCCAAAAACACAAAAAAAAATCTTAGAAGTGCAAAAATTAGGATTTTTAGTTGGAAAAAAAAAAAAAAAAAAATCTACGAGGCACTTTTTGTTGTAGACGATCTGTAAAATCGACTCCTTGAGTTTGTCCCGTAATTTGTGAAGACTCCTGTACATAGAAATGTGCAATTTTTCTCTGCTGTAATTTCTTTTACAGTATATTCCCAATAAAGTAGTTCAAGATCCCAAAAGCCGAAATATCTCTCTCATGGGTTCATCGATAGAATCGTATGAAACATGACAAGAGAAAATTTCGTATCGCGGTCTCCTGACGCTTTTCGAGTTTAATTGCGAGGCATAAAGATCCCCCCCCCCCCCCCCAAATAAAAATAAAAACGCCGCTAATTCTTTCACAGGGGTTGGTTATTCCTCGGACTAGAAGCATGGAGACTCATACCAATCGATTCACCGTCCGAAATTTAGTCGATAATAATAATACCCCACACGCCTAAGTACCAGAAATTTCGAAAATCGTTTTTTCGAAATAAGTGGGTAGATACACAATTTGACCCGTAACATCTTCCGGCGGGCGTCAATCGTTCCGGAGCCTTATGAATCCTCATTGGATTCAGCGTCCAAAATTAAATGGATAATCATACCCCACACGCCTAAACCGCCAAAAACCTCAAAAATCCATTTTTAAAAAAAACACATTTTGACCCCTATCTCCCCTAAATTCGGTCCGATCAGGCTGAGAAGTTTCAAGGGCCAACTAGAGCCGGAAACGGGTCCCTAATCAAAATTTGCTTATTTTAAGATGTGCTAAATTTACACAAAAACCATGGTTTGTAGCTTCGAACCATTAATTGGGCTCTTCTAGAACCGTTAGGCAAGACAACGATTTCAGTTTTGTGTCAGTCTGAATGGAGAGGAGCGAAGGGACCTAATTCTTCTTAAATATGATAGGTAGATGATTTGATATTTGAATCTGATATTAAAAGCGCGAGAGGTGGGCGCTTATAAATAGGGTCGAACGATCCGCTCACACTCATGCGTAATGACTGGTTCTCAAGAGAGGGAGGAACTAAAACACCACCGGATCCCATCGATCAGAATAAAACCTATCAGAAGAGGGTTGGAGGCAGATCAGCGGTGAAGGAACATGATCCGGAGGTGGCGCAGCCCAATAAACTAATGGAGCGCTCTCAATCCTGAAAGAAGAATTAGCCCTCATTCGTCCCTGACGAGCCGTAATCCCGGTCGACAAGTTTTCAGCAAATATTTACTACTTCAAATCAGCTTTCCGTGAGACGGTTTAAATGATGACGAGAGGTGTTGGTGGTAGGGGTGGTTGTGTGTGGGGGTGGGGGTGGATAATGGGACGAGGGATGCGCCGAGGGGGTCGTCGGGGCGTTGATTGGCACCGCCTAGTTTCCCAAGGGCTTCGATATCTCACCTCCCGCCGTCTGCCTCACACTTCACTGTCATTGCCGTCACGTTGAACAAATTTCCAAAAGCGAAAAGGGCTGCGGATAATCCCCCTCGTTCTCGTTTTTGTTGGCAGTCGAATTTACTTGTTTGTCACCTTCAAATCAGCCGTTTGTTCCAGATGGGCTCTCTCTCTCACTGTCTCTCTCTCTCTTTCTCTCTCTCTCTCTCTCGAACGTGGGAAGACACAAAAATACAGTTCGTTTAGTCCGAAGTTCTGAATGATTCGTGAACCGTTATTCCGCACGGTGCCTTTGGTGCCCTCAACTGCCCAGTGGCTCATTCCTGTGGCTAGGCTACGACGGCCACAAGCTCCCTGGCATTGAGGGGAAGCTGGGTCACGGTTAAACCTTGACTGTTTGCAGCGCTATCTAGCGAGAGCTGATATCGGCGACTCTGTGGTATCAAATATTTGATACCCCCACATGCCTAGTTCCCGAAATGCTCAAACATCTTCAGCAATGGTGCATTATTCCTCAGAGCAAGAGTTTAGAGAAAAAAGTGAGTGTACAGAACTCATCTTCGGTTGGTGCCAATCGGTCCAGGACCTATCTCGATGGATTCAACGTCAAATATTTAGTGGAAAATGATAGCCCACATGCCTAGTTCCCAAAAAGTCCCGAAAATTCAGTTTCAAAAAATACATTTTGGCCTTTCATCTCCTAAAATTAGGGCCGATCGGGCTGAAATGCTTCGAGGGCCAACCCATCTGTCGAGACAAAAAAGGTTTCTGACCAAAATTTCTATTTTTTTTTTTAAAGTTGTCTTTTCAACCACATGAGAACATTAGAAGGAATAATAAACCAAAACCGAGGTCAAGGAGGTCTCCAAACAATAATCACGCGTTCACATTTCGACTATTTCGAAATTCACATAAGGAAATGGCTTGTCAGAATTAAGCTTAAATTCGGTAATTGATTGTTCAATTGAAATTATGAACCATTGGGTAAACCCACAGTCACATTCAACCTGCAAATAAAAAGTTCGGGATTTCATGAAGAATTCGAATGGAGAAACCGCTCGAAACGGCCGAGGGAATTTCAGGATGCTTGAAGTTGATTGACGAACCATTCATTAAGGGAAATCATTTAAATCAGGTTTATGCGGCCAGGGGGAAGGGTTTTACGAGGGAATGATTTTGATCGTGATCGTCTTAACGTCAGAAGAGAAAAGACCCCCAGGCTTTGGCCCTCCCAATAGAGCAACCCCAGTTTTCTTTATGGCAAATCACTCAACGCCGCTCGCAGCTTGATTGGTTCAAATAAATCACTCGAAAAAGCTCCTCTGACCCTCTCTCGACTGTTGAATGGTTTTTGCGGAATGAGGGGGGGGGGGGGGTACCAATAGAAACGAAAGACGACTATCAACATCTATTTTCCCTGGCTTAAGCCCCTTTCTATGGGTACTCATCGCTAAGTGCCTTATGGTTTTAATTTGACATCGAATTTACGCCTTGAATACCTCATTATTGAGAAACTTTTTTAATTGTTCTCGCGGTAAACAAGACTGCTGAGATGTTCATTCCAGATCTCGATAACTGGGCTGTAAGGGGAACAAAATAACGTTCGCTTGAAACTTCGCAATCCACCCGTAATCTACCCATTCTCTTCTCAACAGTCATATTTACTCTGCAACCACCGTCCTGAGTCTCGGTAAACAGGACCACGAGAAGTAAATAGGACCGCATCCTTATCTGAAGGAGACGGTAAAAATCCTTTCTACATCACAACCAAAGACGGATGTGCGGTGGCGAAGGGAAAAAGGCTATGAATCTCCCGAGTAAAGGAAAAGTGCCCGTTATAACGTGAGCCGCTATGCTTCACATAAAGCACGCCCAAGAGCCATGCAGCAACGAAATTTCAAATTCTTGTACAGGGAAAATGAAAGAGTCGATGTTTTCATAGCGACGGATATTCGTGCCAAGGTTCATATCAACTCAGTGCCGTTAGTATAGGTCGCAATGATTCTCTTGGACCATTGAAGCAAGCCTGATAAAATAACAGATAAAAGTGACGTTTTTCACCGAGGGAAATTCAACCCTTTCTTTGACCCGAGGGATTCGACACAGTTGCGTTCTCCAAAGCAGGCGATTGTTCCGAATGAATCAAAGAGGTTCTACTATTTCGGCCAAAATGAGAAATGTATTACCTGAAATACACAACCAACCAATAACGTGAATGTATCCGGAGATCCAACGAGGATAACACGGAGCCAAGGGAACGCGAAGGAATACAAGGTTTCTTCAGGGATAATTTATTTTAAACACCCAGTTTATGTCAAATAAGTTCCCCGAGAATGTCTCATCAAACTCCCTTGAAAAGCAACATGAGTAGCAGCTACAGTTCATACTTTATAATGACAACATTTCCACTGGCTCTGTTAGCGAAATGATTCTTGAATAAAGAATGATCAATTTTCTTCGTCTCGAAACCGGGATAAAAGGATTGCACGGGGCCTCTCCAAAATTGCTCTAGAGGCCTCTCTTCTCTTGCTCTTGAGACGAGACTCGGCTTTCTCAAACTCTCTTTTCGCCCATTATTAAGGTCCCGCTCGATTTCTTTAAGGAGGCTTTACCTTACAAAATGCTCCGTATCTTGGTAATAGGCAAACCTACCCTCGGCTGAGGGCACTAAGGTATCAGGGGATCACGAGTAAAGGAGATTCATCAAAACGTTATGCCTATAAATTCTTTCGGTAATGAAGGAAAGAGAAGGATACATTTTTGCATTCATTAGTACTAAAAAAAGGGGGAAAACCAGCTGGTTGAGCGTGACAGGAAAGCAAAAAATGTTTTAGCGATACATACTGCGGGAAGAGAAACTTCATCACAATCTATTCACTAGTCGTAGTACAGAAGGCTTTGCAATGGGCACAAAGAAAACATCTAGGAGAAAGGTAAAACAAATTCTGACGAGAGAAATTACCGACAAAACATTTACTGATGCAAGTGGAGATTATGAGCAAAATATAACGGACGACCGTTGCAGGCTGGAATCCTTTACACTTCCAGGAACGTATTATGAGTCGATTTTTAAGAGAACTAGGTTCATAGAATAAAATTATAATCTTAAGAAAAGAAAAGAAGAAAAAAAAAGCTGTTAATTCTTTTATAGTGGTTGGTTATTACTCGGATTAGGAGCATGGAGACTCATTCCAATCGATTCAGCGTCCGACATTTCGTGGAAAATGACACCCCACACGCCTAGGTACCAGAAATCTCAAGAACCCACATTCGAACTTGGTAGATAAATACCCAATTTGACCCATAACCTACCCCAGTGTTAAGTTGAAAATAATACCACACATGCCCAGACCGCCGAAAATCTCAAAAATCCATTCAAAAAACACATTGTGTGGCTTACGGTGGACAAACGTTTCGGTTTTGGTTGGTTATTCCTGGAACAATCAACCTATGTTTCGATCTCGGTTGACATTCGGCTTGATACCACAGGGTGCTTACTCAAAAAAACTATTAAAATGTAAAAGAAGTAAACTTGGTGAACGAAACACCAGGCGTTTACGATATAATGCAGCATTTACAAACAGGATAAAAACTACCACAACGAGAGTAGACTATTCGCAAACAGTCGTAATAACTAGTGATAAAGCGAGCGGAATGGCGGTAGGTAGCGACCATAGGGGCAGTGTCAATATCTTCCGCGTGGACCGTCAAGCTTTCTTTTACCTTCTCTGTGCAACGCCTAAACCCTGTTTCCGGACCAGACCATTCAGATACTACCAAAACTATCGTATAAATATTGTATTCATAATTATTGTCATCAGAAAATTGTATGAATGCCTATTTCTGGCTAATTTGTATCTTGTAGTTGTTGACTGTGGCTAAGGGCGAAGTATCCGAGTGACGTCAGCTCGGTAGTGTATGGAAACCTCCTCGAGAGCGACCCTAACAGCTGATGGCACTCCAGATCGCCACCTATCTTAAGCACGTCCCGTGTTTTCCAGGTGCTCAGAAGCGTCGGACATGTGGGCCTGCGGCTGTTTTCTCCATCATTTATTATCGCTGAAGCCTCTTTTCATCGCTGAGTCTCTGGCGGATCTTTTGGTGGCCGTCCTGACCGGCCCGCTCCCTCGGATCCCAGACCGCTACTCGGGCCCTCTGGAAACTCTCATATTTTCGCTCCTGTCACACGAACCGTCGCGGCGGCCTGCTGCGAAGGTTTTATTGTCTCACCCACTCTTAGCCCGACACGTACACACTCTCCACTACACCTTAACATTTCAACCACAACCTAAGCAGTAGCTCTACTATATCCCGTCCCTTCTGATTTATGTCGCCACAAATAAGGCAAGCTTTCCTCCTATATCCCAACGTCCATACAACGTTCGCCTCTTTCTTACAGACGCCCTGGATCAATATAAACCAACCTATACCTCACCCAGTGAACCAGAAAAATGATGTATTTACTGAATAATATTATTTTCACAATTTGAATCGATTGTCGTCTACATAATATGTCCTTGCGTCGTCTTCACGGGCGTAATAACTCTTACTCTCCTAAGAAATATCTGAGCCTCGCCGTATCATACTATTTCAAGAGACAGATGACCGGTTTTTGTTTGATTATTCCTATCAAAAGCATAGACACCCGTTCAATAGTAAACAAAACCTTTTCAAAAGCAGGGTGTAGGTATGAGTCCGGACCATTTGCAGCACACCGAGAGCGTTACTTATGAGTCGAGAAGGGGTATTTTGAAAGTGGTACTCATCGAAAACAATGTGCACTTGAAAACTCCATTTAGCTACTCTGGAGACTTCGAAGATTGCATTTCCCGCGCAACGAGATCTACCAGGAATAATAGGGAAATTGTTTTTCGATAAGGCGCCTCTTGTTTATTGTTCCACCGCGTTACGTAAAGCGCCAACCACTATAATACTCTCTTGGGTAAGTATTCTTGCATAAACAAGTTATGTTATTGGGCTAGAGGTCAACCTCTTCATTGGCGCCCAAATTTGATTGCTGACGTTTCATGTCTAGATCAAAAACACAGATGTCCGGCCGCCGTACGCGCCATTTTAGGTAGTAGAAACATTTCCAAAATTCTGACATATTGATCAGGGACCACTTTTTGGCTCTAGTTGGTCCTCGAAACTTTTCAGCCTGGTCGGCCCGAAATTGGGTGAAAATGTGTTTTTTGAAACTAGATTTTCAGGATTATCAGGAAACTAGGCATGTGGAGTACCATTTTCACCAAATTTTGGGTGCTGAATCAAATGGAATGAGTTCAGGACAATCCACACTCACTGCTTCCCCTTACTCTTGCTCCAAGGAATAATAAACGAATGGGGCTCGCCATTATATCTGAAACGTTGAAATTCCAACTAAAATTAACGTTCGGGAGGATATATTTCATGTGAAAATGTCAAATGTAATTAGCGTTCCAACGGTACGATCAACATTGCGATATTTATTAACCGTGGAGAAATTCATATTTTAATGCGTAAAAGCTGCAAATTATTCGGGGAAGTTCTCGGTCGTGTTGAAAACCGTATCTCAGAGGTCATCTATTTTCTCGTTGCTGTACATTACTACATGAATTTAGTAGCTGTACACAGATTCCATTGAGGATTGACGATTTATTTATCAGGGTGAATTCAGCGCAACGTTCTGCACATGTGCAAATGTCGATCCGTTCAAGTCGTCGATGATCGTACTGATTTACCTCAAGGTCCCCGATCAATTTCATTAAAGTGAGAGCCAAATATCAGTTTTGCGGGAAATATTAAAGTAAATCGACCTCTTCATTATTCATAAAAAATAATCAAAATCCATAGAGTAACAAACAAAAATTATTATTATTATTATCGATGATTTTCATACCGTCGAATCGACCCAATAATTAATCACCCGCCTACCCACAGCCACTACCCATAAGATTCGCTCAATTACCACCACGCCTAATGTGCTCGTTCTTCGACGATCGCCATTAATGATAATAGTCGCCACCTGTTGCTCGAATATCGACTTGACGCAATTCCAATTAACGGTAAGTGAGGGAGGATATTTATTTTTATTTACCTTCAATTTAAGGGTTTCAATATAAGCTGAAAACATATTCTTTTCTTCGCTACTATGGCTTGAAAACAAAAAGTGAGGTTTCAATTTTCTTCACAATAAATTTTGTAATTTGTACTCACAAGTCACATACTGACATGACTTGAAGGCGGCGTATTTGAGGGTTTATTTACCATTATACATTTTTTCTACACATAGGTACTTCCAATATCGACAAAGTCGTTCGTGATCAGCAATAATCAGTAACGAATACACACTATTTCATTCAAACTGAAAAAATACAGACGACAAAGGGGAAAATGGGGGTGGGTGTGGCGGGTCTCGGACCCATTCCAATCGATTAAGGGTTCAACATTTAGTGAAAAATGATACCCCACTCGCCTAGAAAAATCTCGAAAATCCATTTTTCGAAAAACACATTTTGACCCCTACTTCGCCAAAATTTGGTCCTATCGGGTTGAAAAGTTTCGAGGACCAACTAGAGCCGGAAACGGGTGAGCAAAATGACCAAAATTTCAGATTTCTAGAAATTTTTCTACTACCAAAAACGGCGCGGACGGTGGACGGCGTACGGCGGGTAATGGGTAGATAGGTACCCATTTTGACCCATAACCGTTCCAAGACCCGTTCCATTGGATTCAGCGTCCAAAATTTAGTAGAAAATGATACCCCACACGCCTAGAGCGCAAAAAATCTTGAAAATCCATTTTTCAAAAAACACATTTTGACCCCTAAACCAAAAATAATTCCAGGAAAGGGCGCTAGTTGCGTTATCATTCATAAATGAATGAGTATCATTCAGTAAATGTTCACAAGTAGAAGAAACGTAAATTCTACAGTCACATGCGTTACCGTGAGCAAAGTTTCAACATAATTGATACGCGTTGATGTAGATAAGCGTCGAACGAGCATTTCAAAATAGTTCCAAAGCTCTCTCGTCAGATTATTCGCACTGACGCGTTCCTTGGTGGTCTCATTCCAGATCAGAGCTCTCTGGGAGATGAGCGAGATCTTGTATGTTCGATCGTTCGGACCACCGATTTGTGAATTTAAGAGGACAGAGGTTTGTATCAAACGAAAACGCGCCACATATTCAGAGATATTCAGCTTCAGATGTCCGTATGAGAAAATGACTGATAGATTAGAAGTAGGACCAATCCCAGTGCTGTTGAAGTACTCTGGCCAAACTTATTGCATATTGCGTCATATACTTCATTTTGGTTGATTATTCCTTGAATGAATGATGGAGCACCTATCGATTTTCCTGATAGGTCAAGTAATGGAGACCTGCCTGACTATCTGAGGTACCATTTCTCAAGGTATCAAAGTTGGCAATGAATTCATAGAGGTAGGTCTTTGGCCAATTGGTGCCCAGTGGTGGTTTTTTGGTAGACAAATTTCTAAAAATCTAAAATTATTGTTGCGAGCTCGCACCGGCGCCGGCCAAATGGGCTGCCGGCATCGCAAGGTCAACGACCTGTGGAAGGCTAAGGGACCGTTCTCCAACATTCGAGAACCTCCCCGTTTGTCCCCGAACGTTCTCGACCGGGCATCAGGTATAAAAACAGACCCACGAGCACCGCCCAAGTTCAGTTCAATTCGGAGTCCGGATATAGACGCTTCTCGGGTTATAAATTGTGCCGTGCCGCGTGATAAATAGTGGGACAACCGCGTTACAACTGTGTATTGTGATTCTGTCATTGTGTAAGTGCGCGAATGTGAACAGTGTATGTACTCAAGGAACGATTGTTAATAAATTATTTACTAAGAACATAAATCGTTACAATTGGTGTCAGATGTGGGGTTACAAATTAGTGTTATAGTGTTGGACAATAGTTAGTGTTAAAGTGTTACAGTGTTTTACAGTAGTTATAAAGTGTTATAGTGACTTTAGTGTGTTACTGCGCGTTTGAATTCTTAAAAACGAACAAAATGAAGTTGACCGATTTGAAAGTTAAACAGCTGAAGGAAGAGCTGGAAGAGCGCGGCTTACCTACCGGTGGAACAAAAGCAGATCTACGCCTACGACTTAAGGAGAACTTGGTTGAAGAAGGTCATGACCCAGACAACTTTGACTTTGTGGATGATATCACCAGAATCGAAGAGAATTCTAGACAACTGATTGAAGAAAACTCTCGAAGAATGGAAGAGAATTCTAGACAACTGATTGAAGAAAACTCACGAAAAATGGAAGAGAATTCTAGACAACTGTTCGAAGAAAACTCAAGAAAAATGGAAGAGAATTCTAAAAGAATCGAAGAGAACACCAGAAAACTGGAAGAGAATTTGGTGAGTCATATGGATAAAATAGTGAGTGATGTTGCCAACATAAAAACAGATGTAGACAGACTGGAGGACAATCTGAAATCATTGTCCAACACAGTTGACGATAAGATCTCTCAGGTTAGAGACGAAATTGAAAACAAAATTCGAGCACTAGAGAGAAGCAATCAAGGAAAGTTGAGGCACATGGATATACCAGCAGAAGCCAGCTTCAACAGTGGCAATGAAGAGAAGTTTACCGGAACCAGAGTAAATAAAATTAAGCCACCTACATTTGATGGGAAGGTGCCATGGTCAACATACAAGAGACAGTTTGAAGCTGCAGCTGTTGCAAATGGATGGCTCGAACAGTATAAAGCAACGGCTTTAATAGTTGCATTGCGTGGAGAAGCCTTGAATTACGAATTGTTGACTGCCAGGTTGGATATGAGATACGGAGATGCTCATCTACAACAAGTCTACCGTGTGCAGATAAATGACAGGAACCAGAGAGCCACCGAGACGCTACAGGAATTTGAAGCGGACATTGCAAGACTGGTGAGACTGGCTTACCCTACAGCGCCTGATGACTTTTTGGAGCAGCTCGCTGTCCAGACTTTCGTAGATGGAATCAGGGACAGTGAAACTCAGCAAGCATTGAGACTCGCACGCCCAAAGACCTTGTGCGATGCCCTGGCGCATGCTTTGGAATTTGAGGCTGCGAAGCAAGCCTCTCACCGGAGCGGAGCACGTCTGAGACAGGTAGCGGAAGAAGAAGAGGACATCGTTGAGAGGGTACTAAGGCGTTTGAAGCAAGAGCCCGATTGGGAGGACCTCAAACGACAACTCAGATGCTGGCAATTGGGGGAGTCCTCTCACAGTTACAAGACGGGCAAGAAGAGGAGACCTATTCTGGACAACTGCGGCCACAGCTCAAGACCGGACCAGCAGGAAGAACACCTATGGAGGACCAGAATTATCCTGGGTGAGTGGCAGCCAGAGCACTTGCAGGAGCGGCAAGCAGAAGACCAGGAGCTAAGGGATCTTCTGGATTGGAAGAGAACCAACAGGAGACCCAGTTGGCCAGAAATTAGACATCGTAGTCCAACTATAAAAACCTATTGGGCGCAGTGGAACTCTATCATTCTGGAAGGAGGAATCCTGAAACGTCGCCTGGAGAGTAATGATGGTACTGAGAGAAGGACGCAGATCATTGTTCCACAAAAGTTGGTTCCCTTGGTTTTGGAGCATTTCCATGATGGAACATCAGGAGGACATTTTGGCATCACGAAAACGCTACAGAAGGTTAGAGAGCGTTTTTACTGGGTAGATAGCAAACAATCTGTCAAAGATTGGTGTAAGAAGTGTTTGCTATGCAATGCCGGGCAGGGACCAACTGTGAAACCGAGGGCAAAGATGCTGCAGTACAATGTGGGAAGCCCAATGGACCGAATAGCCAGTGACCGGATGAAGACTCGATACGACATAAAGGCAACTGAGGTGGGTTTCCAAGCAGGCGATCTTGTCTGGTTCTACAATCCGCGTCGGAAGCGAGGACTACCACCGAAACTCCAGAAGGATTGGGAAGGACCCTACGAAATCATGAAAAGAATCAACGATGTCATCTACAGGATTCGCAGAACTCCAAGAGGGAAACCGCGAGTGGTACATCATAATCGGCTGGCAGCATTCGTGGGCAGTTCGACGCAGGAAGACCTGTCGAGGACAGTGACTACACCATCAAGTATAGAAGACCCGGCAACCCTGGAGTTCAACATGTTCATGAAGAACTATGGAGGGACTAGCAAAGCGAGATTTGGAGTCACCAACGAAGTGCGCGAGAACCTTTTTGACGTTGGAAAAGATTATGCGCTAGCACACTGTGTAGCTGCCGACCTCAAAATGTCGAGAGGAATTGCCGAAATATTCAAGAAGAAATATGGTAATGTCGACCAGTTGCAGCGGCAAGGTCCACGCATTGGGAAAGCATTGTCACTGAGGATAGCCAACCAGCTGATAGTGTATCTAGTGACAAAACAGTCTTCCCACCAGAAGCCAACCTACAGGACTCTTTGGGATGCGCTACTTGCCCTGAAGAAGCTGCTCATTAAGCAGGGAATGAAGAAGTTGGCAATACCCAAGATTGGTTGTGGCTTGGACCAATTGGATTGGAGGATAGTCCGTAACTTGTTGGAGTTCATTTTCCAAGGGACCCAGATTGAGGTGCGGGTGTGTACCTGGAATCCTCATGGAAGAACTGATGTGAAGACTGTGGACTGCTATTTCTACCACCAAGGCAGCTGCAAGAATGGTGATAAATGCCGCTATCAACATGAGCCCTGTGATGAACAGATGCCCAAGATTGTTCTGGGACAGAACAATTCTAAGGAGGGGGCAGTGTTGCGAGCTCGCACCGGCGCCGGCCAAATGGGCTGCCGGCATCGCAAGGTCAACGACCTGTGGAAGGCTAAGGGACCGTTCTCCAACATTCGAGAACCTCCCCGTTCGTCCCCGAACGTTCTCGACCGGGCATCAGGTATAAAAACAGACCCACGAGCACCGCCCAGTTCAGTTCAATTCGGAGTCCGGATATAGACGCTTCTCGGGTTATAAATTGTGCCGTGCCGCGTGATAAATAGTGGGACAACCGCGTTACAACTGTGTATTGTGATTCTGTCATTGTGTAAGTGCGCGAATGTGAACAGTGTATGTACTCAAGGAACGATTGTTAATAAATTATTTACTAAGAACATAAATCGTTACATTATTATGGTCACCTTCTTTCCGGCTCCAGCAGGTCCTCAAAAATTTTCGGCCCGATCGGACCAAAGTTGGGGGATGTAAATGTGTTTTTGAAAATGGATTATCGACATTTTCGGCGATATGGCCGTGTGGGGTACATTTTCCACTAAATTTTGGAGCCTGAATCGATTGGAATGGGTCCGGGACACGCGCACCTACAGTTTCCCCCATGTTCGATATTTTCGGCGATTTGGGCAAGTGGGGGTATGTCTCCATGCTCCTGGTCCGAGGAAAAACCAACCCCTGTGAAGGAATTGTTTGAAAATTGAACAACCACAGAGCATTGGCAGAGATTTTACGGCGATCATATAGACAAACTCCTTCAACTCCCAACAGTCATGCGTTCTTAGTATCCCGCTTATATTATCTTTAAGGAATAATCAACCTATGTGGATGAATTTGCAGCGTTTTGGTTAGTTATTCCTTGAATAAGAACAATGTGTTCATGCAAAATGTCAATCTCTCTGATTCAGCCCAAAATTTTATTCTGGGCTTTTCAAAGTGTCTAGATCTAAAAAGTCAAATGTCAGTCTGCCGTCCGCGCCGTTTTTGGTAGTAAGATTTTCTAAAAATCTGAACATTGGGTGAGGGGTCTGTTCCCGGCTTTAGTTGGTCCTCGAAACTTTTCAGCCCGATCGGACCAAATTTGGGCGGGGTAGGGGTCAAAATGTGTTTTTCGAAAAAAGGAATTTTTGATATTTTTGGCGATTTATGCGGGGGGGGGGGGGGGGGGGTATAATTTTCCACTAAATGTTTGACGCTGAATCAAATGAAGTAGGTCCCAGAACGATTGGTGCTCCCTGGATGAGGTTATGGGTCAAAATGGGTACCCCTCAACCCAAATACAAAAGGGGGTGTTTTCAAGATATCTGTTACCTAGGCGTATGGGATATCATTTTCCACTAAATTGCGGACCCTGAATCGATTGGAATGGGTCCGGGACCCGCCACACCCTCTGTTTCCCCCATTTTCCCCATGTTGAAGAAATGAATCTCCATGCGCCTGGCCCGAGGAATAACCAACCCCTGTGTAAGAATTTGCAGCGTTTTCTATTGGTGTCCATTGAACATGATGTGAATGTCAAGGAAAGTCCATATTATATACTAAATACCGCTCAGTCAAAACCGCGCCGTTACCAACAGTTTGGAATATCATAGCTAGTGTTTGCGATACATGCTTGTGGACATCCTCATCGAGGGGACAGTTTCCCCCTTCGATTTCAAGTAATAGACGCCCATAATTTTCACTTTCTCCCCTCTTGCCAGTTCGAATCGAAGGGAGACGGGAAATTGTGAGCAGACTCGCCCCTTTGAGGGTGCGTCTGTTGACAGTAACGTTTCGATTGATTTTAGATATCTGTTTTCATTCGGTCAACCCCCCCTATAACGGCAGAATGGTTTCCGCCGATGTCTCCCATTCCGCTCAAAGGGCTAATCGAATAGTAACAACTTGATTTCGGATTGTTATTGGACGCTTTATGGATCGACTAACTCGTAATTCAATGCGTCTAGCTTTCGGGTAGCTTCTGTTACGTTCTAATATGAGTAGTGTTTCACTCCGAATCTAGCCAATTTTGCTGATATTGAACTTAGGGTCCAGTATAAATAACCATCAAACTGTTATAAGCAACCACTTCGTATTCTCGTACTTGTTATATGAAACTAATTTATGCGGGATTGAAAGAGCCCGCGGCAACCAAACCAATATCTAAAAAATACAAGAACCTATTTATAAGTGAATCGGATTAATTATATACATAATAGCTACTAAAACAAAACGTACCTATTTATTCTTTATTGTTTCTTGTGGTATGCCTTGCGGGGCACAACTGGCTTGCTTATTGCCCCGCTGCGATACTACGAGTACTTCTGAATATTTTTGTTGTTGTAATATCCACCAAACATGAATGGATACTTGATACATTTAGATGTATGTGTGGATTTTGCCCATTACTGCTATCAGTACTTATCAGTACCAATTGTTCTGGGACCCATTTTATTGGATTCAGCGTCCAAACATTAGTGAAAAACTATACTTCACACGCCTAGGTAGCAGAAATCCCGAAAACACATATTTTACAAAATGGGTAATATATACCCAATTTGACCCATAACTTCTTCCAGTGGGTGCCAATCGTCCTGGGACCCATTTCATTGGATTCAGCGTCCAAAATTTAGTGGAAAATGATACCCCACTCGCCTAGATCGCCCAAAATCTCGAAAATCCATTTTTCAAAAAACACATTTTGACCCCCCCCCCCCCCCCGCCCAAATTTGGTCCGATCGGGCTGAAAAGTTTGGAGGACCGTCCTAGGCCGGGAACAGACCCCTGACCCAAATTTCAGATTTTTAGAAAATTTTCTACTACCTTAAACGGCGCGGACGGTGGACGGCGTACGGCGTCCAACAGTAGACCAGGAAAACAAACCTGATGAGCTCGAACCACCAAAAATGAAATTTTGTGGTTCCAGCTAATTTAAGAAATTAATTCAACTTAGGGCTTTCAACATTAAGCTCGCTAATAAGGTAAGATATGAAAATTAGGGCTCATAACACTGAAACTATGGTCACTGAACAGTCAATTTACGGTGGTTAACCTGCAGGAAGGTTGCTTATAACAGTTTCCCCACAGCAGCCATGAAACCAGTGTTGCCAACAAAACAGAGAGCGAGTTGATTTCAAAATTAGGGTTGCCCCTCTTGGAGGGTGGGAATCTCAGAATAAAAATCTCCTATAAAAATTTGAGCCTCATCCAATGATTATTTTATCATAATATTTTTTCGTGGTAAACACTCAATTGTAAGAGCAAAATCATCAACAATTGTGGGTTAATTCATTACTTATATGTCCTTATCCTTCAATTATACATTAATGTCTATGAAATAAATATTAGGAACGTCTACCGCAAAATGTATGACTCGATTGGCTGAACTTCTTGCGGAAAATTCAAGCGTGGGAAGAGTTATGTTACACAACTCAGGTCACGCAAAATCGATCAAACGGACGGCTATTATTGGTGAACGTAACTCATGTGCCACGAGAAAGTAAAGAACATCCTTCAACCAAGCGTCTTCTGCTTGGAAAAAGAATCTAAGCGGCCTTGTTTGTATGAGGATTGATGGGTGTTTCCGAAGATTCAATAGAACGATACTAAGGCGCGGCCACTGTGATTGATTCCCAAGTGTCTTCCGTCCCGCTTTGCAATATTTTAGTCCTTGTTCCTTCCCCAAAGGTTCCAACGTGGTCTGCCATGATGAGAACAAATCAATGGTTTGCAAAATGGGTTTGGGCAGGTGACAGTTTGCGTACACAATGTCGCAACGCTAGTAAGAATAATTATTCTACAATGGATTATTATTCTAGGTAGATCAATAGGTTTGACATTTTTAGGGGACCTACTGGAGCTCAAGCCAAAGTCACTGACCCAAATTCGAAGTTTTTAGATAATTCCCTACGACAATAAACCATAATGACATTTTTAAAAAACAAAAACGCTCCTAATTGTTAATAGGCCGTGGTGTGTATCTTCTACTTTGAAAAAATGCACATTCTTTTCAAAATATAGATCCATGGTTTATTCATATTTATGGTAATTAGAAGATGACTGAAGAGGCCTGAATGGACTAAAAGTCCCCAAAAATGAGAAAGGAAAGTATTTAAATCGATGTATATTATGAAATATAAATGCCATTGGTATTCTTAAATTAGGTATTAAATGTAAGGGGTTAGTTCTGTTGGTCTTACCTAACATGTTTAGTGCGTTGGCCAAGCGCTTTTGACTGATGGTATTGTTATGCCTACTACTGCAGGTTAGAGAGAACAAATACATTAGTATATTATACCAGTTTGAGCCCAAAAATACCCTACTTAACCACCCTATCCTCCCACGTAACCTCCTACTTGCCTACCTAAGCCACCCACCCTATAAACCCCTTCAGCTGACCACCCTTGTCTTCTCCTACCCCCTTTAGCTGTCCATCATTAGGCTCCTTCCAGAACTTCCCCGTCCACCAAAATGCCCCTACTCCTCCAGTTAGTATACACTTCCTACATTCCCCCTCTCACCCCACTCGTCACAACCCTTGCATATGTAGACCCTTGAAGTTTCTCTTAGGGGTTGGCTTGACAATGAGCACACAGACCGAGAGCCATAAGTAAAAAAAACCTATTCCATTTCACTCTTTTGAATTTTGAGGACATTCGGTTTTGAGAATTAGAGACTCATTTGATCCTTTAAATAGGAGTGACATTTGGAGCGGGCCATTCTATCAGAGCATGGATGAGCGATTGCGTCATTTTAGAATCTTTTGTACCGTGACCCTTCCTACATTAGCTAAATCCATCGTCCTCCTGTTTCGTGTTTGTTTCCCACTTAAATATAGCGTGGTAAACATGATGGATAATGTTTTTTAAGTGTGTTTTTGGTGTTTACGTTTTTTTCAATAAGCTCAAAGGGTAAACGAAAGTGCTCATAATGCCATCAAAATCGTACATTAAATGCAAATGATTAGTATGGATAATAAAAAAGCATATAACCAATACAGAAGGCTCACGTTCATTCCGATCTTTCTGTGTCTTCACAACTTTCAAGCCGTCAAAAGAAATTCATCTCAAGTTCGCGCACTCACCAAATTTCAAGAAACCCCTTTCCACGGATCTCAACTTCATAATGTAATACCTGCTCCGTAATTAAAAACTTGGGAGAGGAGTAATAAATAAGTTGACGAGCTAATGAATCATAATTATGAATTTCTACCGGAGCTACTCCTAATCCGAGGAGAAATATTAATACCCGGGGACTAAGAGAGAAAAGAGCTCGCCCCCGTATATCTACTCGTATTCAGGACTTGAATAATAAAATAATTATTATTCTCGTAATTTTCCACATTGCCGCTTTTTTTCGGTTCGTCGAGCAATCATCCTTGTGATTAGGGCTTTGGTACGGAACAGTCATAGTAGTAAATCAGAATGTTGGTATATTTACTTGGATGAATAAATATATCATGCAAATTTTAAAGCTTTTCCTTTGATTTGATAAGTACAATGGACTTCGCTGGAGTGTGAAAAAATGAGGATACAGCTATTTTTAAACCCTTTGTCACATTGTGAGGATGTTTCCCCCTTTATTAGCTACTCAAGAATATTTTTAATATGTTTCGAACCAATGGCACTGTGAAAAGAATCAAACCACTTCATGTAAATTGAAACGAACACAAGGCTAAGGACAGAGATTTGTCGATGATACATTCCTGGGCACTCAGCGCTTAAAAATTTGTCTGTCTTGGGTTGTATTCTTACGAAATTGAAGCGTGTTTCTTCGTCTCCTCAAAAGCTGCTGAGAGAAAAGGCTGAGGTTTTCTCCCCGTTGGTTCTTTTCACATCACGGATGTTCTACTGTTGTTCGGCCTTACCAGGAAAGGGGAGGTAAAAAAAAAAAAAAAAAAACCGGAGCGGGTCGTCGAAGGGGAAGGGTACTTTCAGGAAATGAAAAAGGCAAGTCGCGCATTGTTACCCGGTCGGATCGTCTTTGAAAAAGCCGTTTACCAGACAATATTTTACGTTCCGTTTTGTTCTTCACAAGCAGCTCTCAACCGTGTGAGGTCATGTCACAATGGAGTCGGTCAAAGTCGTATTGTTTATACGTATTTACTTCGCTGGCAAATTCCCGAATGTGGTTTGAGGAGCGCAGTATTAGACTGATGAACGCTTTTGAGAGGCGCGTTATCAACCCATTTTATGATACCTACCAGCTGCTTTTGGATTTTTTTTTTTTTTTTTTTGGTAGAAAGAAGTATTTTGTTCTACGCCATTTTCCTCCGAAAGAATTAGGCACCACGACAGCTGGCGTGCATACAATGAACGCTGCCTCCTCAATGGTTTAGAAATCCTTAGGTTAATCATGTATCTACTCTTCCAGTATTCACTACAGCAAGTGATCAACCGATGGCAACTTGTCTGGGATTCAAACAAGTCAGCAGTATCCACAAGATTGTGAAAAATGATGCCCCCCATGCTTAGGTCCCCGAAAATCTTGAAAATCGAGTTACAAAAATAGATTTTTACGATTTGGTTCTATCGGGCTGGGAAGTTCGACCAAAATTTCAAATTCATAAAAAAGTATTCTACTACGAAAAACGGCGAGGACAGCGGACAGAAATGTTTAAAATGACTGAACTTCTGTTGTATGGGTCTAAGCTAGAATAAATACATTGATTACTTCAGTTGTAGTAGCTATGTTTGTATAGTTTGGCGGGTGCCGGACCCATTCCAATCGATTCAGGGTCCAACATTTAGTGGAAAATGATACCCCAGATGCCTAGCTACCAGAAATCTCGAAAACATATTCGAAATGGGTAAACAGGCAGCCATTTTGACTCATAACCTCTTCCAGTGGTTGCCAATCGTTCTGGGACCCTTTTCATTGGATTTAGCGTCCAGAATTTAGTGGAAAATTATACCGCACCCACCTAAATTGCTAAAAATCTCAAAAATCCATTTTTCGAAATACACATTTTAACCTCTACCTCTCCCAAATTTGGTCCGATCGGGTTGAACAGTTTCGAGGACTAACTAGAGTCAGAAACGGGTCCTTGGCCAAGATTTCAGATTTTTAGGAAATTGTCTACTACCGAATTCGGCGTGGACGGCGGACGGCCATTATCTAATTTTGATCTAGACACCTTGAAACGTTCAGAAAAATTTCTAGGCTGAATCAGAGAGATTGACCTTTCGCATGAAAACATGAGTTGATTATTCAAGGAATAACCAACCAAAAACATAATATTATAGTAAAGGGTATGGAACTTTTTTAACAAAACAAAATACATCATTAGATCGTGAACAGAAAACACGGAATACTGAGTTTTAATAGAGGATGAAACAATCGGTAATGGCGGACTTTTGGCGGACTAAACATTTAACCGATAAGAACCGGAGACGACACGAGATAACCTGGCCGAGAGCGGAGCATAGAGAAGAGATAGTTCACGAAATACGACAAAGGGATTAGTTTTCCAGCAATGTATCGTTTACCTCTGATTGTTTGACGCTGAATCCATCGTGATGGATTTTGTAAGATATGTATATTGTATTTGCAGTTCCTGAAAATGCACACAGGGGGGAGGGTGGGGGTTCTGAAAAGGTATGAGATTATTCTTTCCTGAAAGTCTTTGTTCCGCAGCTTTTTCTAATTGTTTATCAGTATTATAATAGTGCCCTTTACGGTGAATTTATACGCTCTACAGGGACAAATCCCTGTTCAAAGGGTTAGAACCAAAACCACGAATATCCTGTCGAGGACTCACAAAAGCTTTGGTGGCATTATTGTACCGTTTTAGCAATAATACCTAACAATGGATTTAAAATGACAATTAGAGCGGAGGTGACGTCTCTCCGCGGCGGAAACCTTAAACGCGGAACCAGGGAGTTTTATTGTTATCCTCGTCGGTTAAATCCACGCCAAATCCGCGTTTCCACTGCCGTTCCCTTTCAGAAAAGCTACGTCGCATATCCTGGTTACCGCCCCCAAAGCACCTGCAGGCCTCCAGCGAGCTTCCAAGTCTCTTCCCGATGATATATGCCCGGACGTGTAATGAATCACCGCACTCCAACAGCCGACTGCTCCTTCTGCCGCTGAGAGAAATATTAATTAGCTCGGATTAAGGTAAAACACGTAACCACTCTCTGGCTTCGGTTCGGCCGTTGTTTTAATACTCAGGCGTACTAGCGGATACCAACGTAACTGGCCGAGATCAAGATGTAATATAAGAAATGCAATCTCAACAGGGACCGAAACACTCCCCCGCGTATTAATTTAATCAAAATTAATTAATGCCGCCTCCCCTCCTTGCGCGTTCCCATTCACCAAAGCAATTCACGAAAATAAGCAATCAACCTTACAACGCAGATCCGCTGAGACCGAATTAAGTCCAGTAAAATTATATCTCGACATTGTTCTTATCAAAATACGTAATTCACCATTTCTTCGCAAATTTGAAAAAAAAAAATCTTGTTAAAACGACGCAAATTCTTCCTCAATTGTTTATTATTCCTTAGACCAAGAGGATGGGGAAAACAGTTACTTGGACTCATTACAATCCATTCAGCGTCCAAAATATAGTGGAAAATGGTACCCCAAACGCCTAGTTCTTAGAAAAGTAAGTAGGTACCAATATTCAACCACACTCACATTCGGTGCCAATCTGCCCATGACCCATTCAATGGATTTAGCGTCCAAAGGTTTTAACAATCAAGCTGGAAACAGGTCCCTGACCAAATTTTAAAACTTATTGAAAATACTATGATTTGGATTCGGTAGTCATCTCAAAATGTTTGGGAGACGATCGGTGTGATCGACCTCTGGCATGGAAATGTAGGTTGATTATTCAAGGAATAGTAAAATGAATGAATACCGAATGGAAGAAGAGGCAAAAATCAAGTAATATGATATTGAAACCCCATCGAACCTTGAATCGCAATCGTTGCATGATTGAATTTGAGTTATTGATTTATTCGACGATATTCACCAGTAAAACTTTATTGCATGAAACTCAAGCACTGCACATAGGATAAAGTGAGGAATACACGTTTCTCTGGTGAGTTCTATTTTTCATCATTCGTTTCAAACTAAATGTAACATATTTTTCCCCTTCAATTCAGAGCAGAATCGCGTTTTAGAGAGCTAAAAGGGTAAAAAAAAAAAAAAAGATCAATTTATGGTAAAATCTCAGGGGTAACGGACTTACAATCATCTTTTCAATCCAATTTTATCAAGCAAAATAATTTTAAATTCTAAATAGAGGTTTCACTTCTAAGCAGTAATCCATACTGCTGAGTATTAGTAGGTGCGTACTGCTATCTCGTGGTTGTCCTCCACAACTAACACATGTCGCCACCAAAATGTCTGTGACCTACAGTATTCTTTAGTTGTCGTATGTACGGATTTTCTGTGTACAGACTTAATGTTTCTATAGACATTGTGTCTTTTGGTGCTTCTAATTTGGATCCTTAGAATAGTGACGCAATGTAAATGGAATCACAAACGTTCTGCTGTATTATATGCAAGGTAAACAATCAAGAGAACTAAAAGCTCAAGATTTCTGAACAAACCAGCTCACATGCAGTAGAAAAACTTCAGACTGCAAGACATGTGAGTTGAAACGTATGCCGTGAAACACTCTAAAACAGCATAGCCGTGGGTTGAGACTGGAGACAAGACTGATCAAACGCAGATAGCTGATTGGTGCAGTGCTGCTAGCAGTGGTTGTCCAAAACACTACAAACTGTGGGCTTATTTTGTCTATAGTGAACCAGCCCTGGCTGCAAATAGCTCTACGTCGATTGAAGAGGCTAATATTTGACAGACAGATGCTAGAAGATGTTATGATGTTGTAAGGCGTTTAATAGTAAATGGCGGTCTGCGGCGTCAATAAAATTTCGGTTGATGCACTTTTTTACGAATTGGAGTTTCGGTCTAGATTGGAAGAGCTTTGTTCATTACACTATAGCCTAAATTATGATTTTAAACGGTCAATATCAACGTAGTAGGACTGAAAAACAAGATTATAAACCTAAGTACGTTCATTTCGAATTTTAGATTCTGTAGTAATAGCTCTAAAAAACAGTAAAATTGGAAAGCGTTATCAAAATGGTCTCGGTTATCACGTGATTCAAATCAGTGGGTTCTCTGATGAGCGCAATTGACAAAAAATTGACGGAATTGATGAATGTAATAAGAGAATTGTGTTCAAGCATGCGCGGAGCGTACTGCTGATTTAATTTAATGATGAATTTCGTAACGAACCTCTAATGACTGTACATACGTTACCCCTGTGAATCTTAGATACTTACCAAATTGATCATTTTCGTCAATTTTTTCAACCTTTTGGCATCAACTACGTGCTATTGAACAAAACCACTTTCTGCTTTGAATTGAAGGATGAAAATGAGTTATAATCAGTTCAAAACGAATGATTCATCCCGATAAAACGTAGAAATTTCCCACTAAACTTGGAAGCCCAACGCAAACCTTACGTCAAACTTTTGTCATTTGTTTCTCGAATGTACGTGTGGATATCCCGGTAAAACCTGATTTTAAAAGTCACGCAACAGTACGCAATTGTTTCCACTTTCTCGCAAAGCCTTTCTGTCATTTGTTTCTTCGACATCCCATTCGTTCTCCCAGAGCGGCCGTGAGGATTAACGAATTTTGCGCGAACTTGTTTTGACAGCTCTGTCAACGGGTCGTTACGCTTTTTGATTTAGGTCGTAGAAACCCCGTCGGGGTCTGGAGTCATAGCCGGTTGTCGACGAAAAATGATGTTTGTCATTTTCGCTTTATTCTATCGGTTAAGGTTGAGTTCGTACGTCCTCCCGAGTGTTAACAGAATGCACTGCTTCATTGAGCAACATTCAATAACGATGAAAATTCTTCCACAATGATTAATTATTCCTTAGAGGAAGAGCATGGGGAAAACAATCCAAAATTTAGGGGAAAATAATACCTCTTAGTTCCAGAAAATCACGAAAATCTTCGGGTTTCGAATAACACATTTTTACCCATACCCTTAGCGAATTTAGGCTGATCGGGTTGAAAAGTTTCGAGGACCCATTAGAGTCAGAAAGAGGTCTCTGACCATAGAAGAAATTTCTAGAAATTTCTGTACTACTAAAAACAGCTTGGAAGGCAGACAGCAAACAGACATCATTTTGGTTTTGACCGTTTTGCGTTTGAACCAAAATGTCTGACCGCCATCCATACAATTTGTAGTTATCTAAAAATATGAAATCCTGTCCAGAGACCTCTACACCAAATTACTCTTTCTAAAACAACCCTGGGAAAGCAACTCTTGGATATAAAATATAATTGATTGGGTTGAAAAAGTGAATTCAGTCATATGACAGGTAGAGGAGAAGGGTCAAGGGTGTGGTTAGAGAAGAAGGATTTGGGTAGGTAATGTGGTGGGGGAAAGGGTGGATGAGAAGGACTGCCCCTATCACCTTTCCCTCTGTCGAAGGTTCGAAAATCCTCGCTTTTTGGGGAGTTGAAATTCTTGAATTCCAACTTTTGGTAAAAGTGGGTATTTTTTAAATGGTTCTTGAAATTTTTGTAGGTCGCCCGCCGTCCATGTCGATTTTGGTAGTAGAAAATTTTCTAAAAATGTGTTTCTAGAAAAATGAATTTTCAAGATTTTTGGCGATTAAGGCATGTGGGGTATCATTTTCGGCTAAATTTTGCTCTGTGAATCTAATGAGGCGAGTCCCGGAGCGAATAGCGCCCACCGGAAGAGGTTATGGGTCAAAATGAGTATCTATCTACCCATTACGAAAGTAGGTTTTTGATATTTTTGGCGATCTAGGCGTGTGAGGTATGATTTTCCACTAAATTTTGAACGCTGAATCCAATGAAACGGGTCCCGGAACGATTGGCCTGATTATGGACGCTGAATCGATTTAAATTAGTCTCCATGCGGCTGGTCCAAGGAATAACCAACCCCTGTGAAAGAATTTGTAGCGTTATCAAAAATTGTCATCTTGAAATGACAAACTGAAGAGATTGAAGCATGAAAACAAGTTGATTATTTGAGGAACAATATACCGAATCACAGGGGTTTGTCATTCCTCGGACCAGCCGCACGGAGACTTATTCCAATCGATTCTGCAAATTTAGTGGAAAATTATATCCCTCACGAATTGGTACTACTACCAGAAATCTCAAAATATACATTCGAAACGGGTAGATAGATACCCATTTTGACCCATAACCTCACCCAGTGGAGGCTATTCGTTCCAGGACTCGTTTCATTGGATTCAGCGTCCAAAATTTAGTCGAAAATGATACCCCGCACGCCTAGATTGAGGAAAATGTTGAAAATCCAGTTTTTGAAATGCACATTTTGACCCCTTATTCAAGGAATAATCAACCCAGAACTGCTGGCTAATCCTTCGATCAATTGTGAGGAGTAACTCTTCCAATTATACCTGCAAAAATATTTCCCAGACGTGGTAATATTTAATAAAACCATCAACCAGTTCCTTTCAGTTTGAGAACGGCCCTCTCCTTATTTAATAATTACGTCATTGTCGACCGAATCGTTAGAAGAGCTTCGAGCTGTTAGATGAAGCTCGTTGGCTCAACGTGAAGTCAGATTTGCTCACGACTCGAAAGGATTAGGAAGGCAATTTAACGTTGTAGGTTCAGGCTTGGGATGAGAGCGTGAGGAAAGGAAGATGAGCTTGTACAACACCTGTGTAATTAGCGAAGCCGCTTAGCTGCTAAGAACGGCTCGAGCCATCTTCATCGCACCTGAGATGGCTTTGTAATTTTCCTTGGTGCGGATAACATTACAGTAGAGTTTTATTTATAGGGTTCGGGATAAGAAGAAAAACCGTTGTAGAGCGTTATTCACTGAAGACACTCGTTGACCAAGGGTTTGTGGTGCGATTTCTGGCTGTCGTGTGACCTACCCTCTATTTCACATCCAAGCTTTTGAACTTGTTGCTTGTCGATTCACTCAAACACTCAATCTACAACAACCTTCAATGTGCCCCAGGGACCAGCCACGAGTTGCGGCCAGAGTTTTTACGAATTCTCAAACAATCGATTGAGCGGTGCTGCGGGATGGGGTTTTCATCCGTGTAAAAATGGAGAGCAACTCTCGCGATAACCCGAAGGTCAGAGGGTGAAGGGTCAATATTTGGGTAGGATTCTCTATTCATGTGCAGGCTAAATATAGTGGCGTATCAATACCTTATCCAACGGAAAATCCTACACACTCGACTGTGAACACTTCGAAATTCCTTTGCGTGCAAAACCTCAGCCAGTCGTTTGCTATAGGTTATTTACAGAACTTTGTCGGGGTCCTACTGGTATACGGTTCACGTTTCGGAGAATTTATAGTGGAAAGGGGAATTGTACACTTAAGATATTTAGGAATGAACCTCTTATAGGAACTGGTGTGGAACATAATTAATTCGTACGATAAAACATGCCACAGAACAGAGATGGGTGTTAATTGATTAAATAATAAATTTGCGAATACAAAGTTAGTCAATTCGTGGGGATGGAACGATTAACGATTACAAAACGTACGGCTAACAAATACTTCTCCACGATTAACTTCAAAGTACTCGTAATTAACGATCATTTTTGTTCGATTACGATACGATTAACGAATAATAATTTATTACTTTGTTATTTGAAGCTGTTTTGTAAAATCTAAGTAATTAAGTGAAAGCAATATATAAATAAATAAAAATGATGTTCTCTTATGCAGATGTAACATTCTAACTGGTATGGGACATTTCAATCGGTTCAATCGGCCAAAATTACATGGAAAACGATGCACCACATGGCCCTTACACCCATGAAAACCCAAGATGAGGGAGGATTGGGCTGACTAAATTTTAGGACTGTTAATCCAAATGTTGGACAAAAGGTTACTTTGAGCACGTTCTGTTTCCATCCAATTGTCAGACTTGAAGGTCGGGGTGTGATCTTGAAAAATTTGACAAGTTTGAAAAAGTCGGTCTTAATTCTGTCCCTCCCCTCATACGTGCCTACGTATAATGCTATAAAAATTAAAAAAAAATTAATTTAAAAAACTGTCCTCTTGGATGTCATAAAATTGCAAACACTGAATAATAGAAGAACAGATCATGGTAAAACAATTTTAAAATTTCCAAATGCATTCGATTATTATAATAATTGAATAACTGATATAATCAATTACAATTGTATTCAATTACTTTAGGCGATGAAAAAGAAACGCCACAATCGATTACAACTGTAATCGATTACGTTCATTATTCGATTACTTTAACAACTACTTTTTCAATCGTGATTGCATTCGCCAATGTATTTCTTATTCGATTAAGATCCCCCACCTCTGGTTTTAGATGGTTAAGATTACAGTACAATGTGCGTAGATCAGGGGTAAAAAGCGGGTTGAATTCGATACGAGTCACACGAGGAGGTGATTTTTATCCGTATTAAACTTGCTTCAATTCCGCAATACTGGTGTGATTACAACTGATTTCGGTCCGGGAACTTCTCCCATGAGAGGAAGAAGCGTATAGCAGTTGTGGAATCCCACTACGTGTTAGCCAGTAAGTACTTTCTTTAACAAGAAATGAAAAGACAAAGCAGAGACATCTCGCTCTCATTCTGGTCACTATGAGGGAACCGTCCAGCAAGGTGCAGTGGAAAAATGGCAAAGCTGAAGGTGGGTGGGGGAGGGGGTGTACAGGAAATGAAGAGAACTGGAAACTCGTGAATTGGGCCAATTACCAGTAGCTACTCCCGGGCACAAGAGGCCCAACCAGCAAGCTGAGGGTTAATGGCCTTCATACGGAAAATGTTGGGCAAAAAGAGGAGAAAAAAAATCCTACATTTCAGAAGAGGATCAAAACCTATGTTACTCTTTACTATCGGAGAAAGTTCCATATATGCGTGAGTACGTGAAAAACCTCTTGTCCATTTTCCACGCTTTTCCCTCGACTTTTATGAGGTACCCAACTTTCATTTCGCTCTTTTCTTTTTTTCTCAAAGGGTGAATCGAGACGAGAATAAATTTTCGTACGCTGACATAGGTCCTTCTACCACCACGTAAAAAGTGTGAACGTAGCCCCGACAGTGTATCTCATTCGAGTTTACACTAATTAGTGCCGAGGAAGGCCATCCATGTCTGACATCCAGTTGGTACGTAACTTGGAAGATTCAGAGTTGACAAGGGTTGAGTCTCGACCGGTGGGAAAGAAGTTGCTTGTAGGGGATAATTGAACAGGGGCGGTTAAAAACCCAAACATTTGTTGTACGAAAGATATTTTGGCAGGCTCTAAACAATGGTAATTATGAGCTATCATCAGAATGTGGATTAGAAGTACTGAAACTATGATTACCCCTCATTCTATCGGTGACCATTGAAACGGCAAACAGCTTTTACAGACATTTTTATGAGTGCAAACAGGAAAATTCTCGAGAATAATGATCAAATGTGCTGTGTATCTCACGCCAAGTCAATGGTTTTTAACGGTCCTCTTGGCCCACGAGGCTGCTGTTTTTTTAAATGTTGTATTGTAAAGTCGCCTGGTTTGAAGCATACAGAAAAGTCGGAGGGTTCTCACTGAAGTATACTAACGTCGCTGGGAGGGTACACGCTTGGTAAGTCAAATATTCAATAGGTTTATACAGCCAGGGATTGAAAAACCAGAAATAAAAGAGAAAACAACCTCCAAAACCCCGAGAGCCACAGATTAGACGAGGAGGTATTGAAGCGAAGGGTGATCAATGTCCTGGTCTGGTGGCTGAGGCTGTGCTGTGGGTTGATATGGAGGGGGGGGGGGGATGAGCTCTACCACTGGCGAAGGGTGTGAGGCAAGCGGAAAAAGGAAAATCTTCCCCGTCCCCAGGACACGGCTATTGGCACCGGAACATGTTTTATGTCCTCCAGCCGGGTTCTCACGGCAGGACAGACTCAGGGGCAATTGATTGCCTTAAAGCCGATTGCCGATTTCGTTCTCCGAGCCAGATAAAATGAATTAGTAATAGTTCACCTCCGGTGGGACGTTCCCGGGGAAAAACATTGCTTGTCTTCCGGTGTGTACCTGGCGCAGCTTGGAATGTTGCTCTTTTTTAACACTACGGATTCGAACGAAGCAGAACCTGAAAAACTGCTCTTACCATCGGGAATAAACTGCGTAATAAATACTACCCAATACATCAACGTATAGCCAAATTTACGCTCAACGGTTGATTGATTGTTCCTAGATCGATCTTGATTGCGCAGGAAATAAGCGGTCATTCATGTACATGGCTTACCGTCAGCAAACAGGATCCTGCTGGTATGGGATCTCGCCACAGTTTTGTTTATTTATTTTTATAAATTTATTTATAATAGGACAGGATAAGCCCAATTGACAGAATTACATGTTCAGTCATTTGATCTGGCGTGGGGAGTGGACTCGATACAGAGTGTGGAAAAAGCGTCCTGCGATCAATGATTGATCAAGGCAAATGAGGACATGTCAAGACTCAATTATAGTCCCCATACGCCACCCGAGGAATGTGGCCATAATCAGGTGTTCACTGTGCAGCACATATTGTGGGTGATACCTGCTTGTGTGCTGCAGGAGAATGCAGCACACCATTTCGGGTGGCGATAGAGTGTATTCTTTTATAAATACAACTTATAGGCGTAATTGCCTTGATAATTTGACGTTGCAATCGATTATGACAAATACTGGGTGGAAGGTCTTCTGCTTCGTTGTCCAGCCGACCGTTCCAGGCGACTAATTAGGGGGGGGGGGGGGGGGGGTACAGAAGCACCCTCTCCACGTTACAAGCATGGTTGAGCATTTGCTGGCGGTCTGCCCTTTGCTTGCAGTCTCAAAGGTCAAGTCCGGCTCTCTCCCAACGAGACATTGCGTGAACTGGAAAACCCACTACAAAGGGTTTTCTAGGAAAATTGCTCCAAGGGTTATAATAACGACTTAGGTTGATCGTCTTAATTGATTCAACCTTCAAAAATCAGACAGAAATAATGCACCGCTGATCCAACGTTGCGTTACTCATATGATAATAAACTTCCTCCCTGTCATACATCTCACTTTATGTTTCTTGTTCTTACGAAATTGTAATCCCATAAGAGGAGTAGAGAAATTATTTCTCCATGTAAGCTATTACCAAGTCCTTAATTAAATGGAGGAGATGATAACGATCTAAACAATAATTGTCGGCATCTTCACCAAGTACCTTGCTCATAGTTGATTGTTCAAGCAGTTATTATTATGACTAGGTGGAATATTCTGAACGCATTTCTGAGAGAGAAATGATGTGGCGGAAGCGTGGTTTAGTGTAGCTATTCATTCATAAAGAGAGGAAAGGTTTATTGTTGACGTCTAATTCAGTCAAGGCAGACTCGGTTCAAAGGGGGTTTGCTGTGGATAATGTTGCCATATTAAAGCTTTATAGCATTTGTGCTTTACGGGCATATTTCGAATCAAGACATAGTTTCTCATTTCTTGCAGGTCTCTCTGAAATGAAATTTATCCGTAAATCTAGGCTCTTACCGTCCGGTCGCCAACGTGTTTGACGCGGCAATGAAGGACGGCAGATTGCCCAACGACTGCGGTAACATTCCGAGGTGACACATCGTCGAAATACGGTTGTGGAACCACTCCGGAGGCCTTGACTGTGTCGCGAAAAGCCTTCGTGCTTCCAGCAGGACCTGCCGGCCTGGCAAGCGCGATACCTTCTTCAGCTGCTTCCGCCAATTCCGATTCCCCTGAAACAGTAAAAGAGATATTGAATGAGTCTACAGCGATGGTATTGGAGCAGGTACGGGTTTCACCAGAAACAATTGAGCATTTGGGCGGTCTGAGTGCAACAGAACTGTTTTGGTCCTGCTTTCTTGAAAACCCAGCGTGACAAACTAGGAAGTACAAGAATTTGTGTCGGACCGAATCAGAAGTATGATACGAGATGGCAGGTCATGGGTGGGTTGGCCCAACATTCTTTCTGGGCGTTTCAAGGTGTCTAGATCAAAATAAACTAATGTCCGTCCGCGTCCACGCCATTTGGGTAGTAGAAAAAGTTCTAAAAATCTGAAATTTGGGTCAGGGATCCGATTTTGGCTCTAGTTGGACCTCGAAACTTTTCAGCCCGATCGGCCGGTGGGGGAGGGGGGTAGGAGTGTGTTTCGAGAAATGAATTTTCAAGATTTTTGGCGATATTATTTTCTACTAAATTTTGGACACTGAATACAATGGGACGGGTCCCGAAACCTTTGGTGCCCACTGGAAGAGGTTATGGGTCAAAATGGGGTATCATATTCCACTAAATGTTGGACCCTAAACCGATTGGAATAGGTCCGGGCACGTCACACCCACTGTTTCCCAATTTTTTCGACGATTTAGGTGTGTGAGTTATAGTTTTCCACTAACTTTTGGACGCTGAATGGATTGGAATGAGCCTCCATGCTCCTGGGAAAGAATTTGCAGCGGTTTTGATTGGCTATTCCGTGAATAATCAACCTATGTTTTTATAAAAGACCCTCTCCCCATCCATACGTGTATAGTCCCTTAAATGACACCCTCCTATTACGTCATGGCATATCTTATCTTCAAGGCTGCAGCCTTCATGCCATTTCTCCTTTAATATCAAAACTAGAACAGGACTCCCAAAAGCGGGCTGGAAAATTTAAATAAATTAGAGCGTTCATGAACAGATCATTTAGAACTGTCCAGTTAGAACCGAGGGGATGATACATAGACGATTATTAGGAAGTTAACAAGAAAGCTTGAGAATCCTCAAATAAGAGAATCCAAAACTGAGAGGCCTGTATGCAACTGGCAAGGGCCTTTGGCCTTATCTTGTTATTTTTGTATTGCTTAACTTATAGTAATAATAATAATATTCATTTATAAAATTCTGCTCTCGAATAATTTTTGCTCAAGAATTTACTTTGCACTCATTAAAATGTGGCGAAGAGATCAACTCAAACAAGGGAACTTCAAAACGTTTTTCGTATCTTTTAAAGAACAAGCTCTCTGAGGACGTTCAGAACATTAAAAATGTAATTTCTGTGGGAACTTATCGAGTGTTGATTTTTCCGACTAAACCGCCTCGTTTTTTCTTATTTAACATTCCCTTACCAAGTATGATAAATTAATCATATTTATCATTCCGTCTCATTTTTCCCCGTATACTTCGTAACGTGCGATGAGGGAGCTTCACGGCAAAAGTGAATATTTCGAATCGTAAATTATCCCCCGCGTTGGGAAAGGCCTCGGGAGAATAGCGTCGCGATCCGAGTAACATCGTGACTATTGCCACTGAGGGGATAGGGGGGAGGGGAGTACAAGATGGCCGGAGAATGAGATTTATGAGTTTGGTTTTTATAAGCATTTTCTCAGACGGAGATATATTTTTTTGAAATTTTCAGCCTTCAAGTCGATCTAGTCAACGACTCAAAAACGCTGTAAATTCATCCACTATGGTTCATCATTGCTTAAAGCCAAAGTATGGGGAAAACATTGAGTGTTCAGGACTCATTCTGCTCTATTCAGAGTCCGAAATTGCGACTTTTGCCAAACCAAATTTACTGCAAAGAACATAATCATTATCCTCAATACCACGATTTTAATTCCCCATTATTGGAAACTCGTAAAGGTTTCCCTCTGTTATCTATAACTTCACCTCTGCCTGTATAGTGTTTGAAAATGTCGATATTTAACCCGAGTCCACCTACGTGAGCATTACAAAGGCATGTGTGTATACCGCAATCCCAATAAATCCTCTGAACTGTATTGAAAATCGGCTTTGAATAATTGAATATATTGGCTTTCCTCGAGAGGTTTCAATCTGTTGAACAGAAATTCCCACGTAAAGCGAATCGATCAAACCCCGATGGTTTATTGCAACGAGCTATTGTCTCGTGAATAAATCGTAGACACAATGGAGAGTGCCGAACATGTTGAAAACGTGGGCAAAAAATTTGATTTTATTCTTCTTTTCACGCAAAATACTTGAGCAATGTTGTTTTGGAGCGGAACTTGCTCTTCAATTGCCATCCTCGAAATTCAGGCGCATACTTGACTGCTGGCACCATGGTGTAACTACTTCTCAGTGTTGCCAACTTTTGAACTCCATCTGATCTGTGGCTTTGGATTTATGAGGTGCTAGCACCAAGTTTTGAATTTTGTGGGGGTTGTAGGTAGTACTGTGCCAACATTTATACAGGGTGTCGAACAAGTCCCCCCCCCCTCCCCACGACACCTAAAATTATCTAAACGGTATAAAAAAAAAATGTTTTTTGTTATTTGAATCTGCTTATTTTTCCCTCTTAGGATCTAAAATGTCATATTTGCGTATCCTCCTCAACTAACACGAACTATCTAATTTTAAATGGGAAACCCAAATTTTTATTGAAGATTCAGATTCTACCCAAAATTGTATGAAAATTGTATCCCTCAACCAATTTTGCTGGGTTATTTTCCGAATTAAGGCGAATTAAGGCGTTTCAAGGTGTCAAGATCAAAATAGACAAATGCCATCCGACGTACGCCGATTTTTCTAAAAATCTGAAATTTTGTTCAGGGACCCGTTTTTGGCTTTAATTGGTCCTCAAAACGTCAGCCCGATCGCAATTTTCCGGAAAATTAGCGGACAGCTTTCCGCTAAATTTTGGACGTTGAATCGATATGGAAAGGGTCCTAGACCACACCCACTGTTTTCCCCATGATCGAGATTTTTGGCGATTTAGATAATATTCCACTACATTTTGGACTCTGAATCGATTGGGATGAGTCCTCATGCTCCTGGTTTGAGGAATAATCAACCCCTGTGACAGAATTGGCAGCGTTTTATATTTAGTGCCATCGGTTCAGCAATTACGCAAAGCTGCGCAACCCCAAAATTGTCAAATTGTGGATGACAGAGTATTCTGAAGTGTAGCACAGAAATTTTATCCTTTTATTATCACTGATACACGTGATAATTTGATTCCATTTCTTGATTCGACTCAATTTTGCGGAATAATTGTCGAAATTTATTTATTTTGCCCGAAGAAGTGATTTTTTTTAGCGTGTGTTTGCACATGACATTTTAAAGGTTTCTAGGCTGCTATGAGAATGGGATTTTATTTTAAATGGGAACTTTGGTTTCAATTGCGCATGATTGCGCAGTTGCGCGGGAATTTTTGTTTACTCCTACGATGTCAGAAGGGAATGGTAACCACTTTTGTGACACCTTGTATGATGGTACAAGCTTGTGGGAATGTGTTGAAGGTTTATAAACCCAATGCAAAATTGACTAGTAGAATTCCTCAATACACTTAACCATGAATAGAAAATGTCTCGCTATTGTTCTCCAATGTACCTATCTAATGAATAAACTAAATCCAGCACGCTTGTTGTACCAGTCCATTATTTAAGCGGACAATTATTCGAAAGTTTAGCTTTGAGAGTAATTTAGCAACCCTCGGGTTTTCAAATATATACATCAACTGAATATCAACACTTCTTCTCAATTGTGGATAATTGCAATTCATAAGTCAGTTAATTAACCGACAGAGGACCTCTCATAACAAAGTGGATTTCCCAGGAAGTATATCTTGGAGATCTTCAGAGTAAGTACCTACTAATTGTGACAAACAAGAAGTCAAACAAATATGTTTTCAAAAACACATTGGGTGCCCATGCCCAATCGTGGGATTATTGAAGGTGCCCACAGGTTTCTAACCTCAACAACACATTTGACTCACACTGTGCGTCATGGGCGTCGCTAGACAGGTTTTCAGTTTTTCTGGTTCTACAATGCCCATGACGCACAGTGTGAGTAATTTAGAAATAGATATATAATAATATAAATATTTGAAAAACGTTTTTACAATAAATTTTGATGGAATGCTTTGAAGCAGGGCTTGAGACACAATCCTGGTTTATAAACAATAAGTGAACTTTGAACCATCCCTATTTCTCCTTACCAGAGATTGTCCCAACCACGTTTCATTCCTTGAAAAGCCCTGCCTTGTCCTTCGTTGCAAACTCTCATTGAAATACGCAGAATATTTGACTCACACTGTGCGTCACGGGCACTGTTGGCCAGACCGTTGATGACGCACACGGTGCGTCATGGGCATCCAACGTGTTAACAAAAATTACCGATTTGAAGATAATACTTGACCCATGGGTTGAGCTATTCTTCACGTACATAATGATCTTTCTCAGGTTTCGTCTGACGACTTTGGAGTCGTAACATGTTGACGAACTATTTGGTGTAATGAGGAATCGATAATTCCTTGAATTGAAATATGTTAGTACGAGATGTTTCAGTTGGGTAACGTGCCCTGTGGATATTACCGAGGCGGCAACTTAATTAGAACGTGGAGCTAGCCACTTCTTTCCAGCTCCTAAAAGAATTATTCTACTCCACTACGTGTATAAGAGCTCTCAAGAGCTGCGATGCAGATGTCCCTCCCTGGGGTGCCGTTACCCAAAGCGCACTAGACACTGGAGACAGCTCTACCGTCCAAATGGAAAGTTTTAAATTGTAAAGGGGCAGCACGGTAGGGCGGACAGGTGCACGGGCCCGCACGTAGTGGAATGAATCTTGAAGAGAAAAGTAACTTCATTCCACCCTCTACAATTTATACAAATAGAATTTCACGGTCTGGGTTCTCATCGAGTTGAAATCGTTCGGAAAATTTGATTACTGATTATCACTATTGTAGGAACTACTTCGGAATTTCGAATGTTCTGGATGTATAGTATAGTAATAGAGAACATTTCAGTTTAATTACTTATATCGGAGAATAAATTGTGTTTCGTAATCGGACAATGCAATCATATTTTTCTTTAATAATAAAGTAAATGAATAAATAAATATTCCACGCTCTGTCTAGATAATGCAAGGTGTTCGGATCGTCCACAAACCCCGCCGTTTGTGCCAGTATGATTTTTTTTTAATCCCAAATTTTGGTCAGTGATTCTTCTCCAATTCTACTTGCCGAATTGCCCATTGCCAGGGTATGACATATTTAAAATGGTTTTCTAGAGATTTTTCCAAGTCTCACAAGTTTGGATTTCTAACTAAATTTCGGATGTTGAGTCGACTGGGATGGACTTTGAACTGATAGTCGCTGATAGATGGCTGGGTATGCGTGATAATGTGACATTTTGAATGTGCGTTTTGAAGAGCTTCGGGAAACAAGGCGTGCGGGGTTTGATTTTCCACTAAATTTTGTCATGCCGAATCGTTTGTGATGGGTACTGGGACGATTACTATGATTGGAGGCAGGGTATGGGTGAAGTGAAAAACTTCATTTGACCCTTTTTATTATTTTAAAATAGTTGGTACCTTCTTCAAAGACCCCAATGATACATATTACCTACTTTCTCCGTAATCATGATCTACCAGGATCAATAAACTATTGTATAAGAGTTGCCAGCGTTTTTCTTTTACCCTGAATGACTCGTAGAATCGACTCTAGGGAGCATATCCCATTTTAAGTCAGTAGAAATCTATTACCACATTCATAGAGGACAAAATTATGCAAATAATCGACTCGGTTGTATTCCTCACGCGGAGTTTTCTCTTGCAACCAAAGCTTGTGAAATGTTAGGAGCCGTATTTTTGCAGAAACTGTGAAAAACAGCGCGGAGAAAATGAAATCGCGAAAAACTTTTTTCGTGAACGAGCTTTAGCGTCCATGATGGATCGGAATAACGGGTGTTCTGAGTGAGTAGAGGAAGTTCGATGTCAGAACTCGAGAGATAAGGTGACCGCCATTCTGCTGTAGATGTGCACGATTTACGACATAATGTACAATTAAGAACCCTCGAAACCTTGTAAAAAGGACCTGATTTAAAAGAGTTCGAGATCGGGAACAAAAGGGGAAAGTAGCGGGAAAAAAAGAATCTTGAAGAGTTTCGTGGCTTTCAACTAAATTTCCCTGCCTCATCAAGTCACGGCAATGACTTTTGGCTAAAGTTCGCGTTTACACGATCCAGTTACCTGGAAGGGGGACCCATTTTAGTTAACAGGATTCTCAAGTTTTCTTCTTTGCTCCTTTTCACCAAAATGGGTTGGAGGAGTACGGGGGTCGAAAGAAAGTTCTTAGCCCCAGAGAGATGACACAAAGGTAATTGGTATTCAAGAGAAAGAACCAACGCCCACCCCCTCGCCAATCTCGCCACGAAAAGCGCACCTACACCTTTTTCGGCTGGAAAAGCAGGTAAAGCTCGGACGGTAATCCTAACAAAGTTACTGTACACGGAGTTTAAATAGTGGGAATTAGTCTGGGGCAGTTTCGAGAGTCGAAACCCCCCTCTTTTTCGCTCAAGTTGGAACGCCTGGGAGGGGGAAGGAAAAGCTAGCGACCATGGAAGCTACTACTTTAGCTTGAAAGGCACGTGGTTTTCAAACCCGACGAAAGGGCGAGGTTCCTCTCGACACGAGGGAAAAAATAGGTAAAAAATGACAAAAAAGAAATCAAGAAAGAGAAAAAGTTTTTGATTTTTCAACGATAAAAAGGAAAGTTCCGTCGGCGGAGCAGGAAAACTCGCGGTAGTCAAGGTATGAAAATCTCTGCTCTCCTCGCGCCTTTTCTCCTTCTCTTTTCTTTGTTAAATGAGCCCAATTTATCATACAGTCACATTTTCTGCGGACAACTTTCAGGCTTTTGCCGCTGCTGTACTCAGAGGGGTGTGAAAGTGAATACCCGTGGATTTTTCATTGTTGGCGCGGGGAAGGATAAAAAACGAGAACGAACAACAGGAGAAATTTTTACTGGAGGAAAAATCGGGAGAAGGAAGTTCTCTTGGATAAAAAGCTCATCCGGGAAAAAACCTGTTGGTACCTGCCTGAGGAGGGCAGGTGAAGGGTTACTGTGTTGGCAGGCTGATCACAAGATTCACAATGGTCTGTGTGGCAGAGCCCAAAAGAGAAAATTGGAAGACATGAGCAGAATGAGAGGGTGAGACAATAGTGTTCTCTACCAGTAACACTCCCAATAAATTCGTCAAAAACCAAAGGGAAGTAAATTTTTCAGGTCTACGTCTCAAGCATTGACCCACCACCATGTTGATTTTCAGATTGTTTCAAGACGAATATTTTGACTGACAGAATACTCCATATAATTGTTTCCTCTGCCAATATTGAATTTTTCTGACTGCGTAGCTATAAATTTGAACCTACTATCACATCAGTGAGTCTGACAGGTCATCTATAACATGGTTCATGTACTTTTTTCTGTCAATAAAGTTCCTCGCTCTTTTTTCCCATTTTTCTAATAGCATATCTAGCAGAACCATTCTTATAATCAATCACTTTTCACTATTCCAATTGGGAGCAAGTTAGTGAATAAAAAATGGCGCAATGCCTACAAAAACAGATCAGCCCACGGAAAATCCGTAGGTCACAGACATTTTGGCGGCGACATATGCGCTAGTTACAGTGGACAGACACCAGGATCGCTGTGTACCGCGGGGAGTGTCGATGTTGAACTATCTGTCCTAGTGTATTCAGTGGATCAGTCTGGAGAAGTTTCACCATTGACATACATATTATTGCAAAGGAACAAATGCAAATCAAAGCCATTTTAGACAATGCACTGCAGATACTACAAGTTTACGATCAATACCCAGTAGGTTCATGGACTTTGATGTTGGTACTGACAAAACAACTTTTTATAAACAAGAAAAATGACGTCGCAACATTTGCGAATTATTTCTTAAATGGTTTGAACTTGGAATAGGAATCCTGAATGAATATGACAACGAATGATGCGAATCTCCTGGAAAAAATGGGCCCTATGTACCTGCTTTCATGTTAATGCCAATTTATTACATTTTATACATTTTTCCACATTACTTTGTCGCTAATAAATCATTTTTATTTACCCAATGCCAAAAAATCTGAGCGTTTCTGCTTTCTCCTGGTATCTTAGTCAGTAGCATACGACAATAAGTGGCCGACAATCTCAGGAAATTTGTGTAAAACCTCAAATCGCTCACCCTCGACTCAGAAAGAAGGGACACACCGTATTGATCACATTTTTAATCCACTCAATCACCCATAGACGTCGCTTCTGTCCCATTCGTGTCTCCCGTTGATGAATAATGCAATCGCGAGGGTTTTACCTCGACGTTCTTGTAGTCAATGATGGTCGGAATGAGACGAGCGAATGAAGACGAATCTCTACAATTGCAGGACAGGTAATCGTCATTCTCGATTATTGTAGATCTCCCCTTGAAGGCCCAGTACAATGGAGATCGAGAATTCAAGGGATGGGCGAGGCGACCGAGTGACGTCACAGTCTCATCCGCCGTCACCCCTATCTTGTCGAGTCCACCCTTCGGTTTCAATAATCTCGAGGATTTGAAGCGTCTCTCATAGTTCTCGTCTTAAGGAAGGATCAGCGTAAACGTTTCTACAGTGTAACTATCCACTTTACGTTAAATGTAATAAAGCTGTTCGGACCCTTGAAACTAGTTGAGCGCAAACTTGTTCAGACAAAACAAGAATCAACTCCCCTCAACAGCTCTACAGCCGCAAGTGGCGATTCAACAGGTATCGGGCTTATTGAGTTGAATAATGGCTTTTCTCTAAAGCACTCGGGCATTTTATTTCTATTCTAATCGATCCTAACGCCTCGAGTTTTACGACGGACTGGAGAAGTCGTCGACACGTTCGATAGTATCTGAGTTCGAGGACATGAACGCTGTGTTAACTCTGACGGTCGTTTGGTCGTTCAAGTACCTTAGTAGTGGTACAGGTAGTGGTTTGTCCTATTAATCGACCAGATCATCAAAATATTTATAAATATTAAGAAAAAATAACACGCCATAAAACAATAAACTGTCTACAAGGTAGAAGACATAATCTATTCAGATGAGGGAATCGGGCTGGAATGTTTTAAGGACCAACAAAAGCTCAAAACGGGTATCTCACCAAAATTTCAGATTTTTTGAAAAATTTCTGCTACCTAGTTATCATAACTATACCTGTTAGTTGGTCATTCCCTTAATAACCAACCTATGTTTGTTCTAGACATCATGAAACGTCCAGAAAACCATTTTTCGGGCCAGTCAGAGATGGGAATGATTACGCAGGTTGATTGATTAATCAAGGAATAAACAACCAAAAGCGCCAAAACGAAGTAGATGAGTGGAGGTCACTGGAGTTCATGTCTGTTATAGGGTGTGATGACTCGAGATAGAGTCGCTCAATTTGGCACAGCATGGAGGAAGATGAAGGTCAAGGTCATCCCAAGAATAACAAACTGTACCAGGCGCAAATTATTTGCACAACGAAGGGAGTCGTGAAGAGGGAAATTAGACCATTGAATGGAAGACGAAACCTACTTCTCATTCACATTCAAGTTTGGCTCCGAGAACTGACAAACGAAGTGACCCACCTACCATCCTGTCCTTTCTGTTAACAACCCCTCGTCCGAGGCTCTCGACCGCTGATTACCCGACCAGCTCAACTTCTCCTGGAAACCACTTCCTGAGAGCACCCGACGTCTAAGGGGTAAACAATGAAAGAGGGGGTCGGGCTGGAATATTTTAGTCTAATTTATCCACCGCTGCGGTGTCGAAATAAGGAATATCTTGCTCGCTCAGATACCGTCAACGTATGAAATCAACCTTCCTCACACATTCGTGATAGGTACTTGAAATGATAAGAGCAGAGTATGACCACAGATTGCTATAAAGCATGCGGACAAGACAGACAAGGTCGGTTTTCCTAGCATTTTCATGGCTATAACTGAACCAGGCCTATTCTATACACTAACGTTGAGGAGTCCTCGACTCGTGCTTGAGGAGCCCTCCAAACGATATCCGAATTGATAGTCGTTCCTCGACCGCTCGAGTGGAGGAGTTACTTGAGTTGGAGTGGAGGAGAGATTTCTCCGTATTTATAAAACCGACTCGGAGTTCGAGTCGAGTCACAACTCCACTCCACTCATCAAATTCTCAAGTAATGTCGGTAGGTACCTTGAGGATTACTCGAGACCTTATTTTGCAGTTTGTGTCTTCGGTTCGCGCATTTTGGTTGGTTATTATTTGAATAATCAACATGAATGAATGAATACTTTCATGCAAAAGGTCAACCTATCCGATCCGGCTCAAAATTTTACTCTGGAACGCTTCATGGTGTGAAATCAAAAAAGGTCTATGTCCGTCCGCCGTCCGCGCCGTTTTTGGTAGTAGAAAATGTTTCTAAAAATCTGAAATTTGGGTCAGTCCTCGAAACTTTTCAGCCCGATCGGACCAAATTTGGGCGGCGTAGGGGTCAAAATGTGTTTCTTGAAAAATGGATTTTCGAGATTTTGGGCGATCTAGGCGAGTAGAGTGTAATTTTCCACTAAAATTCGGACGCTGAATCCAATGAAACGGGTCCCAGAACGATTGGCACCCACTGGAAGAAGTAATGGGTCAAATTGGGCGCCTATTTACCCATTTTGTATTTGTGTTTTCAAGATTTCTGGTACCTAGGCGTGTGCATGAGTCCGTATGGAACAAAACCACACCATCTGGGGTCACTTGTTGGGGGACAGCGGTTATCCTAAGCGGGTGTATATTATATACACTCCAGTCCGAAACCCATCTGACGGACCACAAGAACCGTACAATTTAGCACACATGAAAAAGATAATTGGCATTGAAAGAACGATACTGAAGCGTCGATTTTCTTGCCTCTATGATGAGCTGCAGTACAAACTGCCACATACACTGCGTGTCATATCTGCATAATATCGGGATTTAGGAAGGAGACAGATGGAATGAAGACTTTGAAGCCGTTGATGAGTAAGCCCGGAACATCGGCACAGTCATGACTTGCCATACAAGAAGCATTCATTCAGAGACATTTTTCGAACTTATAATAATATAACAATATACTCTAATATTACTCATCTCTATAACTTTGTAAATATTTGTAATTTGTTCATTCAAAATTGAATAAACCAGCCTTTCCTTCTTCACGTTTTACAGCCGGAGCATTTTCGCCAAAGCAAAAACAACCGTGAATCCGATTTTGTTGATTTCGCATCAATAACGAATTACCAAGCCAATGAGTATAATATTATACTGACAAAATTTAGGTATATACTCGTATTTATACGAATGTTTGATTCGTTAACCAACACCAAAACAAAAATTGAAGGAACCTCCCCTCACTGTTATAGCCAACTGCTATGACTTTTGAGGCCGAATGTTATGAAAGTTACGAAAATATCATGGCGGCGAGCTATGATAAGAGCTGAGTGAAGGGGTCACTAAAATTTGCTTTTTATAAAATTTCGTAACCAAATGGCTGACGAACCAAATTGATCAAAAACCCTCGTCAAAGGTGGACATTCTAGTGGTCGGATAGCTTCTAAGCCAAACTCCCAACCAATCAAAATTTTATCACGTTAAAAGAATTTACGCTTAGCAAAAAAAGGTCCGACCCCCACATTGATCTTGCCAAAGGGTGCACACTTTGGATGGGTAGGTTAAGCAAGATGACTACAAAATTAAGAAGTGGTGGGGTTGAGCTCCCTTCACATGCTTCATCTGCGGGTTATTGTCATGAAAATAAAAGGAACACTATAGTAATATTGAATTCTTTCACTGGTATAGTTCGACCAAGCCAAGCCAACCTACAAAATTATCCAACAGAGCCCAATCAGGACATAGTTCGACCAAGTCATGCCAACCGACAAAATTATCCAACAGAGCCCAATCGGGGCCATTTAGGAACCCCATCATGAGTGAGGGAACCACGACAAAACGCAGTCCATCTCAACTTGGAAAGGATAAGATATACGCAGCAGAAATGAAAGACATCTTCCCTCTCTCAGAGATGACAGAGCAAGCGTTTCTCTTGTTGGCTGGAAGCAAAGGGCAGGTAGAGCAGTTCTGCATTGATCTTGAACACCCAAGTCGAAGTAACAACCAGAATTCAATGCCAGGTTGGCAAACCTGACTTCCCCATCCAGCTCCATGTAGAATGTAAACCTCTCAAAAGACCAAAGAACGGTCTCTTGTCTTTGATGTCAAGATCTCATCACTTTCAGTGGAAGTTCTCAGCAAATCGGGTTTAACGCACCTTAGGGTGTTGTCGAAGTAGTATTCAAGAGTATTCACAGAAAACACGCTGGCCAAATTCTAGTTGGAGTTACTGCAGCAGACACCTGCTAAGGACGCCAGAAAGAAATAATTCCCAATACTCTGACGAGATAGTTGTAGTACAGAAAACATGTGAATGCTGAGATAGCTTTATTTCTGGATGGATACTCTTGGGAGTCCACTGTGGAAGGTTGAATATGCGCTTAATGAAGGACAGAAGCACATTCCACTGAGGCAAACTCTCAGAATCCCCGATCCAGAACACCATAAGTGATGATATGATGAGTGGGACCCAATGAGATGCAAAGGCCAAATCCCACGCATAGTTCATAGCTATCTGGGCTGCCCTCGCTCTTCACTTCAGGTGTTTTATAAAGGAAAGTCCAGGAGTTGATGTCACACTGAGGGACAGGTACTCATCCACAATTTCTATGTCACGTCCACTGAAGCACCAATTCTTAGAGTTCCTGGGTCACCCAACATTTTGAAATTATACCTTTGATACGGCACAATTGACCTGCAGTTTCCATTGCTCACGATAATCCTGCAGCGAGTTATGTAACTTCAACCGCCCTAGTGCTTCAGTCAGTATGACAAGATCATCTGCATATGGTAAATCTTTTACAGAAATTTCACCTACATTGAACAACTTGCAGAACAGGACTCAGCAGCTTACAGTGCCAAAAGCAACTTTTGAGATTGATGTGTAGGCACACATATTGTGTGGCTGTCCCTGCGACAGCCTGATGATACTGGTGAGCAAAAAATGGAGTCAACTGCGGCCTCTTCTGAATCCTAATTGGCAGAATGTCGTTATCATGTACAAAGTCAGCTAAGCGGTTGGCAAGTTTTCTCGTAAAATCTATAATAACCTACATATTAGCATTGAAAAATGTATTTAATGCTTAAACTGCAGTCGCGGTCCTTCAGAGGTTGTCTTTAGTTATAAGTGTGCAATCGAATGGTTAACTTAACGCTGATTCCTGAAACTTGTTGAAGGATCATCTCTTATATCCCTTGCCGCCGGCTACAAGTGTACCTATTAAACTGTTGAATCTACAATAACACTCGCTTGCTGAGTTGTGAATTTCAGGTTCACCGAGCGAGAGACGAATACGAACTCAAAGCGGAGCCAAGTTTCTGGGAAACCTCGCATAAATTATACGTGTTCACGAATCACTAAAGCTTGCGAGTGAGATCGCAACTTGCCAAGAAGACGCAAGTTTAGGACGTAAGCGAGCATTAATCACTTCATCGCTCTTCGTATAGCGGAATAATGTAAACGCTAGGACGCGGTGTCAACAGATGCTTTGGTGTGGTAGTATCCTGATCACGATTCGCTCCTAAATTTGATCTAATCCGCTTAGAAATAATCACCTTTTAAATGATTGATTAGATCGATGATCGGTGAAAATCTACAAAAATAATCCTCGGAGAAAATAACGCAGTAGCGTACAAAATATTCGCTGACTACCAGCAACATACGTTCTCTACTCGAGTCATCTTCCCTTTGGTGATTGCCGCTAGAGCAATATCACACACCGTCAGATTTTTTTTTTTTTTTTTTTTTTTTTTTTTTTTGTGGTGAAAATGAGCTCAACAGGAAATAAGATGGAAAATTGATTGTTGAAGTCAGTTTCTTGATCTACTCAACAGGGCGCGCGTGAATCGAGATTTAAGGCAGTTCGATGGTTGAAGCGAGCATTGACGGTGATTGATACAAAGTTTCAATGACTCAAGCGGATTATCAGGCTGCTCAATAGTCTAGGAAAATGTTCACCAAGCATTGCATCAGTCACTCGGTGGAAGTCATGGCGTCCACGTCCCGAACATTCCTTGTATCCTTTATCTGAATGTCGGGGCAGACTAAATCCAGTAGAAATCGAAACTTTTTGGGTTTATTCTCGAAAAGTTTCTGTAGTCTTCTGGTTCTGAATCACCCAGAAAGTTCAGGAAATGTTCATAAGTGAAGCGGTTTCTTAACTTGTACCTTTCTTCAGACCACCGTCGTATCTTCTTTTGCTACTTTTTCAGCATCACAGCAACCAATGTTGCGAGGAGGAAGCCCACATCTGACTTTGACACGATTGTAAACGAAGACACGTTCGCGAAACACGCTGTTTCACTTCTCAAGTTCGACTTGGATGACAGAGTTTTGATCAAATGATTGAACGGTTAATTGAAATTCGCTTGGAGCGCCCATCAATCGGAGCTGTTTGATAGTGTAGGAGCTGCTTTAGTCAGGGGTTCAATGTATCTATTCCTCAACATCAATTTCTCAGTTATATCATGAAGGCACTTGGAATGGACGACTGTCGCTCCAGACTTTTGGATTATTCCTCGAATATGAACATTTTTTTCCATGTCAGGGGTCAACCTCTCATCGAGATCTAGGCGTGTGGGGTATCATTTTTCATTAAATATCGGACGCTGAGTCAATTTATAAGGGCCCCAGCCCTATTGGTTGGAAGTGAGTAGTTACCAGTTTCGATACCTACTTACCTATTTCAAGAGTGAGTTTTCAGATTTTTTGGTTGGTTATTCCTTGAATAATTAACCCATGTTTTCATGATAATGGTCAACCTCTCCGATTCGGCTCAAAATTTTGTTCTGGACGTTTCATGGTGTCTGGATCAAAAAAGGTCAATTTCCGTCCGCCGTACGCCGTCCATTGTCCGCGCCGTTTTTGGTAGTAGAAAATTTTCTAAAAATCTGAAATTTGGGTTAGGGGTCTGTTCCCGGCCTAGGACGGCCCTCGAAACTTTTCAGCCCGATCGGACCAAATTTGGGTGGGGTAGGGGTCGAATTGTGTTTTTTGAAAAATGGGTTTTCATGATTTTGGGAGATCTAGGCGAGTGGGGTATCATTTTCCACAAAATTTTGGACGCTGAATCCAATGAAATGGGTCCCAGAACGATTGGCACTCACTGGAGGAAGTTATGGGTCAAATTGGGTATATATTACCCATTTTGAATATGTGTTTTTGAGATTTCTGGTACCTGGGAGTGTGGGGTATCATTTTTCATTAAATATCGGACGCTGAATCGATTGGAATGAGTCCGGGACACTTCACATTCAGTTATCCACCGTGTACGTTGTACAATGTTTTATTACAAGTTTCAATTTTGCGACAGTAACAATTCCACGAGTTTTTTCAATCGTGTTACTACCCCGGGTTCTGGTGCGTTGCCAGAGTGAGTTGTGAGGACCTAGGCGTGTTGTTAGATCATCATTCCTTAGATGTGATACATTGAATTGACTGGTATGGGACATGGACACTTATTGTTTTCCCCATACTCTTGTTTGTCGAGTTATCTTGTAAAAAACGTGGTTTTGATGATTTTCATACATTTAATTTTCATACCTCGAGCTGATTGTGAGCATTATTTCAACATTTTGATGAAGATTGTTTGTGTTGAACCAAACGTTCCTATGAGAGATAGCACCATTTGAGGAGGGTTCTAAGAAAGAAGTCAACGTGCTGATCCTTATCCAATCGTTTTATGCTGAAGTGATGTTAGATTCTTTTCTAATATTTTTTTTTCTATACCCAAAGGATGATTCGGAAGCGTATCAGTATTTCAGTACAGTATACGAAATATGCGCCGTCGAATCAAAGTCTCCCCATCAAAGATATACACGTGGCAAAATATGAAAATGTGTCTATGCATCTAAATGATAGCCTTGGTAGGGAGCGTGCTATTTAGCAATCAAACTACACCATAATACATGCATTCGAAAATTGGCACTCATGATTTTTCCATGATCTGCCTCTCACTTCTTATAAATAAAGTTTCCTCGATATAGTCCAAAAATGTGAATTTCTTTCAAAGACACCACCTGGTTTGTGATTATGGCAGTTTATGGTAAGTTCGGAGTCTGTGTAATATAATCGCAAAGCTAGGTCCAACGACACGTAGGATCCATTGCTCCCTTGACTAATCATTTCATTGAATATTTGTAGGAATCCATCGGTGCGAATAATTTGGCAGAAAGGAAAGCAGAAAATCAAAGAGCATAGCTGACGCTGTACCGTCAACGCAAAGTACAACACGGATGACCCCATTCTATCAAGGTAATGACCATAAAACGAACAAAAAGCTATGTTCATTCATCCGAGGCGTTTTCTCCATTCTCATTGACTATATTCCTCTCATTTCTAGTTCATTTCCCATCGGCCCTGGCTCTCTCAAATTGCTTCTATTCTATATACGCGGCCCAATTCCAGAGAAATAGGGTGAAAAAGTCGACGGTACTTTCCTCTTTTCTTGATGACATTTCCATTGAAGCTCTTCAAATCTCATTTCTGTGAGCATTTCGTTTAATTTGGTTAAGAAGGAGTTGTTGTCCTTTCTTCGAGATCTCCTTCTACTTTTCACTTTCTCCTATCGTGTTTGACTGTCCCTCTTTTCTGTCTTTCTCTTTGCCGTCTCGTAGCTCAATAAAACGCTCTTTTCTTTCTTTTTTCCATGGTCTTTGTGAAAACGAGGAGAAAGTGAAGGCAGGAAGAAGCGGGAGGAAGAAGGATACTAAAGACATTCCTCAAGGTACTTTTGCTGCTCCGTCCTTCCCTTTCCTATTCCCGCCCCTCACATGACCCATGATGCGAGAACTCCCTATCACCGTCTCAATCAACTTATATTCCTTTTGCTTTCCATTGCCTCCTTAGTTGAAGTAGACGGCCCTTCTAAAAGATGACACCAAATAAGATGGATTGCGAGTGTCAGCATCAATTTCCCCGCGTTGTTGATCTCTTTTCACATTTACTTCCATCTGTAAATCGTCAAGTAGCCTGGCCTAAGCTTAGATTTTCGATAATACGAATAAAATACTGTTAAGGACAGCCTCAATCACCTTACCGCTCACGAAATTCAACAGTTCCATACAGTTCATGTTACCTGCAACAGACAAAATTCACTCATTAGTTTAATAGTACTCGTAGTGCTTCAGTCAGGAGATCGTTTTTGCAGCCAACAAGTAGCCTAGAGCGAGACAGGACTGACGCTAACAAGTAGTTAACCTGTACTCAAAAGTGCAGTTACATTTCAGGAAGGCCTTCAAGAGGCCTTTGGTGAGCAACATCCAGCGCAGTTCCTGAGTACTGAAGTCATCTCAAAGTCCCAGGCGACCACTGCAGGCTTTTTTGGGAGGTTCAATATCACCTGTTGGTGGCTTGCAAAAACTCTATTGTGCTTACTGTAGTGTAGTGAAGTAGTATTAGAATAATGTAGGAATAAAAAGGTATTATTTTGTTCTTTTATGATTTATTATTAAATAATAATCAACATTGGGAACAACGATGGGATTTGAACTCATGCATCATTTTGCAATCAATTTAAGACGCTAGGGTTTCATCAATATGATCATTCATTTTCTCCTTCTCATCATCACTGCTCCAGCCTCTTTTATTCCCTCAGCACTGCCCAAAACAGTAGTTCTCATCATGCAACGACACAGTGACAAGTTCACTCCTGCATTTCACCCAAGCTCCTACGAGGTCATTTCTGTAGATAGGAATCAAATTCCAGACAAGCCAAGGAAAGGCGACTATTTTAAACAGTTAACCTAAACGACTTGATGATGCTACTGCTCTGGACAATGTTGAGTGACACGATAGGGCGTTCTTGGGCAGTGGTGATACAAGGAGAAAACAACTGATCATACCGAGGAAACCCAGCAATTTATCACTGATTCAGTGGTGCATCAAGATGGTGCTCCCATACAGGTTCAATGACTATTGTTACCAGCCTGGGAAAAATTGTAGTAAAAAAAAGCGACAACACTGATTCCCTTTTTTTTTTTTAAATCTCATCTTATTATATACCTTTTATAAGAAGAATGTATAAATAAATAGTATAACCTTGTTTCATCATGATTCATTATAAAATAATATTCTACAGTGACCATGTTCACGTCCCTTTCAGCCACTAATATCATAAAATCTTGCATAGATATTCAGGAGTACGACAATTACAAAATACCCTCAATGCGCGGGGAATCACATGTAAATCTACAATTTCACAACATTGTCTTTCAATAATGTTACGTGAAGCGAAAAGCGAAATCGATTTCTTGAAACTCATTGATGAAGCTTGATAAAACTCGTAAATAAGGCTATTCATTCATGTTGAAACCAATCTGCTGAAGGAATAAGTTTTATTATATTCGAAAAGTACATCTACCCTTAATCAGTACTCAGAAATAAGGAATCAAAAGTGGGATTTCAGGGTAAAAACCTACAGCAGGGCTTAATAAAATCCGAAAATCCTGGAAGCCTTTATTACGTAGCTTGTAATCGTTTTATTAAATCCACATTGAATCCTCTGAAAAATTCTAGGTAATTCTGCACTCCCTTAAAAATTTCAGGAAAATTATTTTATAAAAGTTTACATTGCTCCACTCACACCAGTATAGCAGAAGACCACAAAACGATATCGTAGGTAGAGTATGATTTTATTGTATTCAGTGAATATGTTTAGGTAGGTGCTGGATCCGAATAGTGTCAATGGTGTCCGTTTGTGGTTCATCAGGTTGAAAAGGTTATGAATTTCCGTTTATCGAATGAATTCCTGATTATTCCGACCAAATCCGACGATCGGGTCCCCCTCGAAAGAAAATGTGTTCGGAGAGAGGGTCGGTTATAAGAGTAGTGGGAAGAGGAAAAACAACTGAATTGAGCTTTTCTCGTTTCTCCTTAACCCGTTTCGCACAATTCGTCCTAAATCGGCATCGGGCGCATATGCCTAGCACCTGGCGGCCCCCGGTTCCTATCGTCGGTTGGACGTTCGAAGGTGGCGTCGAGAGGCCATATATTTCGGAACTGAGCCCAATAATGTTCGCTCGTTTGCTTTACGACCCCGTTCATTCGTTACATTCGAGCTGTAAAACAAGAGAGGCGCCCGTTTTCCTCCTTTTCTCACTTTGGTACGTTTTTCGAAGGTTTTTCCCTTTCCAGGCCTTAGCGCGGAGCCCAAGTACATGGAGGAACGAACAATGCTCGTAGATAAGTGATATACGGTCACCTTTTCGTAACTTGAGTGAGGTCAAGAGGGGGCTGAGTTTGGGTATATACGAGTTCGGATAAAGGCCCATAAGTTGCCCCGAATTCGGGCCTATCTACAACCAATAGGAGAGAAGAATCACTTCTATGAGACGAGGAAGAATCTCTTCTTCCACGATAAAATCTAGGCTGACACCCCTGAGGACTTGGGAGCACCCTGCTCCCGTTTTGGTTGGTTATTCCTTGAATAATCAACCTATGTTTTCATGCAAAACATCAACCTCTCAGATTCGGCCCAAAATTATTTTCTGGGCGTTTCAAGGTGTCTAGATCAAAAATGTCAAATGTCCGTCCGCCGTCTGCCGTCGGGGTTTTTTGGTAGTAGACAATTTTCCAAAAAATCTGAAATTTGGGCGGGGTAGGGGTCAAAATGTGTAATTCGAAAAATGGATTTTCAAGATTTTTGGCGATCTAGGCGTGTGGGGTATCATTTTCCACTAAATTTTGGACGCTGAATCCAATGAAAAGGGCCTCAGAACGATTGGGACCTTCTGGATGAGGTTATGGGTCAAAATGGGTACCAATTTATTCATTTTGAATGTGTGTTTTCGATATTTCTGGTACCTAGACGTGTGGGGTGTCATTTTCCACTCAATTTTGGACCCTGAATCGATTGGATTTGGTTCGGAACCCGTCCCACCCGCTGTTTCTATTTTCCCCAAGTGGAAGAAATGAGTCTTCATGCGCCTGGTCCGAGGAGTAACCAACCCGTATGAAAGAATTTGCAGATGGTTTATACATGAAGCTATAATGTTCGTACCTACCCATCAAAATTAAAAAAAGAGCGGAAAAAAATCATGGAAAACTGTACAAATCAGTGAAAATACCGGAAAAAATAATATTATGTCGAATTACTGTATAACTTTGTCGTTGATGGGTTGACCTTCCATACTCATTGAGCTGGAAGGGCGGAGTTTTCAAAAAGGTTACCTTCATTTAATCCGACATTTCGGCCGCACAAAGGGGGTCATAGCAAGTATCAGGGCAATGACTATAACCCTATGAGCAACCTACACAACCACGTGTTCAGGTTAGCAAAAGGTGGATGATCAGGTGGTGATATAGTCAACGTCAGATTATTACGAATATGGCAATTATTTAAAACAAATCCTGCTAGATAAAATGCCCCGTGGAATCATGCCAATGCCTGCTAATCCCATGATGATAACTCCCTTAGTGTGACCGAAAGATTAAATTAATTAATAAGCTGACCTTTTTAAAAACTTCGCCCCTTATCTCATATGGTACAGATCAACACGAAAATAAAACGCTTCTTCCACAGTGGTTGATTATTCCTTGGGACATTAATATTTAAGGTTGGCAGAAGGTGAACCAACAACGATTACCTCAAAATACTAAACGTTCATTAAAAAATAAAAAAAAAAAAAAAAAAAGTGCCTTTTTCTCATCAAGAAATGAAAGTTCACGGTACCTAATCATGAGTAGCGAATTTTCCTTAAAACATTACAGAGAAAAAATCCTGATTAATGCAACGAGAGGCGGCCAAATTCGATGAAAGAAAAAAACGTGTTCGTACGTAGTCCCAAAGAACTATTCACTCCATTGAGTACACCCTAGGAGCTCCAGGCACCAACAAACAGTAATCTCGAAGGAAATAATTTGGGGAACCGACTTTTCGTTTAGAAGAACCTCTCACTCACCCGCGTTGTTTCTATTTTCTCACAACACATTCACAATGGAACTGCCTCCTACGGTCTCCGCTGTAACCCTCGTTCTTCAGACCCTTTTCTGGAGACCGAACGATCTGAAGTCTCCGCCTTTTTTACTGCCAGGGCTTCTGAATTACTCTCAGCTCTTAACATTACTTTCAGTTGAGTTCGGGTAGAAATAACACTTCCAGCTTGGAGGGGGTACTGCGATTTTGCAGGGATCATCGAGTGAATTCCATAGTCATTGGTTGGGATTGGTGACGCAGTTTGTGAATTTGATTTCCCTTTTCGGCCATACTTAGTGGTCAAATTCAACAGCGATGATAGATAGAAGAAGAACCGTTACAAGGTTGGCGAGGTAGAAGGTAACAAACATGATGGAAAAAGAGAAAGGGATGCAGAAAAAGAGCGATACACGATAGATACATAAGTCTCTTACTCAAAAGGTATACAGAGCTAAGTAAAAACTTGAATGATTACTTTTGGCTCACATTCTCAAATGAAGAGTACTCCTTAGGAAGCCAGTATCAGAAGTGAGCTCCTCCTTGCTGAGGGCAGCATGACCCAGGAACCTACTGTGAGACCGAATTCTGGCCGTCCGGGAGAAAAAAAAGGAGAACAACGGGAGCGCTGACTTCAGCAGATCCGAACCGCGGGAAGTGCCACCGTCTCCCACCTCCGGAGAAGAATCCGATCCCCACCATCGAAAATCAAAAGTTCCTGAAAAACCTCCGGCGGATTTTTGATCATTCTCGTCGACATCGTCCCGGAATCAGCAGAGCTCCTGGCCTGAGCACTGTCCTGCGCTGAGACCCAGCCACCTCAACGCAGCCCGAACACCAACACGAACCACTCCAAGGTACCAGTGCATTCGGCATATGTAAAGTCATATCAAACTCCCGACAAGTTAATAAACCTGTTTTATTCTTGGTTTGGTTTTGATTTGTGCGAACCTGGAGTCCTTTTGGTGTTGCAGGGTTTTAAAAACATTTATCGGGGCTTAAGAATTTCGGGGATTCTGGATAAGTCCCGCCCTGACTGGCCTATGATAGCTTGGTCAGTCCTAGGGAAAAATAACAGTGAGCTTTGGGATTAGATGTCTCGTCGAAACCGAAGCTCACACCTACTACGCTCAGATATTATCCTAGCTATCAAACTCAACGTCTTCAGAAATGCACATTTTCTTGACATCTCTAATCTCGGCTATGAATTGAAATTACAATATTCTCATCTCAACTCTGGATTATTACATCGGTATCCTCAGCCTCAGCCAACCCTCGCCGGAGCTCGTCAAATTGATGACTTACCTAATCTCGTCGCTGATGCGCCTCGATTAGATTCGAAACCATTCAGAACTGTCCCTTCGAGGCTTCGCCATCTTCATGCCTCGTTTATTACTCAAACGTCTCGTCACCTCGTTGCTATCGCGCTCGATAGAGCAAACCAAGGAGTGTGGGTGAGTACATCTGCTCAGTTCCGTGCCAATCAATTTGGTCCGATTCATGCAGAAGCTATATTTGAAGCAGATTGCAGCAATAAGTTGCGAATAAATCAAGTGGACACGATCGTGATCAAGAAAACGATGGAGTGAGACAAAACGAACAACACAAGACCGCTATTCCAGTCGATTCAGGGTCCCATATTTAGTGGAAAATGATGCTCCACTCGCCTAGATCGTTTAAAATCTAGAAAATCCATTTGAAAAAAAACCACATTTGGTTCTTTGTGCAAGAACACCTTTTCTCTCAATTTTCGCTAGCCACTGCCAGCGATAGATCTGAATCTGGGCCCCTGAAATCTATCACCAATTCAAGGAGACCTCGACTCGAGCCATGCAGTCTCTCGGTTATACCCAGCGCACAACTTCAAAGACATCTCCGTGATTGCCTTCCTTTATGAATCAATAGTCCGTCAGCTTGTTGAGTATGCGTCCATTGTGACGGTTTCCCTTCAACAGGGTTTGCACGTTCAGATTTATGTGTATGCGGCATCCAAAATGGGTTGGTATGCCTTTGAACGCACTCCCACAGAGTGAACTCTCCCCTACTACAATCGTTATGGTTTAGTGTTTGTCTTCCATCGTGAGCTTCTTCGCGTTCCCGTTCTGTTCGAAAGCCTTGACCCACTGAAACTTGTAAGCTTTGCCCGGTCGAACTATATCCAGCATGGTCATCAGGCCCGGACATACGGAGAGAATCTACCTGAGTTTTTAAATGCGAACCCTCCTGCCTTTTGAAGAGAAATCATTCTTCCACCATGCTCGGGCAATCACATCAATCTCAAGCAAGCAATTTTTTATTAATTTAATTTACAAGTCAGCATCACACCACCTACAATCGTCCACAATATTTAAAACATGTTGATAACAACCTCTTGCATCCAATACCACAAATTAGAAGGGGTTCCAGAGTTGACAACACTGAGAAGTAGTTACAGCAGCACAGCATCCGTAACACACTGCCAGCAACCAGATAAGTCCAGCAGAGTGTGATTACCAGTGTTACCAACAGATTAGATCGAGTTCGAAAATTGGCAACACTGAGAAGTAGTTACAGCAGCATCCGCAACACACTGCCAGCAACCAGATAAGTCCAGCAGAGTGTGATTACCAATGTTACCAACAGATTAGATCGAGTTCGTAAATTGGCAACACTGAGAAGTAGTTACAGCAGCATCCGCAACACACTGCCAGCAACCAGATTAGACCAGCAGAGAGTGATTACCAGTGTTACCAACAGGAACGAGGAAATCGAGGAAACTAGGGACGCTCCAAATATTGATCATGTGTATTCTGCGTTGAAAAGAAGAATTTTCGTCAAGTATAGTGTCCATGATGTATTCTTCACCCTAAGAGATGAGACAATTCTGACGGAAATTCTATCGTCAACAACATCTCAATGATATTTTGAGAGGAACGGGCATCAGAATTCAATGCAAAAATGTTCTCCAAAAGCTCTCCACCAATGGACGTTACCTAATACAAAATTTTTTTCCGCTTCGCCCAGCGAGCCCATTTTCAATAAATCATGAGTTCTTTACCCAGCTCTGCCTTTATTCCGATCACCCTGCCCTCCAAACATCTCCTCCTTCCCTTGGTTGTGAATAATAAATCCATATACCGAGCCGAAAAAAGCCCGGAAAAGAAATAAAATATTTATACGACCTTCGGAAAAAAAATGGAAAGAATAGACGCGAGGGAAAGGCCGGACGGATACACCTTGGTCCCAAACGTATGGTTAGTGTGGATAGCGAATAGATGCGGTCCCACGCACCAGTTCAGAAGTGGATGGAGTTGAATAGCTAATAATGAGCCTTTGTTCACTGCCACGAGAAAATGTCAGGTGAAAAGAAAGGAAAAAGTACACATCCATACGTGACCGACGCTTCTCGTTATTCACACGTGAGACGCCTGTGATTCTAGCTCAGAGAAACCGTGATTTTCATATGCAATAACTATTCCTCAATCCCCCCGATATTCTACCGAAGAGTTACTACTGGCGCCTATTCATCTTCGTTTCACGTTATCATACGTACATCGAATAAAAAGAAGGTTTGCGCAGCTCCGCAACCTGGAATTTGATGAGAGAAACCTTCTACGTGGCGATAGCACCACTCTGAAGATCATCGCAGAAATACTTGACACCAAATAAAAATTAAGAAAATGGGAACAGTGAGTGTGCAGTGTCCGGACTCTTTCCAATCTATTCAGTGTCCAAAATTTGGTAGAAAATTATACCCCACGCGCATAATTATCAAAAAAAAAAACTCGAAAACCCGCATTCGAAATAGATAGATACCCATTTTGACCCTCCGTAGGGCGCCAATCGGTCTGGGACTTATCCCATTGGATTCAACATCCAAAATTCAGTGGAAAATGATACCCCATACGCATAGATCGCCAAAAATCTAGGAACCCCTATTTTCAAAACAGGTAGCTAGGTGGGACTAAATTTGACTCATACCCACCTACGACAGGCACCAATACGTCCAAGAACCATCTCAATGGATTCAGTGTCCAAAATGTAGTGGAAAATGATACCTTCAAATGCCTAGTTCCCAAAAAATCGCTGGAATCGATTTGAAAAACACATTTCCACCCATACTTTCCCCAAATTTTGGCCGATCAGGCTGAAAAGTTTCGAGAACTAACTAATGCCAAATAGAGGTCCCTGGCCAAAATTTAAAATTTATTTATAATTTGCATAAATGTCTATAATCCAGACATTTCGAAACGTAAACTGTCAAATGGGAGAGGTTAACCTCTAACGTAGGTTGATATTTTAAGGAATAATAAACCAAAACCGGCAACTGTAACGTAGAAGTATCAATCGATAGATCCAATAAGGAAGAGTGAACAATACTATTTGCAAAAGTGATGAAGAATGTTTGGTGGATTCTATTTTACATCGCCTGATCCAGCGACATTTTACGATAATGACCTATGCAGCGTTGAGGACCTGAGACAACTAACTCCTCTAAATATTCCAAAATAGTGAACCAAGTTCATCAGTTTAGTACCCACTGCGCGCTCAGTAACGGGGTGGCACAGATTTGGAGGAGAAACGCGAAATGTATGAGGCGAGCGAGGAAGAAAGGAAGGAGGCTTTATAGGTCTCGTTCCGTCCCCTACATGATGTCCAGTATTAGGCTCGACTTCATGCTCCTTTAGGAGTGGGGTTAGTATGGGATATCAGGGAGAAAAAGATAGAAAAAAGAGAAAAGAAATGGGTTGGAGGGGAGGACGAAGGATGGAAGTTGGGGGTTCCTTTCCTTATTACAAACGGAGGGTTGAGTACCGCCTACGTGAGCTCACTCTTAACTTGCGACCCCTTTCTCCGGCTGACTATGCCGCTCATGTTCTAGGAGTCTAACCGCTCTAACCCTTTCTGCCTTACTTGCCTCGCCCTCTGAGCATCTGTCATCTCATCCCACTCATCACTCACTTCTGGGCGGTTTTCCTCCCGAGTCGGCGGATGATTAACAAAAGTTATCGCGTTCATATATCATCAGACGGAAAAAAATGGCGGCGAGGAAATTGAATTTACTCGAAAAGCCGAGGGTTGTGCAAGACGTCTGTTACACGAGTTGTAATACCACAATCCAGCAGGGATTGAAGCCATCAGAAATAGTCACTCAAATTTGGATGAGGTCACTTGAATCGATGCAAACCGACCTGGTGTGAAGGAATCGCAATAAGGTGATAAGCACAGGGGTTAACCGAGCCGTCGAATAAGTCGGGATTGGTCAGTGTGATAAGTGAGAACGCCCAAAGCCATTATGGAACCACCACAGTAGCCACAAATCCCATTTACCCATCAGGCACCGAGGCGTCGTGCTGATCCCAAAAACCATCCCACTAGGCTCCACAGCAATACTGAAGCCAACTCTAAACTCGACTACAATCTCAGATTTAGCATTGAGGATTCCAAAGTAAGGGCAGCAAATTGAATGGGAAACGAAAATGTTGAGGGGCAATATTTCCCGTGCAGAACAGGAACAATTTCACATCCGAAATACTATAATTGCCAAATGAAAGTGGTAGATGTCCTCCCGTTTTCCCAGTTGATTTCTCATCATTGGGAATGGCGTGAATAGCCGATCTCATGTCCATAATTATACTACCCAGTATATCGTGAATATTGAGTTGACACTCGGAGTTTATTACTAGCCCTCACTACCCATCAGGAAGGCAGTGGTTGACAGCTGATTAAAACCTCTACTCGAACGCACGCCATCTTGGATGCTAGTTGCTTGCTCCTCATCGCGGCTTCTTGGCTCTCCTCTGAAATAGTACCCTTTGCTAAAATACCATCTTCTGAATTCATCCTGTTTCAAATACTTGGTTTCCTCGCCTCTACTGAAGAAATACATCCCATGTTGAGAACAAAGTAGTTTACTTCAGTTTCAAGACAGCAGATTATTCAGTGAGTTCTTCAGTACTTGAGTACTTCAATATTCTTGATTTTGTACATACCCAGGTTACCTAGGGGCACTAGGTAATAGGAATCAGATTTATCAAGAAATACTCGCGAGTAAAATGTGATTCTACACCACTTCACGGCGACAATAATGATATTGATCAATTCCTCATGTTGGAAAAAAGGACCTAAGCAAAATACTGTGAAAAGGATGAGCTTTTCTTAAATAATTATCAACTTAGAACCCTGAAAGGACCATTTCATTTTTAGAAAATTTTATTTCGCGGGGACATACATTCAGGGGTATTGCAGATAGCACTAACCCTGAATGTATGTCCCCACAAGTAGTGAGGGTCGAAGGCTGTTAGAGGCCTAAGGAAAAGAAGAAAAAAGTAGATATTTATACAAAGGAAACAATCTGAAAAGTTGCATTGTGGCACTTTCGTATGAATTCAATGAAAATCCAGTATCATTGATTGTTTGTAGTAGATTGAAATCGAGATCAATACATTTTTTGTCTAAATTGATTCTACAAACTGATGAATAGAGGCTATAGAGCAGTATTGATTGGCAGAAATGATGCTGGGACAACGGTAGGTATGAGCATTGATGTTGATGCTTGAATTAAATTGATGGTGAAGGACCAATGTTCGATGTTTGTTATAGATGGTGAGTGTTCGATGTTTTCCAATTATCGATGGTTGTGGTCAATGTTAACATTGATGTTGAAGGGATGGAAAAACCTTGGAGGTAAAACACCAAGAATAGCAAAAATAAAATGGTAAAATCAGAGCTCTCTAGGAACAATAGGGGTGGATTCGCCGTAAGGGGAGGGGGGGGGGGGGCAAAAATTTGATCTATCTTGAAAACATTCCGTATAAACATATACATTTTTCTTTTACGGACGAGTGATTTATACAGATAATAGTAAACCACTTTGTAATAATTTGATGGGTTTTATCTTACCTGTTATGTAAATGCGTGAGAACATCAATGGTGGTCAGCCAATGTTTTCCAATTATCGATATTACCTTCCAATGGTGGCATTGATGGTGAACATTGATGTTTGACCCTTCAATGCTCATCCCTAGACAGAGATTTAGGCATTTGGCTGTTTGCAGAGACACATTGGTTGTCAATATGTCTTCCTTGTCTTTACAATCATGGTTCCGTGTGAGTGTATGTGGTGTCTAGTGGGAACAGATGCAATTCACAGAGTTCCGGACTTTCAAATATCTTTAAATTGACAAAATCTGCTTAAAACGCCAGAACTATTGTCTCCTTGGCTCAGAAAAGTTCAGAATGTACCAAAATCAGATAGATCTCTGCAAGATGCTTTTAATTGCTTTGTTTCAACTTATAAAAGATTCAGCTCAGTTCTCTATAGGTTTGAAAAACTCATTTGGACTATTCCATGCACCACTGCTTATGTCAAATGTTCATTTTCCTTCCTGAAACGCATGACAGCTAAAAACGCAAGCTGCTTCACTTTTCTTTCTTGGTTGAAATGAATACTGTGTTTAGGAAAATTCCGTGAGAAATTTGGGATATCGTCGTGGAGGGGGGGGGGGGTTAAATTGGCAGCTTAAGATCTATCAGTGATAAGTGATTCGTTTCTGGCCTGTTACTGCCATCGTCAGTTATTATTCCATTTATTTATTCATTCATTATACATTTTATTACCTTGCTTTATTGGCCCAATATCCGAGAGAGGAGAAACAATAACTGAGAGAGGGGAAATCGTTATTTCCTCGTCAATAATACTCTCATCAATCATCATAATTTTCATCCGTTGTTCCACTTTTACCAGTGTTGAAAAATTCAACAATAGACTGGTTTCAATATTCTCAACACTCGACACTCAACAGGGGTTTCCCATTCTTTATCGTGAAAGCACTCGGCAAGAGGATGCGGATATTGCGCTCTCGCCAAATGAATAAGGGCAGGTATAAAATTAACGAAAGTTTTGGCGGTGCACTGACATACTGCGACTAAGCTGATTAATGGCTTTCATAAGCTCGACTCATTCCCGACATCGCTTAATAAATGTGCCTAAACCAACTTGGTGAGGACGTATCTCCGAATTATAACTTCACCCGGCCTATTTTAACCGAGGTTCATATGCAGATGAAGAGGTGTTTAAATTCATACGTATATTCACCGTTGTCACGTTTCACGTTCAAAAACATTATTTAAATGCCAACGCTGTATCACGAGCTGTTCATCAACCGACATAATTCCTAATTAGGATAAGGCTCCTTCCGCTGGTTTTATTGACAATAAAAGCGAGTGTTCAAAGGAGAGTAGCTCTCATAATTCACATTGAGTAGTCGTTAACTTAGGCTGGAATTGCTAATAAGTAATGTCTCAAGTTTACAAACAAAGAAGAAAAGATGGCGCTCGTAAGGATATACATTTCTAATGAATTTAGTATATCGTATTTCAAATAAGTAGATAAGTAGCTTATGCTAATCCATGAAATTTAAGCTGGCGTTATTTTATGTACAGCGTGAAATAAAATTGCTGCGGCGTCAGCTCTTAAGACACATTAGTCTTGACACTCCCCCCTTTCGTAGAAATGCCTATGGAACTCCTTTCTACATTAGTTCCTCCAGTAGTTACTGAAAATGAAATCCATTTCCAAAAACGGATTAGTGGATTAATCCTTTCTGATTGAATAATTTCGATGTAAAGGAATTTAGCATTGGATCTTGTCTCAACTGCAAAAATTCAAAAAGGAATGAAAAAATTAAACGGTGAACGAGTTAGTGCAATTTTTCAATCCCCAACTTGACGGTTATGCGAAAATGATCCCTAAAAATAACTCATTAATACAGGGGCCAGTTTCAGGCCGACTGAAAAACCGAAAGCGAATTTAAAGCGAATGACGAAGATTTTCTTCAGCTCTAAAATGCAACCGAAAAATGAATACCTTCTTCTGGACGTTCGCCAAATTGTTGACGGCACGTACAGATGTGAATAATTTGGGTTGTTATTCATTTTAATTCGGGTAGTTACTGTTATTTATGCATTGTATTTTTTTTTTCTTCAACCACCATCACCCTCACGGTCTTTTAAGGCCTTTTCTCCCTTTTTGAGTTAAGGCTGGATGATTAATTGAGAGACCATCCCAACGCCATTACGCGGTCGTAGATGAATGCTTCTTGGGTTTTGGGGGGGATTTGATGTGCTGAGTAAACTCGAGAGAGCTTGTTCTTTGTTTTAACGCGAGAGAGAGCCAGGTAATTGCGATCATTTGGACACCCACCGCCTCAGCGACTACACTTTTCAAGTTGAAAGACGTTCTAACGAACATCACGACTCCTATTCAACATCGACGTCTTCGCATGGGTACCTTTCGCGTAGTTTCAGCTGGTGCGAATTGATGGAAGGACAAACATTAAATTCCAAAATAATAATTTGTCTCATCATCAAGTACTTTATGCGTCCAAACACGTACAACGAGAAGCCGACATCTATTACTCTTCTGAAATCCTTCCTAGAACCTGGAAAGAACTCCCTCTGGAAGCGCTGAATACGAATAAATCCCCATATCAGGCCCGACTGCATCTGGCAACCTACCAAGTTAGTTCAGGACTTCCTTATCATCCTTGTTTTCACCACTCAAACCCAATATTCGAAAAGTAAGAAAAAAAATTATATTGTGGTGATAACGAAATTATTCACGTCGGCTTATTTAAAATGAGAAAAGGGGTTAGAAATTCTCGGCCTCTGTGATTCCTTGCATGGCTACCTTTCAGGGCACCGACATAATGCGTCCCTTGTAAACTCCCTTTTGCTTTCTCCAGCAACCTTATTACCAAAACGGGTTTTAGAATATTCAACGTCGGTGAATGAATTATTCAATTTAAACCGCGTAACTGTATATTCATTCAGGAAGAACAAAATTATATATCCAACATCGAAGAATTAAATTTTAAAATTCTCCGCATCTGCTTAGTTAGCCTCTATACACCGCGAATTCACTTTCTCTTGCATGACCTATATACCAATCGGGTTTCACGATAACGCTCTTACAAGTATTTCCACCAATAAGGCTCGTGCATGTATGACAACACGCGGGAAGGTTGCCCATGCGCAGGTTATTTGGCGGAGAGAGGCAGAAAAGCAGAAAGTTTGTGAATGATAAATGATTTTATAGACTCTTTTGATGACTCTGGCCGGCTTGTGCACGGTTTTGCCTCCCATCGTGGTAACACAAAATGGCGGTTGTTGTTGGTTGTTAATTGTCCTTGTGCACGACCCCTTATTCTCGCCTATTCACCTACTTGATGCGACTGAATGTTGAGATTATTGGTACAACTAGGGAATTTGAGTGAGAGAGTCAGAGAAGAAGGATTTTACGCCACTGTTATACTCAACTATTTGGAGCTACAATTCATCAGTGAGCGTGTAGGTGTCAAATTTGAAGGAAATTCAACCAGATGTGTTCTCATTGGTTTATTCATGCCTCAATATGAAACTAACTCATATTGATTATGTTCTCTCGGTACGTCAATGAAATTTGGGTTAGAAAGAGGGTTAATGGCTGGGGGAAAGGAGTCACCTTTGGGGTGGAGTAACCTCAAACCCTCAGAGGGTAGCTAATTACCGGTGACACGGACTTTTGTTATCATGTGTTGAGAGGTCGTGTGGGCTACGGAAATTTAATCCTTTGCCGCTTCAGTGGTTATTGAAGAGGAGTGGTTGTGGACCTAAGGGTAGTCCTGAGGGGTGACGCTGATGATACTAAGGGGACCTCAAGGGGTTACAGCGAAATCGGAGGAATCCCTCAGAGAAAAGAAAAGAGTTATCTCACTTTCCTAATCCTGCAAGCAAATAATTGGGATTTTTAACATTGAAAAATTATTATATAGACTTTTTGTCCATGGAAGAACGCACAATATGATCTTCAAACATAGGACAAGGATTTCTGGTACCTAGGCGTGTGGGATATCATTTTCCACTAAATTTTGGACGCTGAATTCAACAAAATGGGTCCCTGAACAATTGGCACCCACCAGAAGAGGTTATGGGTCAAAATGGGTATCTATCTACCCATTTTGAGTATTTGTTTTTGAGATTTCTTGCACCCAGGCGTGTGGGGATCATTTTTTACTAAATTTTGGACCCTGAATCGGTTGGGATAGGTTTGGGACCGGCCACACCCACTGTTTCCCCCATATTCCCCATGTTGAATAAATGAGTCTCCATGCACCCGGTCCGAGGAATAACCAACCCAAGTAAAAGAATTTGCAGCTTTTTTTTTTTTTTTTTTTTTTTTTTTTTTCCCTTGTGTTTTGTTGTAGGTAGAATGAATCGAACTAAGTTAGACACGAATTATCGTCAATTCCATGGGTCAAGTGGATCAGAAAGATTCGGAGTGTAAGTTTTGAGAAATTAAAAGTACTTCTTTTCATCGTAATTTGCAACATGCAAAAAATTATAATAAAAAAAGTCTTTGGTTTCTTCTCAGGACTATCATCTCGACTAATCGATTCAAAACAAATCGAAACCATTCCGTAATATACGAGTTAAGGGCAATATATTGCGGCCGTGGGATTTGGTAACCCATGCATATTCCCGTTTCATTTTCGGGGCGGTCGACTGCATAAGCTTCGTTTTTCGAGGTGCACTTCTCTAACCTCAGTTCTACACAGTCAATTTGTGAGATAACGATCTCCCATCTCGAACTAACTGTGCCAACCCCATTCCACTGGTGAACCAGACAGCGGTAAAATACCATCCGAATGCATATAATCCCGCTCTCCTCCTCCTAACAGCAACTAACCCGCCACAGGTTGAGAAAGACGACCCTTTCGAACCAGTCCACATAATTAAACAAAGTGCTTCCCCAATATATCACTCGAACCTGTGACGTTTGATGCCAGTTTGTGGTATTACGACGCGTGATTAATAGTCAAAATTCCCGGATTACCATGTGCATTCAGTGACAAACCTACCCTACACTTGATTCATACGACGTCGTTTGGGGATGACGGAAGGGGCCGCCTGTTCATGACGTACGGGCTCGTCACGGAGTACATGAAAACATATACGGGGACGGTGCATCGAATTATATGCACCTGACCAGCAGAGACCGACGTTAGACGGATCTGCCCAGAGTAGGTATTAACCTAATATGAATTCAAAACACTGACCACCTGGATTTGCTATAATATTGAAAGGAACGAACGTACTAACGCAGCAAATTGCACAATGATGCGTGTGTCCTTCATCCAAAAGACATTCACCGGTTCAGTGAAGAAATTCGTTCGTTCGAGCGTTCCTAACCACATGTACTTCCTAGTGATTTGTAACTACTTAACTCATAATCTGCTTTTCATTCGCTCGAACGGTACCGAGTTTGCAAGCTGTTACTTGCGCGGAAAACCGCAAATTGTTTTGGAAGTTGAGCGCTGTTCACTCGCTCACCTGTTACAGAACGGTTCGTGTTGACTCGCGGCTATTCTCTTCCCTCGGGAACATCTTTCTTCCCCTTCTTCGGTTGTTGTTGACAGTCGAGGGAAATGAAGCAGAAACTTCCGGCACCGTCTTGTGAAACAAGCGACGAAGTGAACGACCTTTTTAGTATAATTTCGGCCTCTTCTCGGCCTGGTAGTGATATTCAGAACGCTTTTGTTTTCGCAACAGCAACGTCTGATTGCACACAGTATCTAGAAATCGGATGACTAATGTCACTAATGGGTAGTGTTCTCTATCAATTAAGGGACCAATCTTCATCACATCGACACTCCCATATAATAAGTAGAGAAATAAGTTTTCAATGATCCCTTTTAAGTTGCTCTTTACGCAATGCTGTAATTTTTGACAATTCAACGTTTACTTAATCATTTCAAAAATGTGTTACCCTATTGATAAAACACTGCAAATTTTTCATAGGGGTTGGTTATTCCTCGGACCAGAAGCATGAGACTCATACCAATCGATCAAGCTTGTGGAAAATGCCCTCACGCCTAAGAGCAAGAAATCTCGAAAACACACATTCAAAATGGGTAGAAAAAATTTTTCTACCCATACCCCCTTCCAGTGGGCGCCAATCGTTCCGGGGCCCGAAAATTTAGTCAAAAATGACACCCCACATGCCTAACTTGCCGAAAATCTCAAAAATCCATTATTCATTCCATAGAATAACTGGACGATGTCGTTGTATTTATATTTTCTCTTTAACTGGCGGAATTGGAGAGGGCTGTCGAACTTCTGGGTGACATGTGTATCAACCAGTCAAGGAACAGACTGTCATTCAGGCTTCAGGCTCTCGTTGGTCCACCATGGTATAATCGTCGACTAAATCTTGGACGTTGCTTTATTGAGGTGGTTTCAGGACAAAATGCAGCAGACGGTCTAGGTTGAGCAGAAGTTCAATGAAAATCTCAATTCTGTTTTGTTGCGAGGGACAGTCAGTTCCCGTCTATCCACCACAACTTCTCCCATACCTTGACCTCCTGCCTACCCACTCCAGCTGTCCACCACTAGATCCTTCCAGAACCTTCTGGACTCACCCTGGTACACGTCTCTAAAAGAAAGCAAATAGAACCAAGACCCCCCCCCCCCCCCCCGGTATCATAAAAGGCCTGGAGAGCGCCTTTGCCGCTGGGTAACCAAAGTGATGCTTCAAGATAAGCAAGGGAGGCAAAGCTGTGTCACGCCTTGTTAGCTGACTGATGAGTGGATGCTACACTAGTCACAATGGTATTAGTACGTATATCAGCTCACAGTCGTAATTGGGATAGAGGTTTGGGTTATACATACACACCATGTGGCTACAAAATTCCTTCCAAGATTTTTATGAAATGCCAATATAAAAATAAGCAGACTCGAGAGATCTTGCACGAGTATTCACGCGACCGGGGTGGAGACAATTCAATCAATTGGCAAATTACCAAACTGGGTCAGCACTACAAAAACTGATTCGGTCAAATGGGTTTGAAGAAAACCGTTGCGCAGGAACGTCATCAGAAGAACTTGAATCAATTCTCCTCTGAGGACAAATTTCTATTCATCCCCCAGTCTCTGATCCCCTCATCATACCTCCCCGCGAACTTCGAGGTTTATCAAGAAACTTGAAATTTGAAAAATGATAAACTTGGCGTCGTAATGGCTTGCTAAGTTTTCACTCAGTGTCGACGTGATTACTGAGACTCGGCAAGAGGGCTTCAACCACTTTCCTTAGGTAATGGGCTGGAAATTGATTACCGGCTCTTCAAGACTCGGAAAACTTGGCGCGAGTTGGTTGGGAAAGGGATGAAAGGCCAACGATACGGTATGATAATAAAATTGAAGACGAGGGAATCGTTAGGAAATACTAATAAAAGTGTTTCCGTAATTTTGCACCGATCGGGATGCGGTTTCCGGAAACCGCCTTGCCAAGTCTAACGACACAGTTTTCAACCGGTTTCGCTTCACATTCACATGCCTGAGGTAGACATTTTGTCGTCCAAGATGTCCGCATTCTATAACCAAGACTTCCGTCCGCACTCGGCCACACATCGGACACACATGTGACCCAGAAGTTCGACAACCCTTTCCAATTCTGTAATCTGATAAGAGCAGATAGCAGCTAATATCAACCTCTTCATGACGTCGCAGCCACCACAATAATAAGTGTTACCAAACAACTGAAGGATAAAAGGTTTCAAGGGATAAATGAGTCTTACCAGATAGATTTGAAACATGTATACTCAAGTGGAGTCAGAATAGCCTCACATGGCCAAAAAGTGTGAAGGGAGAATCATACTATTTCTTGCAGTGATTTTGCTATTGTTCAAGGTTAGGATAAACAAGATCAACAACACATTGACACTGGCCTGTATTGACTGGCTACTCGCGTTACAATCTTTGAGATCTTGTAGAAAATTGTCTGGCACCTGCGCTCGATAGATATCATTCATGAACCCCCAGACACAATAATCCATGTAGGTCAAATCGGGTGGAACAGTTTCCCTACGACCAATCCACGTATCGAAGTTCCTATTTAGCCAGTCGCGGACTTCCCTGGCGAAATGTCTGCTCGTAAGCCCTTCCTGCTTTTCTTACAATTTCTAGACTTTTTAAGGGAGCAAAAATAAAATGACGGACCCGAATATCGTAAATTTTGAGTTTGTTTCAATGATATACTGCATTTCAATGATGATACTGCTTTGCCACGAGTTTTTTCATGGTATCGACCGAGGTTGTATCAAGTAGCAAATTTTACGTAGATTCAAATGGTGCCCTTACATTAGGGGTAGAGTTTATTCTTCAGGGATTTGTAACCCGGCCAGTCACCCTGTATAGACGGTAGTGTGGATATTGAGTCGGTATGGTATCGAGTGCTTCGAACAGATGAATTACTTGTCAACACGAAGTACCAAATGAATTGTATATATTCCTCTTGGGACGACGGTCCGGGGGGAGTGAATCCGCAGTTGAACGTTTCAGCTGCTCAATCGCGCATGGTGGTATGAGTGGAGGGGTGGGTTGTGAAAGCAAACGTGAAATTGAAGTAAAACCCGATGGCGAAGTCCGAGGAGGGTGAGTCTCGAAAGTGTCAAACGCAGACGTCCAGTGACGTCAGAGGGAAACTGAATGTCTGGATAATAGCGGGATGGGGGTGGGGGTCTTTGACAACTCAATCAACGCCCTCGTCCATCGCGACCTCCTCTTACCGGACTGAATTGAGACCAAGTGATAAGAAAGATACATCTGCTTGGTACAACCTGGAATATAAGATGATTTCCAATGCCATAAAAAACTCTGCAAATTCTTTCAATAGGGGTTGGTTATTCCCCGGACTAGGAGCATGGAGACTCATTCCAATCGATTCAGCGGCCAAAACCCCACACGCCTAGGTCACCAAAAATCTCGAAAATCCATTTTTCAAAATACAAAAAATATGGCCGAATCGGAGAGATTGACTTTTCGCATGAAAACATAGGTTGATTATATTATTCATGGAATAACCAACCAAAATGATACCCCACACGATCGCTGCAGATGTCCCCGCCGTTTTTAGTTAAAAGTTTTCAAAAAATCAGAAATTTTGATCAGGGACTCGTTTTTGGCTCTATGTTGGTCCTCGAAACTATTCAGAGTAGGGGTGAATATGTGTATTTTGGAAAATGGATATTCGAGATCTCTGAAGTTCTCGTTCCCCAAAATTTTGGATGCTGTGCCCAATGAGACGAGTCTCAGAGCGATTGGTGCCCTCCGAAAGAGTTTCTAGGGTCGAAATGGGTATCTATCCTCCTATTTCAAAGCTGGGTTTTCGAGATTTCTTGTACCTAGGCGTATGGGGTATCATTTTCCGCTAAATTTTGGACATTGAATCGAATGGATTGGTCTCTATACTTCTGGCCGGAGGAATAACCAACCCCTGGGAAAGAATTTTCAGCATTTTTTCTGCATGGCTGAGATTGTTATGGCGTTGGTCTTTGGGGCTCGAGACTTCTCTCGTCAAGATTTCAAAGCTGCTATTTTGAATTCTGCAACCCCCGTCGTCAATGTTGGCATGAACTCGACGTCTTGAGGCCAACTGAGTACTCGGAGTAGGTATCCAAATATGGCTCCAATAGAGTATTGCAACGAACTCTCATCTTTGGGCAAGGGGGTGTTGAATGAGCACTGAATGGCCTCTACCAACATCCTCTTGCCTAAGGGGGATGATATTGGCAAGGGCTTTCAGAGCCCATCTGACGTCCCTTCTGTAAGCACGAGCACAATAGACCCTAGAGGTTGCAGTGCCTAGGGGCAGCAACTGCCTCAGTTGGAGGCAGAAAAAAAAATTCTCCTTCAATCAATACTGCTTTGCCACCTCTATTGACCAATTTGTGGTATTGATTCAGACAAAGAAGTCATCAGTATCTTATGTGAACCTACCACAAGGAATCAAAGAAACTGGGTTTTAAGTGAATCCACCAGAACGCGCCCAAATTCAACTTTTCTGATTTTTATTCTTTATCAAACTCTTGACTCATCTTGAGAACAAACACATAATGGCTGCGTACTAATAGACCCTAGGCTTGAATAGAGAAATACTCTTATCACATCCAGGTGAGACATGTACGTTATCACGTTCAGGAATAGAATGAAGTAAGCCAATAACCGCTGTTTTGAATTATTACAAGTTGGAGTATTTTTTCCCCAAAAATTAAAAAATGAGTTTTCGTCTGATTCATCAGTGAAAACCCAACCCCACTCAGAATGATTTCTGTTTTTCTTCCTCTTTTAACCTGACCCACACCCTCCCAGCAGATGTCGATGAACATTAATAGCAACTGCCGGTTCAGAAAATTATCGGAGAGAACGGGTGAAATCTTAATAAGGATCTAATTCCTTATATTGTGTTTCTGCGTGTATCGTAACTGATCGCCTTAGAAGTTTTCTCCCCTTCCCCCCATCTGTGAGATTAAAACTCCCTCACTTTATAATGGTGTATCGCCTTTCCAACTTGTGTTTCCCGTTCTGTTTATTCGGGAACTTTTGATTGGATTCAAGCCTTATCTCAAACTAAACGAGAGCAAACGAGGAAAGGGTCGAGAAAAAGAACATAACCCACGGAAGGGCTGGATTGCTTTATGTATTTCGATATGGTGTATTATGTTGGTATTAGAAAACCAGATCCACCAAATAAGTATAATATGTAAGTAATTTTTTGCTGGCCTTTGACCTTATGATGAAATTGTACTTAATTGAACAAAAATCCTTAATGAAAAATTTTCGGCGTATCCAAGGCCAAAACGGCTTAAAAATGAGCGAGGGGATATTATATTAGGAAAAGCAATGCCTGTGATTCCCTTAGGCATTCAGGCCTAAAAGGTGTTCAGGGCCATAATTAACTGCTGCTTGAGTCGCTTTGATCCCGTTCTTTGAGGACGGGGTGATGCCTAGTGCTCTGTTTTGCAATCTTCTCAATACCCACCCCTCTACCACTACCACCCCTCACGCTCATCTAACCAATGACTGGTTCTTGTATTTTCGTTCGCCTGAGAAGGCACCGGAATTGAATTTACTTCTCCCTTTCACGCTCATTACATCCCATCTTCGGTCAATACCGACCGAGATCCTCCAGCCTGACCCCCCCCCCCCCCCCCCTTGTGGCAAGTTCTGCAAGGATTTTCACCCGGCGCCGATCGATTATTGGGTTCCATTCCAGTTCCCCATTTTAACTCGAACACAGGTTTCAGTCTGAACGGGGAGCTTCGGACCAATTTCCTTTACAAAAGGACCCTTACAACTCACCGCCGCCAGGTAATAATGATCCTTTTATCATTCGACCTTCCTCGTCAATTGAAAATGGAATACGGTGATCAAAGGTTTCCACCTGTTGAATGGGAAAATGAAAAAAAAAATTCTCCTACCTCAAGCCCACGTCAAACTCGATATTAAGGCGCTGATAGAAATGGGAAGTCGAAGAAAATTCTACCGTTGTGGTACCCAATGAATATCTTCATTCATCTATCGCCCCGTGAGGTCGACGTTTTCACATCCTGCTCTTCTCAAAGGGGTATTGATAAGACGCCTGCCAGAGCAAACAGCCGAGAGATAGCGAATAAACATTGTAAGTGCCTCTTGTCAGTCAGGCTGGGTACACGCATTGTGGATTTCATCAATAGACCCAAGCTCTCCGACAGGTCATGGCCTGGTAGACTAGGTTTCACAGTCCGGCTTTACAACTGACTTTTTCCTTCACCAGCAGAAAACCAGCAAAAACTCTCTTCTCAACCGTGGAGATGAAAAAGATAAATATTGTTGTATGATCAACAATCAAGGTCAGAAATTGGTACTGGGATGTAAAAGTAGTCTTGGCTAGAGAATAGAGCAACAAGATGAGAATCATGAAGAGTGGTCACCTTCTATCATACTATCAGGGTTATTGTGACGTGGTCAATTTGTCTTTTTCTCGAGGGCAATGTCAATGTTGTCGATTTTTTTCATCAAATCCAGACGATGGAAGTCTCAGAAGCAGCGAATAACACAAGAAATGGAGCACTTCATCTCAAGCCAAGAGTCCGATGATGAAAGAGAGCAAAGCCGCTCACGTTTAGCAGCCAAGATAATCACTTCAAGACGACCATTGAAACAAAATTTGTTTCAGTTGTGCATTTAATGCGTGCTGCTCAAACCATATTCATGATGATGTATCTGCAGTTATTGTGAATATGGATTAACTATAGACATCAGACGCAGGTGAAAGAGTGCAGCTGTTGCCTCCAATGTTGTGAACCAATGCTTATCATAGAGAAATTGACATTCAAAATAATTTCAACGACATTTCTGCAGAAAGGCAATTATTTTCAAATCACTAACCAACCTGTGAGACCTATATTAAAAAATCTGTAAGTTCTTTAGCTGAGGTTTCCGAGATGAAGGACATCTTCGTCAAAACATTCATTCTCAAGTGTTAAACTGATAAACCTGTAAATTCCTTCACAGGGGTTGGTTATTCCTTGGATATCGAAAACACATTCGAAATAGGTAGATATATCCCCATTTCGACCTATAACCTCTTCCAGTGAGCGCCAATCATTCCTGGGCACGTCTCATTGGGTTCAGCGTCCAAAATATAGTGGAAAATGATACCCCACACACCTAGATTGCGAAAAATCTCCAATATTCATTTTTCGAAATACACATTTTGACCCCTACCCGCAAAAACCCAAATTTAGTCTGATCGGGCTGAAAAGTTTCAAGGACCAACTAAAACCAAAAATGGGTCCCTGACCAAAATCCCAGATTTTCAGAAAATTTTTACTACCAAAATCTGCGTGGAAGGACGGACTTTTGCTTATCTTGATCTGAGCACCTTGACACGACCAGAAAAAAAATGTGTGGGCTGGAATCGGACAGATTGACTTTCTGCATGAAAACATAGGTTGATTACTCATGGAATAACAACCAAAATCCATTCGTGCTCCGTTGGTTCCAAAATTCGTGCTCTCAGCCTTGATTCTTTGTGAGGAAATGAGTCAACCTGTTAGTCCCAAATTACGAGAGTAAAATAAGCCTCGCATATCGTTTATTTAACGATTGGCGTAATTGATGTAAAACAGTTGTCATCATTCCGCGATACGGTGAATCCTCTTGAGACTACAGTCCTATAACGTGGAATTCCACAATCAAACAAGAGTGTGTGCAATATTTGCTATGGGCTACGCTTCATGTGATATAAACGTTAAGGTTAGAGCAGTTGAAAGTTAGATAAGCCTACGTCAGGTACCTTCCACGTAGGATGGCTTCCAAGACGAGGTGAAATGCTCTCAAGAGACTGACGATCGATGGAAATGTGGGAGAAATGCCTGGATACCGCCGTACGAGTCTCGAGGCTCCGGTATTTCGTGAGAAATTAGCCCCTCACGCTCAAATTACCGATATTAAAAGCCCGAAGCTCTCCAATCACACGCCCGGGTAAATTCCAACGACGCAGATCAGTGGCCCCACGACTCTGGTTAAGTAGCACTGTCGAGAATGTGGTTTGGAAGTAATGACGATATTGTTGATAAGCTAACCATTCCGACCACCTTTTTCTATTACTCTCGGAAAACTTGTTGATAGTTTCGAGTCATTCGCAGTCTAGCCCTGAAAAATGGGTAAAATGCGATCACTGCCTGTTTTTCCCTGACCGTAGAAAGGCAGAAACTACTAAGAATAACTGACGAAATACCTCCTGGTTTCAAGCCATATGCGTTGAAATTAGTGCAAATTGCATTGTTTAAACTCAGCCGAGGTTATTGAGAGCACCATTGAGGGTAAACATGGGTGAACAATTTCGTCAGGAGCGAACCACGTTCGTTATAATAATGTTCGATGATTTTCAGGTTAAAACTACAGGACCTGTCCAGTTGGCTGACCTAGCAGACAGTTGTTGCCCCAGTTACTTCCAATCAGTGTTCGAACGGTCGGTCGAAAACCAAACCTGACACGAATTTCACCGAAGATTTAACCAACCGGTAAATAACCACGGGAATGATCTCTTTCCAGCGACATCCCCTGTGTTGCTGTATTTGGGTGATAGATGACGGATTCGAGTCGTTTCTGAATGGCGGTGAAACAGGGTTCACCTCGAGAGGCGTCAACTGACGTCATTGAATGAAAAAAAGCAATATTTCCCGTCAATCACCGGAAGAAAATTGGGTTCAAGACGGGAAAAACTGAAGGAAGCTCAGGTGGTGAGGTTGTTAGATTACAAGGGCGGATATAGGAAAGAGAAAATTCGGGTCCATGGACGTTACAACGAGAATGACGTTCAGGAACATAATACAGTCTCGACATTCCCACGGGAGGATATGCTAGAGAGAAACGATGGAATTTTCCCGTGGGAGAGTTCTCTTCGCTATTCTTCAGATTTGACTATCGAATTTCCTTTCGTCGAGCGGGTTTCCTGAATCTTGCTGGAATTCAGATCATCTCCGAACGATTCACGTGTCCAAGAAACTTCTCGCGTAATTAATACGAATGACAAATTCTTGACACGATGACGTCATGAGCGATGGATGCTGTCGCTCCTCGACGTTCACTTAATTTTCGCCTAGTTCGGCGACAAATAAGTGCTTCAAGATTGTAGATTGAGATGGATTGTTAGAAACTTCAACTCATGAGTCAAAAATAGACTGATTCTGGTCTACCATTAACTACTCGTATTATTATGGAGTTCTTGTTCATTGTGTGAGTCCTATTACTTTCACGGAAAAAACAGTTTCTACGGCGAGCAAACTCATGATGCTAACCAAAGATGTCTCATAATTATAATCCTCATACGTCACGTAACATCTACAAGGTATCCAAAAAGTCCCCCCCCCCCCTCCTCTTCCTAAAATCGTCCAAAAGAGGGTACAATTTTTTTTTTTTTTTTCTTCATACTTCTTCTTCATCTTCATACTTTTTGCAAGAGTTCGAGAGACCTAACTTGCAATTTGCACATCCCGAGAAACTGCTCAACTGTGCACAAGTGGAACCACACTTTCTAATTTCAGATGGGAACCTCAATTTTATTATTGCAGATTCATATTTTAGCGAAAATTTTTATGAAGATTCGATCCCTCAAGCAATTTTTTAACAGCGCGTTTCAGCGAGCACGCAAAGATGCGCAACCCCAAAATTGTCAAATTGATGATGGTTAACTCTAAAGTGTGGCACATGAATATTCATTGTAATTTAATGCTAATTCACCTAATGTTATTCGTTTCTTTATTCGACTGATTTTTTTTTTTTTTTTTTTTTTTTTAATAATGACCAAAGTTTGTTTATTTTGCGCAAGAAAATAATCTTTTTTTGCGCGTGTGTTCCTTTTTATTTCTGTTTAACTCCACTATAGCCAGTTCCCATGATACCTAATAAAGGAGAAAATATGATTGAAAATTACTTTAAAAATATATAAAATATATTACCTATACAATTTTTATGCAAATACACGCCCTAAGCAGAAAAGAAAAATCTAGAATCTTAAATCATAAAAATTTAATATCTGCAATAAACAAAAATTGGCTTTTCCAGTAAAAATAGGAATGTTAGTGTCACATGTGCGCAATTGCGCAGTTGCGCGAGGTGCCGCAAATATAATACTTAAAATCCTTTAAAAAAAGGAATATTGAGGAAAATATAAAATTACATTGAAAAAAATGTTGACTTTCCTACACGACTGTCTCACTTTTTCCTGAGCTTTACCTCACAATTGAGCTTCTTGCCAACTTTATGCATACGAAATTTGAGATCGATACTCGCCCCCAGAGCTTCAGCTCAACGGTAAGATTCATCTCACTCACTTGACTTGAAATGAAGTTCACGAAATGGAGAATAACCTCCTTTTTTATCGATTCCATTCGGAGCTTCCCCTAAAAAGTGCGCGACTGAGCTTAGGCTTAACTTTATGCATACGAAACGCACCCGAAATACTGAATTCTCGACCTAGTTCAGTTTCTTTCCAGAAAGCGGTAATATTGCTCACATCAGGCACCAGTAGGGCATACCCCTCGGGTACGACTGACGTCGTAGGGGGAGAAAAAAATACTTCGTAGTTAACTTCTGCAAAGAAACAAGTATAGTCGGCCGTTCAAAGCTGAAACTCACCCTTTTCAACTCTTTGGCAACCAAATAACAGAGTAATCAATTTACGCGAGCCGCTCCGCTCTGGTGGACGTCTGTACCACTAATTCAGGGTTTGCCATTGTGCCGTTCCCTCTCCATTAGGGCGTCACAGGGCTTTATTCGAGTGAAAACGAATTCAAAGGACGCAAATTGACCCTCGTAAATGAATAGTGAATATCGTCCGACACTATTAAACGCTGAAAAACGATCACCTCTTTTGTAACGGAACAGTCAGAGTGACGAAAGGTTCAATCGCTACTGCAAAGGTATTTTCATTGATGGAAAGCTCGACCACGGAAGAGAAACTACTGAAGCAGAAATAGGAAAATCTGGGATTTTTGTATAAATATGACTATTTATAGCGCTAACTCTCGGTTAACCACACAGACAAAAATAATAAGGTGGTTGATTCGAGAAGATTAGCATTGGGTTTTTTCATGAGGCCACAGTATGCCCAAAAATGTCTGTCAGTGAATAAACGGTCAACCATGCTTGAAATTTTAAAATGAACACTGATAGTTAACCACTTGGGCTCTGTGGCGCCATGCTCAAGAGTTGAAATTGAAGATTCTCATGGAGTAACCTCAGTGAATACGTGAATATATATTTAGAGATGGTAATAATTCCAGGACAAGCCGCATCGATTCCTCTCAAACCCGCTGAGTTCATACATAGATGGTCCGGGAGTTCACGCAGGAGGTCAACGGTTCAACGCCCAGACAACCCTGGTATCACGGCATAAGTGAAGCATATGACAAGCTATCCTGAAAGCGAAGCGAGTCCAAAACCAACCACAAATGTGGGATAACCAGTAGGTACATAAAAGATCCTGATGAAGGGGATGGTAGGCTAAAAACCCGAGAAAATCCCTCCAAAGTTTTTCTGGATTCCTCGGAGGAGGCTCAAAGAGAACAGAACAAGTCCTTGATACTATCTACCAAGCTAAAACTTCGCGGGAGATTGGTGGAAACGTGAAGGTAGACCTGGACCGGGTTGGGGTGGCGGTACGTTGAATATTTCATCGGGTGATGCCAAAAGGAGAGGGTGTGCTCGGCAGGTGAAGTAAAAAGCAAAAGCGCGGGGCGGGAGAGTGGTTGGAAGCCTTAGATCTCTTTGCACTGGTAATCTCAAGGTGGAATCACCAGAAATAGAATAGTCACTTACGGCGTTCTCATGGGGCAGGCTCCCACATTCCCTTTGATCTTCCTAGAAAAAATTTACGTTCACAAAGCCGAAAAATGAAATAAAAAAATAAATTCTTCGAAAATGGCCTATTATTTGTAGTACGCAGATCTTCCCCGTGGCAATCTACTCTCATATATATTTGCAAGCATTATTGCTCCAGTATCGATTTGCAAGTAATATGAAGCCAATTATGAATAGCAGCAGACAGCACGTGAGCAACAGCGTTTCATCTAGTTTCGCATCACGTTTCGGGGTACTCCCCTAGGACTTACCTCGTGCTTCACATCTAGGAGGCATTCCCCGATGAGCTGACAGACTAATTTCACCGAGACAGTCGTAAAACCTGCGGATTCCGGTGGATAACATAGAAATAGGCAACGTAAACTCCAATACAACTTCTTTTTGTGGCTATATGGTCATTCCAAGCAACTATAAAAATATAAATTACACCCCAATCGCGATTGCTGGAGCAGTTTTTTGGCTTATACGAATTTCCCGGACCACGTCTTGCGTTAACCCTCCGGTGGTACAGTGCGGTCAAATCCGACCCGAGCTTCAGCTTTCTCATTGCCTCCCCTCTCCCCACATCATAAAATCTGCAAATTCTTACACACGGGTTGGTTATTCCTCGAATGGGGGAAACAGTGGGTGTGGCGGGTCCCAGACCCATTTCAATCGATTCAGGGTCCAAAATGTAGTGGAATATGATACCCCACACGCCTGGGCACCAGAAATCCTGACACATACAAAATGGGTGGATACATACCCATTTTGACCCATAACTTCTTCCAGTGGGTGCCAATTGTTCTAGGACCCATTTTATTGGGTTCAGCGTCCAAAATTTAGTGGAAAATGACACCCTACTCGCCTAAATCGCCCAAAATCTCGAAAATCCATTATTCAAAAAACACATTTTGACCCCTACCCTCCCCCAAATTTGGTCCGATCGGGCTGAAAAGTTTCGAGGACCCGTCTCGGCCGGTAACAGACCCCTGACCCAAATTTCAGATTTTTAGAAAATTTTCTACTACCAAAAACGGCGCGGACGATGGACGGCGTACGGCGGACGGACATCGACCTTTTTTGATCCAGACACCATGAAACGTCCAGAAAAAAATTTTGAGCCGAATCGGAGAGGTTGACCATTATCATGAAAACATAGGTTGATTATTCAAGGAATAACCAACCAAAAAAGTCTGTTTGTGAATAAATAAAGTTTAAATTTCATTATTACGGGCTATTATTGAGTGTTTTTGATTAAATAGTCATCAATATCGAAAAATGAGACTGTTTTTTGGATAAATAAATTATACAGAGACTGTTTTTAATTAAATAAAGGTTAATGTTCATCATTACAGCTCGTAGTGCCATTATTTTTGCTGAATATCCCGTCAAAAGTGACTTGGGTCGAATCCGACCTTCCTTGACTCCACGCTCCACTGTACCACCGGAGGGTTAAATGTAACATGAAACGCTTTTGAGTTCGAAGAATTCGGAAATTTACCATATCCGTTTGCCGTTTTTGGTGGTTATTCCATGAACCTATGTTTTCATGTGAAAAGTCAATCTCTCCGATTCGGCTTACAATTTTTCTGGGCGTTTCAAGGTATCATTTTCTACGAAATGTTCGAGGCTGAATTGATTGTAATGAATCTGGGACTTTCCACACTCACTGTTTTCCCCCATTTTCAACTCAATTTTTTGCATTTCTCTCAACTCATTTTCAACTCAACCCCAATGATTTCTATCTCTATCTATCTTCTATCTATCAGGTATCGTTGGCGAACACCGTAATGGCTAAGCAGAAAAAATCTGCTGTGTTTCATTGAATCCGGAAAGATCATTTTTGCCTTCATGAATATATTTCACGTCTTTTGGGTTCCGTACGTTCAAACAACCACATGGAGACCGCCCAACGTAAACTCAGATATTGTCCGCTAGTTGAAAGCGGCGAATGGCCATTGTCAGCGTCGTACTGAGCGGAAACAAACACCTCTGTGTCCTCACCGACGAAAAAAAGGAGAAAAAAAAACCTTTCCCGCGGAAATAATCCCTCCTGTTGTTTACGAGATAGGTACGTATAGCCCGTATCCGATTCATTCAACCCAAAGGGGGCGGCGAAGGTAAATATGAGATACCTAAACGTCGTTAATCGTAGAACGGGCGGAACAAGCTGGGGATGTGGTGACGTTGGTGTGTGTTGAGGGAGGGGGGGGGGAGGGGTTGAATAGGAGTGGGGACCCTCGGATGAGAAATGGCAGGCGCTGAGCCCAGATAAGCTCTTCCTACCCCCACCACCACACCTTTTTATCTTCATTAACATATTAGGGCTATTAACAGGCGCCAGAGACGGGAGTTCTTTTTCGCTTAGCTAACAAATAATTCCAACCCATCATTCACATTCAACGATGCCAAACGGGTTCATGCTAGAACACGGAACAGCGGGGGAAAAGTTTTCAACGAAACTACTTGCCCTTAGATAATAAATCGCGGAGAATCGGAGCGCCGTCGGAATGAGGTATCTAGTCCTGGCTTTAGGTCATGAACCCTTCAATTTCGCCCTATAAGCCATTAAGAAAAAAATTCTCTTCTCTGCAGGAGATTTCATTGGCAAAATTAACTCCTCCAACGGCTAATATATACACGAGTACAATTGTCTAAAAATTAGTGGACAAACGATACCCACACGCCTAAGTCGACGAAAATATCGAACATGCAAAAAAGGAGAAAACAGTGGGCGTGATGTGTCCCGCACCATTCCAATCGATTCTGGGTCCAAGACTTTGTGGAAAATGGTACCCCACACGCCTAGGTACCAGAAATCTTGAAAACACACATTCGAGATATGTAGATAGATACCCATTTTGACCCTTAACCTCTTCCAGTTGGCTCCAATCGTTCCAGGACCCGTTTCTATGGATTCAGCGTCTCTTAATTTAGTCGAAAATAATACCCCCCACGCCTAGATCGACAAAAATCTCGAAAATTCAAATGGAAAATGTGGGAATCCAAGGAAAATTCACGGAGTCATAGTCGGCCCCCACGGGCACTGCCTTTGCCAAGCAACACTTATTCAGTTATAAAACTTCGAGTCTAAATTTATGTTTATAATGTGTGCTAAATCTAGTGAGCCATATCGTATGTTCTGTTTGTTTTTTATGAATAAAGTTTCTCTCTCTCTCTCTCTCTCTCGTAATATAAAAATCACATTCGCGCATGCGCTGAGCGTGCCTCTGGTTTGGTCATCTTTAAACTGTTGAAGCGCATCTAAAGGAGAGCCCGTATGAGACCTGAATATTTAGTACCAGCGGGGCAACAAAACAACAAAACCAAATTTGTTTGGAGAGTTTATTAATTTCTGACATGCCATAATGTGCCACTTAGCAACAGCAGCAGCAGTGTAGGAACAATTGGGGCGTGTTAGATATAATTTGTGGAGGACATTTGCTAAGGACTGCTTGCAATGGGGTTTTTTCATCCACTGCTCTTTGAGAAAGTGCGCATGCGCATGGGGTGTCCAGGGTGGCGCATCCCAACTGGAGCCTGTGCCGCATAGTGGTCTAGCTATTACACAATTTCAGATGATGCGATTTGAATTATTTTATGTGTCTCAATATTCTTTTCAATCCTGCAGCACCCAATCAAATGGAGAAGTAATTACTTTCATGTTATTCAAAATCTCCATTCATATTTTTAGAGAACAATTGTTTATCTTACTCAGGTGATCATTTGAGGAGATTGAAACTTCGTCATTGAAATTGGCATTTTCGGTTGTACCTCGTCTCCGCCCAGAAAGAAAATCCAAGATTTTCCCAGCATGACTTACAGCTCCCTGTTGAGCGAAGAGCTAAGTAAAAGTGCCTTCCTACAGGGCGAAGAAGAAAGTGCGGATATGATTAAATTACCAGACTTCCATTAGTGTCGAGTTAACGTAAATTGAACTGCTCGACTGGAGGGGAGAAATTCTCCCAATTTCGGAGATGTTCGTACCTCTTTGTGCTGCGGAGATAAGATGAGGAGAGACGGGATATGAGGTACAAGAAATGGTTCGGGCTTGTTCGTGCCGCAAAGGGATACTATTGATATCGAAGGTATTTGTGAAAATCTTTAATGACGTAACACAACAAAGCAGGCGGCAGGGAAAAAAATCGGCCTCTGAAATGTAGGAATATTACGTATAAATGCATAACAATTCTATTTTCCAATGTTCGGAAAATCATATAAATATGGCAATTTCGGAAGTTTTTCATATCAATGGGGGTTTTGCACCTCAATTTAGAGGGTGACAGAAATGCATGACATAATTCTGGGAAAGCATCGACAACAAATAAGCGAGTGAACGTAACATTGAACAAATAAAGATGAATATAATGGACGTAAAGTGCAACAAGCACCTTCAAAAGAGTGGCATTTGGAAGGGAAGGGCGAAATGTCTTCGTCATGTTGTATTGCACAGAGTAGGTATTTTCAGATACTTGGCGTTTGCAACTAATGTGAATCGATCCATTACCGTCAACCTTTAATTTAATTTGTGAAACTTACAATTTAATGCACAACTATAAAACCTCCAATTTGAAATGGAAAACCTTCAATTTGGCGTGAAAATGCTGTATACGGTGCTCAACGCTACCTGCAATCTTTATACAGTTGACTTTCAGAGCACATTCACAACAAAAATTGTCTCTTGGGGACTCCGTGGTCATATTTATGGTACTTTCAGGATCTTTCTCGATGAATTCGACTTTCACGATGAGATTAAAATTAAGAATAAAAGAAAATATTACAGCGGCCACACTAGGCGCCCACCCGCTGATTTTTTTGGCGCGATTTAGTCAGAAATACGATCTCATGAAGTGTATCTAATGATTTTAGCTCTGCATAAGCGAGGTATAAAGTCTGGAGGGTTCCAACTTTTCATTCTTCCACTCAACCCCTTCAAAATGTTTACTTTCTAAAACTCGGGTGGTTTGGTACATCAATATTGGCCTGAGGGTTTTTCTCCTTTTTCCTCTTTCTCTCTTTTTGTTTCCATCTATTATTCAAGAGATGCTAAAGAGATCTGCAGAGCCTCTTCCTCGCCTGGGAGGGATTGCGTCGCCTCTTTAGTTTCGAAAGCGCTGTGAATATAACGCCCCAAAGGCTCCCTGATCGACCAATGTTAGTGTAGGACTGAAACAGTTTGCTCAGTGGTAACTCTTGGATCCGATCAAAGTCAAGTAAGGTTGTTCGGATGGTTCACTTGAAATACAAACCGCACGAAGCACCCGCCGATTTGTGCGCAACTAAAGGGTCTATTGTGCTGGGTGGATCTATTGCCTCGACTCTTTCCTTTGAAACTACGCCTTGTTTGTAATGGTGTCCCGAACGAACCATAGGAGAAAGCCTAAGAACCAGAATAGGCTTGGAACGGGCTTCAAATAAAAATTGATTGAGTTGTACAAAAGCTAATGAAGAACCACACAGAATCAACAAAAAGCGCTACCAACAAATTGCTGTTTGCTTTTGATCATTTTCACGTGACCATCAGATTGTTGACTGCCGTCCAGTGAAGAATTCAGGCACCTCAGAAGCAATACCATTGTGAGGAAGATCCTAATTAAGGTAAAGATAGATCAAGATAGTCGAGAACTCGCTAGCTCCAGATGAGGCTGATTACAGAGAGGTAGAGAGATATCACCAGTCAGGCTGATAGCTCCCAGGAAGGAGATGTTAAGGAAGTGTGATTTAAACTGAGGGGAGTCAGAAAAATGATTAAAATATCTGTTATATTATAGTCATTATCTGTTATGTTATATTATTATTATCTGTTATAGTATGACATGCAAACGGAAAGGCAGACCAGTGGTTTAGTTTAGAAGTGGGCTGGTTCACTTCATAGTTTTAGTTCACTAAACAAGCCCACTGTTTGTAGTGTGGTGGACAACCACTGCTAGCAGCACTGCAGGGCTGAACGATAATTTGGACCAATCAGCCGTCAGCGATTGGTTGGTCCTGTCTTGAGTCTTGGACCCACCGCCATGTTGTTCTTAGACTTTTTCCAGACTAACATTTTGACTCAAAGTATAGAACTCGCAATCACAAGTATTTCTGCCGCTGTTTTGTTTGAAAATCTCGAGTTTTTCAGTTCTTCTAATCGCTTCTTTCGGCAATATTAACTTTCGCTGACTTTGCAAATATTAATCTGAACTTACATCACTACTAAACCAGTTTTAAGCTTGAGGTGGGTATCAATAAAGAAAACATCGATATTTTTCAACAAGAAACATTGATGACCGAAATAATAGGGAAAAAACATCGATGATTCAATACATCGCTACTCTCATCTCTCATAGGAGGGAAAACATCTACAGAAGCCTCGGCTTGGGTTTTTCTCTCGATCTTTTTTCTCGACATGGATGAGTACTCGTATATTCACCATAATTATATCAGCCTATTGCCTCTTCCCTGTTACTTGATATGGGCGGATCATGTCAATGGGCTGTATGAGCGAGTCTATAAATCATTTGCCTGTGGCGAATTTATCGACGCCCTTTCCTGAGTCTGAAAAAAGGATCGACGCAATGTGGTGGTTTTTGACCCATTTTTTCATTCCTCCCCGAAATCCTCGCCTTGCGTAGGTCAGCTTGTGTCGGTTGTTCACAATAGTTTGGCACTGTCCAGTGTAGGTATATAAAAGTTTGGCCGTGTTGAGTAGTGCCCAAATGTAGCAAGTAGTAAACTTTCAGTGGATTTCAAAATGAGTACAAGTAATGGCCATAAGGGAGCTCCGACGGACTCCAATCTTTCTTTACATCAGCCTCGGCCCCTACAAAGAGTTTATACCAGGGCCGAGAGGCCTACAGAGGCAAGCTCCGCTCAAATCGTTTGCCGAACGCAAAAAAGAGGATTTAACGGAGCGAAAAGGAAATAATATGTAGGTACATCCCGTAGGGAAAGTTTCCCTTTCGACGGTCGTCGCAACCCGTTTTATTTCTTGTTGTTTAGGATTCTCTTAGGGAAAGAGAACGAGGCCCATCAAATGGCAAACGACAACCTCTCACGAGGAAACCTTCCCTTGACGTTCGAGTGCTTCGTCACATCAGTTCCTCTGTGAACTGTTTATTTAAGGGTGAGCGGAAAGGGGAGGCGGTGGTGCTTTTTTCTTCCACTATCCAATCCGAAACTCAGGAAAGAGTGAACGAGTGAACCCTCTCCCGTTCCACTCGCTGTTTTCTCTATCGTATTTTTTTTCTCAGCGAGTTATGTGGTTTTCGTACCATGAGTTTGTCACACGGCTGATCCCACCCAGCTCGACACATTTTGCTTCAGTTCTCCCTTAGTTATGCGGTGTTCTGATCCACAGAGTACGAGGTTGGTTGAAAATCAAACGGGAAAACTCGCACTAGCCACCAGTATTTTAGTAGGTTAGAAAGGTATCGAATTCACGTTTTATAGATGATCGCGACTGTTCCCTTGGCGCGAATTGTGCAGCAGAACAGTGAGAATTATTGGAGAACCTCAACCCTAAGTTTTCAATAATTACCTTAACTAAGATTAACTAAGATCCAAATGCATAAAAGAAAATAATAAGAAGTGTTTGCTCAAGGGAACTGTTCTGCTTTCACTGATTGAGTGTCTAGTGAAGTACAGTTCTGTTGAAGTTTGAGACGTGTGCAAGGAAAATGGATTATGGAAGCCAAGATGGCGGTTAGTGACACGGCGACCGATGAGCCATACTCAACAACCTCTTAATGAATATTATTGTAACTTAATCCATCAACAATTCTTCCAATATATACATAAGGTGGTTCCCTACATTAAAATGGATGATATATAATGTCACGAATTATCAGTTTTGATAAGTCCTCCTGGCTCAAGGTAGCATAATCTTTCGTGCAATGAAATTCCTGTAGTGATGCTGGCTGAGCTTCATTAACATACAGGTAGCCACAAGCAGATATCAAGGAAAAGTGTCTACGATAGTCTATGGTTCTGATTAGTGTCTATGTCCACAGGTGCGACATTATTCATGGTGTTTTCACAGACTAAGAACCATTCCCGTAAATAATGCAGCTGTGAAATTGTTTAACGAAGACACAATCGGAATACTTCGGACTGCGAACCTTCGACACTCAACCCTTGGTTTATCTGACTACCCTTACTGTCTCCATTATTAGTACGATAGGGCTGAAATTTTTTGAAGACATCAACTAGAGGTCTCACACCAAAATTTCAAATTTTTAGAAATTTGTTCACAAACAAAACTTTAAAAAAAAAAAAAAGTGTTGAAAAAAGTATTTTCAAGATTTTTGGCATTCTAGGCATGTGGGGTATTGTTTTCGACTAAATTTTGGACCCTGAATCCAATGAAATGGGTCCCGGAACGATTGGCGCCCACTGGATGAGGTTCTGGGTGAAAATTGGTACTTATCTACCCATATGAATGTGTGTTTTCGAGATTTCTGGTACCTATGCGTGTGGGGTATCATTTTCTACTATATTTTGGACGTTGAATTCAATGAAATGGGTCCCGGAACGATTGGCGCCCTCTGTATGAGGTTATGGCTTAAAATGGGTTTACTCATTTTGGATGTGTGTTTTCAAGATATCTAGTACCTGGGCGTGGTATCATTTTCCTCTGAATTTCGTTCGTTGAATTGTTTCCCCTATTCATTACAAAGACAAATCGTGGAATCTGATGACTAGACCAGGATCTTATTTTGAGGCCCGGGTTTAATGCAGTCACGTTCGGGCTCTGGTTAAGGGTATAATGAACGTAAAGCGGGATCGTTCAATATAACGCGAGTTGGAATTAATTATAATTCGGGGACTGGCAGCTCTGGGAGACAGTTATAAACGGAGTAATGCGAGGGGTTGGGGGTTAGGGGGTTGAGGGTTGAGGGCGAGTCTGTGCCCCACCCAGTCACACTGACCCTAATACGGGCGGTGGCGGCACTAAAAGGCGAAGCGCTCCCTTCGGCGGCAGTCGGATTTTCATTGAGATAAACTGCAGGCGCGCAGACGGACGGACGTAACGGCGAAAGAAGGGATATTTCCCAACAGTACATTACATCCCGGTGGCTTCTCCTATTTCAGACGAGAGTTTACTACCAGGAGGTTCTACCGCTGAAAACACGTTCACTAATAACACCCTCCTCTCGCTACACCCCCAGGCGGGCCCGAATCGATATTCAGATGGAACCCCCCCCCCCCCTCAACAGACCAACACCCTATTCCACCAAGCTAGCCCCTAATAAAACACAATTCCTAAAGATAAGTCCCACGAAATGAAGCGATACGGCTGTGGGACTCCACCCCTAGCAAGGTGAAGAGGAGAATCACCCCCGTCCAGAGGTTCCTCGGTAGAGGCGAAGGGAACGCCTTTGTGATAACACAGCCGGCGTGTACACTACATAACTCAGAAACCCTCCTCTCGCCCAACAACCTTATCCTAACCCTAAATTTTCTCCTCCGCTCTCATCTACATGTTTAGCACGAACCCAAAAACTTTTCTCCCGCGTGGAAAACCTATCCCAATGTCCTGCTGTATAAGTTGATATCCGACTCGGAATGTAAATTGCCTTGGTACAAATCAGATGGGAAAGATACAAATGATACGGTATGCTCACAACATAGAACTGACCCGTTTCCGAATACTTGAGCAAAATTTTCCCCACAACTTTCCGAACTATGGAAACACTGGTCTTGCGGTAGGGAATACAGGCGTGGTGGTGCGTTTCCATCTCACGACAATTGGTAACAAAGCAGAAAGGAATTCTAAAGATGATGTCAAAGCATAGACGATTTTCCAAACTGCTCATATTCCAGGAGGGTGGTTTTCTCGCTGAGACAGCTATTTATGAAGTCCATGGGTTTTTTTACACCAACCTCTGTTGGTGGAGGAACCCCACGTTCCACTGACAAGTCTTCAATACCTTCAGAACGTCGAAAATAAATGACACCCTGGCCGGGGTCCACAGTATCGAGTATATTTTATCTACAAATTCCTGCACATCCGAAAGAATCCTTCCATTTATAAAACCGCTGCAAGTTTTTTCTAAAATGGTTTATTATTCCCTTGAGAATGAGTATGGGGAAGAAATTGAGTAAGGAGTGTCAGGAATCATCCCAATATGTGGACCCTGATTTACCACTGGAGGGCGGCCATCTCTATGCATTCAGCGTCCCAAATCCAGAGAAAATGACACTCCGCACGCCTTGGTCACCTGAAATCTCGGAACACCACTTCAAAAACAGGTACATAGGTACCCATATTGACCCATACCCACCTTCGTTGGCCGCCAATCGGACCAGGACCCATCTCATTGGATTCAGCGTCCCTAATTTATTGGAAAATAACACCCCACAAGCCTAGGCCCCTGATTATCTCGGAAAACCACTCCCAACACAGGTAGACAAGTACTCGTTTTTACTCATATCCACCTCCAGTGTGCGCTATTCGGCCCAGACCCGTCTCATTGGATTCAGCGTCCTAAATTTGGTGGAAAATGATACCCCACACGCCTGGGTCCACAAATCTCGGAGACCCGCATTTCGTTGAATCGTAATGTTAACTATATATTTACTGGTATAACATGATGTTATTTTTAGATAGATTTTTGAGATGTGGATTTTGTCAAAATATCTAATCAATAATTAATATTTATAATTACAATCATTACATATAATAAGGAAAGATACAATTAAATGTGATGAAGTACCTACTGGTTGAGCAACTCTGGCATATCACCTGTCGACTGGCTGCATTATTCGATGTTCTAATGTAAATGGATTTTCTATCTATTCTACCGAATACGAATATACTACGTTCATTCACGATTTGTTAGGAAAATGATACGGATGCAAATAAACGGAACTGTCCTACATAATACAGATTTAATGCTGAATGTCTTTCCTCAAAATACTCTCTCGAAAATGGACAGTTGCTCAAAATCCACAAGACCACTGAGAAGGTTTACGAGAGTGAGATAATATGCCTTCAGCATCGCCACATGACTTCAATTCTGATCTAGGGCCAAATGCTCTCCAGACTCATCTAAAGTCCAGTTCACACTTTGGGTGACATTGAGCTACCACGACTGCTCTTAATCCTAATAGTAAACTCATCTGAATGAAGAGTGAAGGGGAATCCCCGAGGTCCTTTATTCAAGGAATACCCAACCAGAACAGAAATTGTCTTATTCATAAATTGAGAACGAAAGAAACCAGGTAATTCCAGTTGAGGCGAAGTATCGATATTCATCCAGTGATCTGGATACTTTGTGTTGTTATGCTAAATTGATCGAAGCACTCGGTCGCTGGCGCTTAATTGATGCATTCCGCCTGAATTCCAAATTACCGTCTCCATTGTACCGTGTAATGTCCTAATCATGAGGGTAATGAGATGCCGCGGAAAATGAATACCGTATGCCGGCTCAGTGCATGTGGTCCCACTGGGGAGAGTTCCAATCTAAAACGTACAATACAGCGTTCATGAATGTTCAGAACGGCAGCGCCGGAAAGAGCCTCCTAATATTGATCTTGAGTGGATAAGTTTGCTCCCTGCGCTGATTGGAGACTACAAGAGGAAGCAAATGCGGTAAGGAACGGGGTTCGACTGTACGTGCCTTTTCAGAAAACTCACAATTAGTTGGAGAATGAAGTTAAGAGAAGGGTTGGTTGAGTTATTAATGAGTTGACTTAACGACTAGGCTTGGGGAGGCGTATAATTTCACCCTGTCGAATATTCATTTGAAATTTTGGAAAAGAAAATTTACCTACTATAGGATGTCAGCTGATCTTACAATTTGACGAAACCAAAGTGAGATTCAATAAGAAGAGAATTGAGTGCGAGTTCTGTAACCGATTGCAGTGTTTTCCAAAGCGTCAACAAGTATGTAAATGCGTGCGTGAGCAGTATAAAACGGCTTATTAAATTTAGCATGAAACTGATTAACTTTAGCTCGATTGTTTGTCACATTTAAAGCTTTACGAGACGCCACGACAGAATTCAACGCAACTTTTAAGATAAGGGCCCTTTGTCCTCGAAAGAGATGCCCTTTACTCCTCAGTCAGAGTTCATTACTCGGATTAACAACAGCCTGGAAAAATGAAATACATCGTAGGAAAATTATAAAACATTATTTGTGACTTGATGTGGTGCCTGCCAGACAGACTGACTTTATAATTGGTTCAGATTGATAAGTACACAATCAGAGAAAATATAACTGTTGGCGAAAGTAACGGTTATTAACTAAAAACGCTGCGAATTCGTTCGCAGGGGTTGTTTATTCTTCGGACCAGGAGCATGAAGAAAAATGGGAAACAGTGAGAGTGTGGGAACCCGGACTCATTCCAATCGATTCAGTTTCCAAAATTTAGTGGAAAATGATACCCCACACTCCTGGATCCCCCCCCCCCCACTCAAAATTTGGGCTGAAAAGATTTGAGGACCAACTACAGTCGGAAACAGGTCCCTGTCAAAAATTTCAGATTTTTAAACAATTTTCTACAGCCAAAAACGGCGTTGATGGCGGGTGGTGTGGAATGGACATGTTGCTCATTTTGATTTAGACACTTTAGCTCGTACTGGTGACGGGTGAACTCGAGTAACAAGGCCGGAGCAGGATAATACTTTATATTGCGAAAAACAATGAAACTCAGCGAGAGCAACGCGGCCGGAAAGAATTCATGGGACGAGCGAAGAGGTTATTCTTCGTCCGAGTCGATTGGTACACTATCGATGCGTTATCACACGCATATCGATTCCTAGCACAATCGATGTATGCATCAAATAAATCAAGACACTGCACTACGATTACTACGAACTGCCACAACACCATGAAAAGCTCAGACAGAAATCCAAAACACAAGGGGTAAACAACCCTAACTCAAGATTTCTCAACAAGGTAGCAGAAAACTTTTGTGATTGCGAGTCAATACGTTCATCTTGAAACAGTGATAGCTGATTGGTCCAAATTATCGTCTATTCCTACAGTGCTGCTAGCGGTGGCTGTCCACCACACTACAAACAGTGGACTTTTTCGTCTGTGGAGTGAACCAGCACTGGTTGGCATGACAATGACGTCAAAAACACTCGCCCACTGCCACATGGAAGACAGATGCTTCCACTAATGGGTTTTCATCCCTGTAACCTTCATCTGCCAAATGATGAGAGCGTTGACAAGTGGTAATGTTGATGTTGTGTAACTTTCCAATTCATTCACTTCATTGTGAAGAGCCATGATTAGCACAAAAGTCAATAGAAACAGGATCACGCTGACATCCTTTTGAAGGATCCGCTGATTTCATCCCGTTGCAACACCCTAAAAATAAAAAGTATTTTCTTGAAAAGCGTCGTTACGTGCATTGCAGCTCAAGAGTAGAACACAATCATTTTTAATAGAAAAATCCCAGCTAGGACTAACGTGTACTGACTTGTTCATTAGAATGTCTCACAGTTTAGCCATGGCCAAAAAACTATTCTTCACTTAATCCACCCTGACACAGAAGCCTGTTCACACACTAAAACTGTCTCCTAGATCTCATGAACAGAAAAAAGTGAAGTTCGACCTCACCTCGCTGGGGAGCACTTGGGAATACAAATAGAGGATGTTAATTATGGCTGATGGTGATTTTGATTTAAGTTCAATTGCTAGAGGAATCTAGAAAAGTCATCGTGCAACGGTTTCTTCTAGATTTTAATAAATTTTTACTATATTTCATTAGCTCTCACATAATTGAAACGAATTAGAGTAGACATATTCGCAGAACTTCTCTTCTTTGTACCTAAGAGTACTTCATTTTCCTTGAAGCAGGAAATTATAGCTTTTGCCGTAAAAAGGAAGGAAAATAGATCGTCTACTTGGAGAGTTTGTCGTCTTCAAACGAGAACGGTTAATTACGAACCTACCTGATGGGAAGTATAGAAACCGCTCGGCTCATACGATTTGTGTTTCTCCAACCATCTCCCGTTTGTCGCAGTTGGTAAACAAAAGCCGTACTTCGTTCTATACAAATACCACTGGTTTGTTTGTTCCGTCCGAAGTTCAAAGAGGCATGCCTCGATTACTTCCAATGTTCATGAAAGATGCCTTCGAGTGAAATTGAAAACAGCGATGACATCGAGGACCCTCACGCAATCCGGCAAAGGGAAAATCTCGAAGAGATACTCCCGTAGGAGAAAAAGGTAGGTTGAACGATTTTTTTTCTTTTCTCTCAAAGCCACTCCACATTTTCCTTTAGTTTTTCTTCGTCTTTCCAACGTTTAGGTTCTCTTAGATGAAATATCGTGGGAGGAAGCGGTACCTAAATCAGGTCGAATCTGAAGAGGCTCCCGCAAGGTTAGATATGATTGGATTACCAGCTTCCATTAGTGTCATCCTAAATTAGGAGCAGCTCCCTCCTCGTCCAGCGTGAGGCCTCGTGAAAAGGGAGAACATTTACCACCGCCGGCACCCCACCGAGCGAATAACTCGAGGGAAGGTATTTCCCTGACGAAAGAGCGCAAAATGAACATGGATTATTCGAACACTCTGCAAATAATTTCTCCTCAATGGTTCTACGTACATTTTAGATACGTAGCTCGTGAGAGAATACACATTTTCGGACTCTCCAGAGTATATAACAACCTGCATTGAGACTTATTGGGAGGAAAATTGCAAGTCCACGCTTCCTCGTGACCTTAAAAATAATTGTCACCCAAAATTTTAAGAAATACAAGATCTATAAGATAGCATTATTTATTTATTAATTCAATACTGATAGCTTCATATTCGAGTCAAGTTCAATAGAACAGAACTGCACCAGGAAGGAGTTGGTGTATAAGGAGAGCGTACATCTGATTTTACCAAGTTTAATACTTGACCTTAATAGGGACCTCAAACGATCGGATAAGCGAAATCATTGAAAATGTGGCCGGAATCCGTTTTAAATTGACGGAGTTGTGATCTTAGCGATAACATCCTCTTCGCGCATGCGTCGAGCAAGCTGCTTCATCGGTCATAATGAAACATATATTATGAAATGATCTAGAGAAAAACCTGCACAATTCCAGAACAGTTGGATCACAATGGGGTGTACCCAATGTAGTGGGTCAAAATAGTCCAATGTTTAAAAACTGAAGAAAATTCTGTGACTTCAGCGCTCAGCGTTTTTTCCCACCTTTGTTGAGACAACCCAAGTGAGGACCACATTGATTTCTGAGTCATATGCTGCGCTCTGGTTAGTATGACTGACCTATCTTTTCTGCTTCTTGTTAAGGAAGGTATGTTTAGAAAGATAACAAAACCAAGGGGAGAAAACTTTCTGTTGTCTACAGTTGTCTGCTAGGCCCTGGAAGGCAAGGACTGATGTTCTAGTTCTTCGCGTTTTTTTGTCTCAAATGTTGCCGACATTTCACTTGCGCGGGTTGTGGCGTCATCGTTAAGCGAGTAGCTTTTTTGAAAAATCTATCATTCACAATATGAAAAACTGTTTTTTCCGTTTTCATAATTATGGACAACACCATTGGATAACGAAAATATACCAATTTCAGACTCGTGGGTACACCCCGTTGTAGATGTTATCACTGTGGAAAAGTGTTATGTGAGCAATTTATTAGGCGGACACAAAACCAAATTTTTGTTCTGAACCCCACAGATCTTAGTCTCCAAATAGCTCAAAATCTCTCTCTCCTCTTTTTTTTTTTTTTTTTTTTATTATTATTTTTTTTCTTTTTTGGGTTGCACTGCCAATAATGGCGCAAGCGGCGGACATTTTGGTTATTCAAACAGAAAGTGCGAATTCGTTTTGAAATACGATCAAATTGCCGACATCAGGCTCAAAAGGAAAAAATCTGCAAATTCTTACACACGGGTTGGTTATTCCTCGAATGGGAGAAACAGTGGGTGTGGCGGGTCTCAGACCCATTCCAATCGATTCAGGGTCCAAAATTTAGTGGAATATGATACCCCACACGCCTAGGTAGCAGAAATCCCGAAAACACATAATCAAATTGGGTAATAAATACCCAATTTGACCCATAACTTCTTCCAATGGGTGCCAATTGTTCTGGGATCCATTTTTTCGGATTCAGCGTCCAAAATTTAGTGGAAAATGACACCCTACTCGCCTAGGTAGCAGAAATCCCGAAAACACATATTCAAAATGGGTAATAAATACCCAATTTGACCCATTACTTCTTCAAGTGGGTGCCAATTGTTCTGGGACCCATTTAATTGGATTCAGCGTCCAAAAGTGGAAAATGACACCCCACTCGCCTAAATCACCCAAAATCTCGAAAATCCATTTTTCAAAAAACCCCTACCCCCTCCAAATTTGGTCCGATCGGGCTGAAAAGTTTCGAGGACCCGTCTCGGCTGGGAACAGACCCCTGACCCAAATTTCAGATTTTTAGAAAATTTTCTACTACCAAAAACGGCGTGGACAATGGACGGCGGACGGCGTACGGCGTACGGCGGACGGACATTGACCTTTTTTGATCAGGACATCATGAAACGTCCAGAAAAAAATTTTGAGCCGAATCGGAGAGGTTGACCATTATCATGAAAACATAGGTTGATTATTCAAGGAATAACCAACCAAAATGTGGTTATCATAGAACACCAGGAATTTACGACAGTTTGGTCAGTGAATGTTTTTGGACGCTGAATTAGAAACCTTCGGAATCTTTTGAGGTGGGTTTGAAAGCGATCGCCGCCGACGCAGGCGAAGTAAATTGTTTGAGTCTGATCCAATATTCACTAGGGACCACGAAGACACTATTTCCTCCAAGATCAAAATTTACTGAAGAAGAAGCCATTGTGGAAGAAGTGTTTTAGAAAGCCCTCGCCGAACACCGAAGTGCGTCCTTACTGCCTCACCAAAGCCTCAGGCCTATAATGCGGTTACAACACTCCCAGTCTAGCGGTCTACAACTCACTTGAGGTTCAGTATCGCACAATATAGGTTCAGAATCCCTCCCACAAGTCGGTTTACTGCCAATACACCTTCTCATGATCCGGCAGGATGGATCTGTAACCGTCCTTATCCTCTGTAAGGGCTTCTACGAGCGTCGTTGACCTGTTTAGGTGACCCCACCACCATTCGTTAATGACAGATTGACCAGCACCCTCCTCCTTCAGTACTGCCTTCTTATAATCCACCCGTCAGATACAGGATGTCCCACGAGTTTTTCCCTTTTCCCCCTCCTTAAACCGTCCAAATGAGAGCAAACAAATAGGTTTTTCAAGGATCTCAAATATCACATTGCGCTCCATATGGCTATAAGCAAGTGGCACTAACCTTTTTATTTTAAATGGGAACCACAATTTTTTATTGCAGAATCGGATTCTACCAAATATTTCATCCAATATTTGATCCCTCAAACAATTTTTTTTGTTTTGCTAACCGGTTCAGCGATCATGTTCATGAAAATTCATGTGCTACACATTAGAGTTCACCATCATCCACTACTTGACAATTTTGGGGTCGCGCAACTTTGCGTAATCGCTGTACCGTTTGCGCGCGATAAAAAAATTGTTCGTGGGATGAAATTTTAGGTACAATCCGAATCTGCAGTAAATAAAATACCAGGGTTCTCATTAAAAATAAGAATGTTATCGTCATTTTCTCGTAATTGCGCAGTTGCACAAACAGGATATTGGAAATCCAATTCCTTCCTATTTGAGATTCAATTTTTCTTTGTTTAGGTACTCCCATTTGGACAATTTATGAGCGGTGGGTGGGGGACAACTCGTGGGACACCCAATATATGGGACACCCTCCGAAAGAATTCTTTTCCTCTACGGGTTCTTGTTTGGCATTAAGGACCATCCTTAGATTATTCACTTCGCTCCACACCAGAGCCCTTCCTTCGACAATTCCTTTGTCCAGAAATTCTTCTCGTCGTCTCCTCTACACACCACTTCTATACAGTACTCCAAAACTACGTCGGTAAACCTGCACAAAATATGGATAACGAGACCAACACCACATCCCATCAAGTTGTGTCTATATTTGTACGAAGACTCAGGACCTTTCAACATTATTCAATTCCACAGTTAATCATAGATTGAGTTAAATGAGCACCTTCAACGTCTAATAACACCTATTAAGAACGAAGGTGTTCACGATATTTCTGATATGGTCGGCTGACATGCAAACGGCCACAGTGCATAAGAAAGTTCAATTTCATCGCCTGTCAACGAGTTTTTGATGATTTTGAATATTATTCCCGGACTTGTTGGCTTTTTATGGATACCGTAGTTGGAAATACGCTTCTCCTCCTCTCTTTTCGAGTATTTGGTATCCAAATTGTGCTGTTGCTCCTGCTGCAAGCTTCTCTGAGGTAAGGTAAGGTCTAATAGCTTGCCAACATACATGAAACTTCAGTGGGATCTGATTGACCCTAATACGGAAAGAACATGTTGTAGACAATACATATCGTCAAAATTTGGATGGGGTTTGGTTTGGGTGCCATTGGTTCATCTTTACTACTAATCTTGGGTATTCTAAGTGATGAAGAGCGGCCACTTTTACATCACTAAAGGTGATCGCTGACCCACACTGGCCATGAAGAAGAAGACTTTCCAAAATAAGAAAGATTCCTCGCATGTTTTTAGAAAGAGAAATCCGATAATATTATATACTCGCATGAAAAGGTGGAAATGAAAATGTACGTTCCCTTTCAATTCAAACAAACTCAGGGCCTTTTGAGCAACTCATCTCGCCCATAACGTTTCGCTCATTCGTAGTGAATGGTACGAGGATGCCCAAGGGTCAAGTTGTATGAAGCTTTCCATACGGAATCTGAATACGCTCCTTCCTTCGCAACTGTTATCTCAAACCCTCGTCGGTCGGAAGTACGACCGCTTCTGTTGATACTGCGAGCGATAGCAAACACAGTTCCTATTTTAAAGTCGGTTCTTAACGTGGCTGAAGGACTAAATCCGCTCATTGATCTGCTTTACAGTAACTAAACTAACGGTGAATTCGCAAGTGAATAGATTATTCGTCGCCATTTCTGAACTCTTTACCTCGTTGATAAATGAAATGCAACAAACTCGCGGTCAAATTAGCTCGTCTGCCGACGTTTCATATCGCAGAAACCTCACAACCCGCTTATATTATTTCTGACTAACAAGGGACGCTAGCCAAACACTCCTGACTAACGAACTTTTACTCAAGTTAAGGTGGGTATACCTAACGGAAGTTTGAACAGAGAGAGCGAGAAGTTATAACGTGGGCGCATGGTCTAGGTAGAGAGATTATTAGATCTTCCTTCGCCTTTGAAAGTTTTCGATTTGAGAGGAGCGAAGTGAGAAGGAAACTTCACTTAGCCCATGTTGTTGAGGAAGAACGTTTCATTAATTTATTACCTGATGTTGAAAGGGAAATTTACTCCGTATACGCATTCTCACTCATAACTAGCCTCCGTTATAGGCTCAAACGTTTCAAGAGTCGGAATATAGTAGGTAATTGACAGAAATTTCTGATTTGTCGGGAACTTCTTATACCTCCAACAACACCATAGAGGGCGGATATTTCAGTTTTTAAAAACAGACAACATAAAAAAAAAAGAAAAAAAAAAAAAAAAAAAAAAAAAAAAAAAAAAAAAAAAAAAAAAAAAAAAAAAAAAAAAAAAAAATCTTAATGGAAAATGACACTACACGCCTAGATCACCAAATCCGTTTTTCAAAAATCATATTTTGGCCCCTTACTCATCCAAATTTGGAACGATCGGATTTCAGATTTTTACAAAATTTTCTACTACCATAAACGGCGTAGACGGCGGACGTTGTACGAGTACCTTTTGGTGGTTATTCCTCGAATAAACAACCTATGTTTTTTATCTTAGACATCACGCCATCGAAGCCGTTTCTGTTAAAATACGATTTTCTAAAAATCTGTAATTTTGGTCAGGGACCCATTTTCGGTTCTTAGTTCTCGTAGTTGGCTCTTGAAACTTTTCAGCCCAATCGGACCAAATTTGAGATAATAGAAGCCAAAATGCGTTTTTTGAGAAAATTGATTTTTAGCAATCTAGGCGTGTTGTGTATTATTTTCCACTAAATGTTGGACACTGAATCGATTAGAATGAATCTGGGACTCTCCACAGTCACTGTTTTCCCCATTTTCCCCATGCTCTTGGTCTAAGGAATAAGCAACCCTCGTGATTTTGTTCTAGTTATCATGAAACGCACAGAAAAAATGTTTGTGCTGATAAGAGATGGTCAACCCTCTTTGACCTTGGGCATGATTACATAGATTAATTATTCAAGGAATGGCCAACTAAAAGGTAAATTTTTGGGAATAATTGAGAGATTGACCTAAGGCATGATATCAATATTCATATAAAAATAAAACGAAATTGATCTCTCTACCGTGTTTGGTAGTTGGAGCTTTTCAGAAAAATGGAAAAAAAAGAAAAGATTCCTCATTGAATTTATAGTTCAAAATAAACTAGGTTTATTCCATGGAGCATTATGACGAAGATACGATATTTTCGATCCTCAAAAGTTAGAAGTTGTAGAAGTTACTCGTTTACAGTAAATTATGATGATGACTGTGCAAAAGTGGAAAATCAAATCGATATGTGTACTCAAGGAAGACAAATGAAACCCTCCAATCCCCCTCTATTATCACCTTTGCCAAAGTCTCCATCATATTTCAACATTATAGTCCCACAGTTCCTGCTTATGGCTACAAAGTCTTCCCATTGGGGCGTATTTGTTCCATCGCGACTACAAACTAGCATTTCAAGGCCGACACCCTTCGTGCATAATGTTATGGTCGTGGGAATGCGCCCTCAAACTGTGCACAATATGGTGATTTATAACATGCCCTTGAGATAACTTACGTTCTACGGCGGAAAGGATTGCTTACGATCCAAACTTGTATAAACTCCAGATACGACTCCCCAATTATAAATAACAACTGTCCCTCGTTTTATTGAGACGATGTGTATTTTAACGTAGAGCAGATTATTATCCTGAAGTTTACATTGAACGCGTTCTTTTTTCGTTATTAGCGCTCGGGTGCTGTTCCCTACTACAGAATCAAACTGTTCCACCTGAACAGCTTCTTCCCGGTTTCTTGCGCTGGCTACCTTCGGAAACTAATGGAAAGTATCGTTTTCCCATCTGAAAGCCCACGCACTCTTACACGCGATCACGCTAGGAAGCAGCTTGAGTTGAAAAATCCGAGCTCTCTACTGGGAGATCTAAAAAAAGAAGAACAAGTAGGAAGAGAAACAAAATGCTGCCAAGGTCCATGGCACATGCATTTTTCCCACTTATTCAGAAGACACATTCAACATTGAGAAAACTACGAGAAAAACCTGTTCTGGCGACAGGGAATTGATAAAATAATCTCGTACCAAATATTATTGATTCTATAAAGAGCTCAAGACAAATGGTAGGTGCTAGCACGAATGAACAAACACACATAGAGAAAACCTAATTCAATCTCAACTGGACCAGCATGTAGCCCCACCCTGAGACCCCAGAGTAGAAGAGCTTTTTCTATACAGAATACACTCTGACAGAAAGTTTGCTTAATTTTTACAACTTCCCCACAGTTTTCAACAATCCTGGTGGCTGTCCACTGTAACTAAAGCATGTTGCCATCAAAAGTCCGTGGCCTACAGTATTCTGTAGTTGTCTTATGTACAGATTTTGTGTATACTATGTAGGCACTTATGTCTGTTTGTACTCAATGACATGCTCCCAATAGGAATCCCTAGAATGGTGCTACAATGTAAGTGTTTATTAAAATGGTTCTGCTGGATTGGTTAATAGATGAATGTGTGGCAGAAGGCAAGAAACTTGTGTTGACAGGACTGAAGACAGAAAGAAGTGGATCAAGCTAAAAATGACCTACCTAGACACACTGATGTGATAGTCAGTTCAGATTGATAACTACACAGTAAGCAAAAGTCAATATCAGCGATGGAAATAATTTTTAAATAACAGGAAGATTTCCAAACAAGGCATTTTGCTTGTAGCACAAAAACTTGTGAATGCGAGTTGTATTCTGAAAGTCAAAACATTTGTCTTGGAAAAGTCTGAAAAACAACACGGCGGTGGGTCGATACATGAGACAAGATTGATCAAACGCTGATAGCTGATAGCCAAATTTTTGGGCACCTCTGCATTGCTGCTAGCAGTGGATGTTAACCACAGTAAAACCGTGCACTTGTTTCGTCCTCCTTCTCCCGGCTTGTACACCCGAACAACGAATACTGTAGAAAAATAATATTGAGCAAAGTTTCGACAAGTGTCCTTCAGTCCAGTAACCCACGAGCGCTTGAATCTGAACATTCGAGTCCGTCCAACCGTGATAGTTAGATCAGCCCTAAACGAATACCCTCTCCCTATTGGCTTCTCCTGGCTGAAAAAAAAATAATTCCAATTAACGTGACCTCATAAATATGTACGTCAGGCATTCCTTCCCTTTATTCTCGTCCTCTGAATAAAAATTCAGGCCGGAGGAGCCTCGCAATTTATTATATCAACTCCCTCCTCGAGAAATATCAAGTCCTCGCTCGCAGGGAACTTGCAAGATCATCGGCCGTGTTATTGACCTTTTTTACGGTGATGAGAGTCCACGCAAATAACCGGCGGATGAACACATGAAGACTTGTCAAATTTATTGAGTGTCGTTAATTAAGCGATTCTTCTCCACTTTTGGAACGAACTACAAAGAGGTTCATTTCCCTCGAAGAGACGTCAGCAACAAACGTGTGTCGTCTGAATCGATTGCAACACAACGCTCAGACGCTGCATGAGGTGGAGATGGTATAGGAAAACGCATCCCAAACATCATGAGAATAAGAATGAAAGAAGCAGAGGCCAGGTATTAGGGAGCGGTGCTCGACGTCGACACCATGACTTGGAGAGCACATAAAGAGGGCAGCTGCCAAGGCCCATCAAGGTTACTTATTCTCGAGGAACAAAATCGTGTAGAAGACGACTTTAGATATCAGTTGTATAATCTTCTCTGGTGTATGGCGCAGAAGCATGGGCAGATGCTATGAACGTGAAACGTCAGCGAGAAAAGGATGCTGACGGATAGCAGCGCTCCAAAAAGCGAATGCCAATAAGGAGCGTCACCAGTGCTCCTGTTAGTGGGACATCAATGCTGGCAAGCGAGAGAAAGATGATCCACGAGCGAAGGCAGGAGGAGCTTCGGACTGAAACAGCACATTAGGGGAGAGGAACATACGCTCAGCTACTGGCAGGAAATTTGGACAGTGAAAACCAGAGAAAGGTGGACAGCACCATACTAAGAGAAAACCCAGAGAAATTGATTACCACTTGATGCAGGCCATGGATTATTCTGCCAGTACCTCTAAAGGATTGTGGATTCATTACCTGCCAGCACAGCTCTCCACTCTTTGAGTAAGACAGAACTTGAAGATGTGGCCAGGGAGCTAGAAATTACCACCCCTCCCACTTTCGAGGAGCTAATGCTGAAGATCAAATTCAATGGAATGTTGTGGCAGGGTTTGTCTAAAATATCATTGAGACAAGCAGCCCTTTGAACTGGCAAGCAGGCAGACCTCCAGCACCCAGTGTGAAGTAACGCCCAAAATACACATGGACAGAAGGTTACCTCAATGTTAAAAACCTCCACAAGGTTTGCATCAAACCTGGTGGATGTCCACTGTAATTAATGCACATGTCGCCGCCAAAATGTCAGTAGCCTACGGTATTCTTTTGCTGTCATATGTACGGATTTTCTGTGAACTGATGTGTTTGTAGGCATTGCATCTTTTGTACCCATTGAATTGCCTTCAACCAGGATCCACAGAATGGTATTATAATGTAAATGTTCATTATGAAGAACGGTTCTGCTGGATTGGTTATTAAAATAACGTACAAAACCAACGTTGGAGGGCAGGTGTGGTTTTATGTGGGTAATAACCACCAAAAGCCATGGTAAGATATTCCAGAAACCGCACCAATTTGGTTTAAGAGTCTCCTCAGTTGAGCCAAAGTTCCCATGCAGCATTCTTCGAATGTATATTGTTTAGAGACATTTCGCAAGCGAAATGACAACATAAATCCCAAACGTTATTCGATGTTCGGACCCTATCAGCAAAAGGGATATACATTCATTTCCTTTACCGCAAAGTGGAAAGGGTACTCAAATGACCTTTGGGGAATAAACGAAAAGGATTCACCGACTGGTCACAAGTGGGCAGCTCAACGCCCTTTTCCTCTCAACGACCTCAATGGCTCATAACTCACCATAAACTGCGGGGAGGTTAACTCATATGCCCCCTGCACCCCACCATTACCACTTACCACATTGTGAAAAGGGGACTTTTTTCTGATTCGGATTGGATGCGTGTATTGCGTGAAGGAATAGAAAAGGCGGAAAAGTGCAAACAGTGTCTACCCTTTATTTTCTGGCCCTGAGTAAACAGTTCAAAGGCAGTGAATACGGTTTCCTGATGTCACATCGGCCCCAGTAGGCTTTTTTCGTTTCTTGTTTTGATGGCGGATCTTGCCTCTCGCTTTCGGGAAGGAAACCTTAGACAGCTTGACACGGATAGGGATTGGATACAATCCAAACTCTTCCCTTTTGAGAAAAGCGCTTTATATTCAACAAATGTTTTCGGGTAGGGTGATTTATGGGGAGTCATATTCATTGGAAGTGCTTGAAAAGAGTGAAATCTACATTCCACTTTCCTTTCGTTCTCATACTGAAGGTTCTAGAGGGAAAAGGGGGACATTCCTTCCCTATATCACTTGAAATTGAATCAAAAGTCTCCGTTTGGAACAGTGCAATGCCCCGCGCACTTATAACTCATCTCACGAGCGTATCAACGTTTGATTTATCGTATCCAAAATGGGTTTTCTTTAGTCAAAAGAATGGTTCGTTAAAATCATATACAAAAACTTGTATAAATCCCCCGGAAAAGATCTCATCACCCAGCCTCTACTAAAAAACATTCCCAGAAAAACTCTTGTTCTGTTGACGTGTATTTATAACGCAATGCTCAGACTTGCTTACGTTCCTCGTATCTGGAAGCAGGCAATGGTTATACTGATTAAAAAGCCGAATAAAGAATCAAAAAACCCCACAAGTTACCGCCCCATAAGCCTCCTTCCTTTGTGCGGCAAAATCTTTGAGAGACTAATCCTGCCAAAACTCCTCTTCCATCTCGAGGAACATATCCCAGACATCCAGTTCGGATTCAGATCCGAACACTCCTGTCCTCAACAGCTGCACCGAGTCCTAGACTACATTCTTCAAGCCTACGAAAATACAGAAGTGTGCTCGGGTTTGTTCCTGGACACAGAGCGCGCATTTGATCGGGTGTGGCACCAAGGTCTGCTCGTCAAAATCAAAGATATCCTCCCTGACACGTACTATAGACTGCTGCTCTCATATTTAAATGAAAGAACATTCTGTGTAAGGTGCGAGACTGCATACTCAGATTCCAAAGCTCTGAGAGCCAGTGTCCCTCAGGGAAGTGTACTTGGACCGATCCTGTACCTTCTGTACGTTCGAGATCTCCCAACACACGAATCCAACACAATGGCGATGTACGCCGACGATCTAGCTATCCTTAGTAGAGATCACGATGGGCACCTGGTGAGCTCCAACCTGCAGGAACATGCGAACCGTATCCATGACTGGAATAAGAACTGGCGGGTAACCGTAAATACCCAAAAATCAGCCCACATCACTTTCACATACAGGCAGCGCTTCGAAATCAGTCCCATAGCAATAGATTCAACCTCTGTGCCCATGAGCGAATTAACTCGGTACCTTGGAGTCACCCTAGACAGAAGAATGACCTTTTCCAAACATAGGCGAAATAGTAAAACGGCTGAGAGGCCGCATCCGCGACCTGAAACCGCTCTTGGGGAACCGATCGGTGTGATGACCGAGAGATTAGTGTGACTACCAACAAGGAGGCCTTCCAACAAGAGAATAAAACGCAGAATTTTATAGGTTTTTCCATATTTTCGAGCAAAAGTGACTGCCGATTGAAAAAGCCTGGGAGCCTTGAGCAAATGTAGGCCACCAAAACGAAAAGGTGTTTTGCCTAATTGGAATGCCTGCGATTACATCGATTTTTGACGCTTCCTCCTCCCAGTTCTCAACTTCAAGGGAGGATTTCTAAAGCTCGCAAAGGATTTGCGTTTATCTCTATTCGAGAGCAATTTGGAAATCTCTCAAGGAAGCCATATTTCTCAAAGTTGGGGCAGTTCCTTTCGGAGCCTTTTCCCTTCAGGTTCGAGAAAAGCCCTTCAGAGGTAAGGAAGTGAGACAAACCTGAAAAGCAAGGCAGGAGGGACTCGGCATTATTTATAGTCATGCCTCTGCTCTCATTTTCATAACCAAGTCCATTAATTAACCCGGGAGCCGGGAGTGGAACCGGGTTAACTCCGGCGATTCCCTACCTGACCCATTAAGGTTTCTCCATTGTCTTACCTACTGGTGGTTATGAATTACCCAGACGCTGAATTTAAAACAATATTGAAGTTATTCAAAACAGGTGGAAGCCGAGAAATTCCACTGTGGCGGATTATGGTGAAACGCTAACACCGGCAACGGTGACGAATGTTTCCGGTTGGTGAGCTTCCGTTGGCCAGTGAAGGGTTGTTGTTAAGGGGGGTGGGGGTGGTTAGCAGCTGTATCATGGAACGTGAGTTCATGAACGTCTCATTCGGCAGACTTTAATTTATTCGAACTTTTAAAAGTTCCCACTTTGTTCGTGGAAAAATTTATTAAGTGAGGTAATAAACTTTATATATTCAGTATCTGTTAGTTTGATGGCTATCAAATTCAATTATGATGAAACTGATTGGGGAATATGATTTAGAGCCGTAATCCTAATTCATGGAATTCTTGAATAGGGAATTAATTTGTGTCCAAACAATCAGTTTCTGCAACAGGTAAATTAGGAGCCCACCCTTTCTGTATTTGAAGCCCCGAAAAAAGCGATTGCTTTCACAATGATTATACAAGTACGGCGTCTGAGGTGTTGGTGGAAAATGAAAGCCCACACGACTAGGTCCCCACAAATCTAAACCCCGTTTTGAAGTAGGTAGGTGGGTATCCATTTTGACCCATACCCACCCCTGGAGAGCGCCAATTGGTCCGGGCGATATCTCGATGAATTCAGCGTTCAAAAGTTAGAAGAAAAGCATATCCCACTCGCCATGGTTCCCAGAAAAACTCGAAAATCTAGTTTTGAAACACACTTTTTCACCCATACCCTCCCCAATTCTGAGTCAAACGGGTTGAGAAGTTCTGAGGACCAACTAGCGCCGGAAAGAGTTTTCTGACTAAAATTTCAATATATTAGAAACATTTCAACGGCGTACGGATCACCTGGCAAATTTAGGGACAAATCGGACAACTATAAAACCAAAAGCTCTGCAATCAATAACAAGATTAGTACGTTCGCCGACAAGACTCGAGTTATTCTAAATGTATGCGGTAATTTTGGTCAATTATCGTGATCGTGATTTTCATTCTACAAAAAGTTCGTTGATGACGTGCGCGAATGTTTTGAGTTGATAAGAGGGTTGCCGAAGCCCTGTATCAATTTTTTGAGAGGAAAAGTGGTCACGCGGAAACCGGCTGGACCCGCTGACCATTCTGGAACTCGTAAGTCGAGATAATGATCGGCGAAATGATCGCGAGCGGAAAGCCAGGTCAAAGTCGATTGGCCCCAGTTAGTTGACTGCGTTGTACCGCGACACCCTCTGTAATAGGGTGGACTTAAATGGGCACCCGTGCTACCGCTAGTCGAACCACCGGCGGAACAGAATTTAGTGGGTGCGATCCGAAAGTGGTTTTATCTAACAAATAATACAGGTATGGCCATTTCATGCGAGAAAACGTATATGAAATTCAATTTCGCAGGTCTGCGGTCGGCAAATACGAGCCAAACCTCAAAGTTCACCTCACTCAGAATGAACGCATTTTAGAGTTGAAAGGAGAAAACGAATTGGTGTAATGTTTCGACAAGGATTGATTAGCGTAATTCTATTAGGGCCAAAAGGTGGTTCAAAAGAGCTTGGTGTCGTCTTACGTATATCAGATTTACGTGAAATGAAAAAATGCTGAAAACCATTTGACAATGCTTCATCATTTTAGGCAGTTCTTGGGGATTGTTCCCCATTTTCCCAATGTATGACCAGGAGCATGGAGAAAATGAGGAAAACGGGGTGGATTGTCTTGGACTTATTCCACTCAATTCAGCGTCCAACATTTAGAGAAAAACCCTGAAAATTATTACACACGGGTTGGTTATTCCTCGAATGGGAGAAACAGTGGATGTGGCGGGCCCCGGACCCATTCCAATCGATTCAGGGTCCAAAATTTAGTGGAAAATGATATCCCACACGCCATTCATTCTAGCCTAAATCGAAAGGTTGTTGGTTCGAGCCCCACCCCGGGAGCGATTTTTTTTTTGTTTCTGATTTAGTTTTTTTTTTTACCCATAAATTGAAGGATAAATTGACCAATAACATCTTCCAGTGGGTGCCAATCGTTCTGGGACCAATTTCATTGGATTCAGCATCCAAAATTTAGTGGAAAATGATACCCTACTCGCCTAGATCGCCCAAAATCTCGAAAAATCCATTTTTCAAAAAACACATTTTGACCCCTACCCCGCCCAAATTTGGTCTGATCGAGCTGAAAAGTTTCGAGGACCATTCTAGGCCGGGAACAGACCCCTGACCCAAATTTCAGATTTTTAGAAAATTTTCTACTACCGGAAACGGCGCGGACAATGGACGGCGGACGGACATTGACCTTTTTTGATCTAGACACCATGAAACGTCCAGAAAAAAATTTTGTGTCGAATCGAAGAGGTTGACCATTATCATGAAAACATAGGTTGATTATTCAAGGAATAACCAACCAAAATGACACCCCACACGCCTAGGTGACCAAAAATTCGGAAAACTTACTTGCGAAATAGGTATGTAGGTACCCATTTTGTGTTCGTACCCACCGTTAGGGGACGAAAATCGGTCTGGGGCCCATCTCAATGGATTCAACGCCCAAAAACTAGCGGAAAATGATACCCCATAGGCCTGGAGCAATGCGATTGCACTTTTTACCAATCCCCCTCAACGCGGACTTCAACACACCATAATAGTGGTGAAAGGTGTTTCAAGGCATTCTATCCCTTTTGTCGTTTGCTGGGAGATGTCAGCGCTGAAAAAAATAAGAATAGGTACCTAGTCAATCTCCGAAAAGGAGAAAAAAAAATCGGATGCGAGTTTGCTTCTTGGAAGACATTTTGGCCTCTGACGCGGGCCCTAAAGGCAACCCCTTTCCTTCTTTCCGAAAAAATATCCGTAGAGTTTCTATAAGGTTTTTCGCTATAACATTCAAGATCTTTATGGATCCGGTGGGAGGGGCTTTCGGGAGGTTCGACGCATTCCCCCACCCCCCTTCGTGTCGCCTCCTGCAGGACCCAGTCCTTAGCAATGCTCTCGGGAGTTGGCCATCCCAACACAAAGGGACCAAATGTTCGAGCCCTTTTCAATGGAACACAGCAATCAGCGCCCTCGTGCCGACGACGGGTAACCACTCGAAGCTGAAGAGGAACCCTCGTGAGTGAGCGAGGACGTCCAATCGGTCGAGGTGGTCGGGAAAGGACGCAATAGGGACGTGGGACGGAGGATGATGTTCACACCTAATGCTAAAATATGGGCTGGTCGTTGAGTGGACGACCCATTTAATGTTCCTATCATACGATCAATCCTGACTAACGCTGTCTTGGCCATGTACCCTTCGAATACTGTAAATGGCCCCCACCCGAGCTATCAATCTCCACGCCCCAAACTGTTATCCCCATCAGAAGTGAGCCGTCCAGCTGTTTTCGAAACGAATACTCCTTGTTCTGGCGATCATCTCTCACCCACGTACGATATTATATACCGACAAATTGTCCACCTTCTTATCCATTCTCGAGCACACCCTGCTGAATTCTTACTCTATTGACTAGCAGAGGCGTCCAAACTACACCCCACTTCGTCTTGGGTCAAAACCGACTAGTGAATATGTCGCATTGATTCTACTCAGCCAAGTAAGCAAAGCATTCCCTCAAGATGAACCCTTGAGAAATGCGTCATTCCTTCTCCTCTATTTGTAAGAAAATCGATGAGTGACCAGGACTCATTCCGATTGATTCAACGTCCAAAATATAGTTAAAAATGACACCCCACTCGCCATAGTTCCCAAAAAATCCCGAAATCGAGTTTTAAAAAACACATTTTTACCCATATTCTTGCCCAAATTCAGGCATGACAAGTTTCTAGGACCAATAAATTAAAGCTACAAGGAGATCCCTGGCCAAAATTCCAATTTTTAGAAAATTGTCTTCGACCAAAAATGGCCTACGGCGGACGAATATTTCGGTTTTGGTTAATTATTCCTCGAATAGTCAACCAATAAAATCATGCCAGAGGTCAATTCCTCTTCCCACATTTGACATTATATCGCCGTATGCCATCCACGCGGTTTTTTTGGGAGTAGTAGAACATTTTCAGAATATCTGAATCAAGTTCAAGTTGGTTACCTCTTCAAGTTTTAGTTGGTCCTCAAAACTTTTCAGTTAAATCGCACCAACAAAATCAAAATGTGTCTTTTGAAAAATGGATTTTTCGAGTTTTTTGGCAAAGTAGGCGTGTGAGCTGTCACTTTCCACTACATTTTTTAAGCGAAATCCATTGACGGGTCCCGGAACGATGGCACCCCATTTCGCATGTGAAAAATAAATTTTGGGTATCTAGGCATGTTGAGTATCATTTCCGGTAACTGTTTCCCCATACTCCTGTTCCAAGAAATAATCAACCATTGTGGAATAATTTGCAGCGTTTTCTCTTTAAAAAAGTAAAATTTTAAGGTGAATTGTTTTTTCTATATTTTTACTTTGAGGAATAATAAACCATTCTGGAAGTGTTTGCAGCATTTTGATCCGTGCAGATCGATCTCTGGCATAAATCATCCAATCGAATTGTAGCCAATAATGATCCGAGTCCTTGCTGATGTAATCTCTAATAAAAACATAGGTTGATTATTCAAGGAATAACCAACCAAAATTTCAGGCTTCAGTTAATCCTCCACCTTATCATTCTTTTTCTTCTATTTTAAACCCAAGTTGAAGTCACCTGAATATTACAGTGGCGATCAATAAGAACTGTTATTCGCGCGTGAGTCCTACCGTTCTCCATTCGGTACTTTCTGATGTACCTCCTCGATCACCTGACGACGGAAACCATTACCGTGTGAAATAATAAAGTGGAAGTGAGGTCGACGTCTCAATTGGAAGAGAAATAGTTTCAGCCACGCAACTTGTGTGAAATATGGATCGGAGCGAAGGTTGTGAGCGTATATTAGGTCGTTTCGATTTTGCGGCCCAAGTATATGCCCGGTTATATAGTCGGCTATACCGATGATTGTAATTTCAGCCACTCTACTTTCACTCGCGTCGATTGCAGTTCTATCGTACGTTATTCTATTCACTTTTGATACGAGATCAATATGTGACCACGAGTATTTTCTAGGAAAACTTTCATTATTCGGAGTGCACGTGGGATCATATGTAACGTTCTTCGCATGATAGACAGCGAAGGCTAGCCTTCAGTCCACATGTTACCCTTTGATATGTATATCTAGGCACGTGTAAATCCACCTGACGTGACGACCTCCAATCTGATTCAAGTCGTAGCCATCAAATCCCAAGAGCCTGTTCCTAGTGAAGGGAAACGAACTCTTCTCTTACCTATTTATTCCGATGGTATCAAAGACTGAAAGGATTATGCAATAACCTACGGTATATAAGCAACACGCTGTAATATTCGACCTCCGTATCTTCGATTCAGCACATCATCAATGGAAGGTTTTTACTCACTTACAAGTAAACAAGAAGTATTCACAAATCATAAAACTCGGTAGGTTACGTGAAGTTGAGGTTTTCCAGCTGCTGTTCCTGAGCAGATTTTTTCAAAGTATAAATATTTGAAAATCCGTTAAAATACATAAAAACACAGAAAATAGGACAAACAGTTGTTGGAACTATAGGCAGAACAACCATTAATAACAAACGTAGTTTTGGTTATGTATTCCTCAAATAATCAACCTGTTTTTATGCAAAAAGTCAATCTCCCGAATTTTTCAAAATAGGCAAACGTTCGTCCGCCGTCCTCACTGATTTTGGTATTAGAAAATTTTCTTAAAGTTTGACATTTTGGTCAGGGATCCGTTTCTGGCTTTAGTTGGTTCTCGAAACTTTTCAGCCCAATCGGACCGAATTTGGGCGGGGTAGGGGTCATAATGTGTGCTTTGAATAATGGATTTTCGAGATTATTGGCGACCCAGGCGTGTGGGGTATGATTTTCCACTAAATGTTGGACGCTGAATCCAATGAAATGGGTCCCAGAACGATTGGCACCCACCGGAAGTGGTATCTGCCTATTTATTTTGAAAATGGGTTTTCGAGACTTCTGGTACTTAGGCGTGTGGGGTATCATTTTCCAGTGAATTGTGGATGCTGAATCGATTGGAATGAGCCTCTTTGCTCCTGGTCCAAGGAATAAACAAAAAACAACTTGTGAAAGAATTTGCAGCGTTTTTTCTTCATATTCTTGTTAGGGGTACCGCTGCTACCCAAAGTACCCCTGGATCTACCGCCCTGACTATTATCCTGTCAGATCCTAAGGTGTTATAATAATAGGCTATAATCAAACCTAGCGAACAACATAAGCGAATGTTTGCCACCTACAAGTTATTGCTGTCAAAGAATCTCGGTATTCGTCGTCAGGAGGAGTAATTGAGCACAGAAATACCCACCTTGTTCCAACTTCTTATCGAGATTTAACAATTGTGGGCCTTACTTTCAAAACCCACAGCGTTTACTATTTCAGAGCAGACGCGCTAAAGGAAGTCGAGATATTCAAAGTAAACGTCACATCCCTTTGAAAACAATGCGGCTCCGTCGCGGCGGCCGCTCAAACCCAAATAACCATAAATTACCAAGGAAATCATGTCCCTCGTTCACGTACTGTCGTCAGTGAGTTGAAAACGTTTCTACCCAATTCGAGTCGGGGTCTCGCCCTCGATAACCGAGTTCAGCTCGGTTGACGATAGTCATCCACAGCCGGGGTTCGCTCGGTTTAATTTTGAACAGTCGTTTGCAAGTTCGAAAGCCCTCACACCCTGAAGGGTTGATCCAATAATTCCCGTTAAAGTCTTCGCTTACTGCCAACACCCGTGTCAAAACGCGTTCCGCTAAGTAGAGACTACTCTCATGGGAGGGATTTATGAGATTTACGTGTTATCAGATGTTTACGAGGCTGGTCTGTGCAGGTGGGCCGTTATCGAGCGGGAAACTCGGCGTAAGCTCGTTATAAAATCAGCAGGTATTGTTGGTGAGGTTCTGAGTGTTCACAAAATTAAGAGAATGTTACGATATGATTTTTGAGCTTCCAAAAGAAGCCAGGAGTACATTCAGAGCGTTAAATGGGAATTTTATGTTATATTGCAGCTTTCTTCGTCAAAAAGCTGCCATTCCTCGATGTCAGACGCCATGGGACAATGGTAAAACCGTTCTTGTCACGTTACTCAAATGTTTTATGAAAAATGAAGAACAAGCAGGTTCTACAGGATTCTGCGTCCAAAGGTTCGCCGAAAATGATGCCCCACACGGCTACATTGCTGAAAATCTGGAAAATCCATTTTTTCAAAATGGACCTTTTGAACCCCCATTACTATGAGCATTACATGGGCTGATTTTTCAAGGAATAACCAAACAAAATGCCGTTGTGTCACTTTTCCTGTACTCGTACTTACATTCCTACACTTTGACTGTTCCCTGTACTTATTAAATTAGGCTATCTTTACCTGTATCTCATTGATAGTTTCCTCATGCCACCGGCGCTTTTGATTTGCCGCTATTATAAATGCATAGCTTTGTAATCGCATTCCACTCAACTGGTACAGCATTCTATCAAATATAATCACGAAGGTACCATTACGGATTCTGTATTTTTCTCGAGAGGGACAGCCGCAAAAAGTTTTTTTTTTTTGTGCACGAGTTGACTTTGAAGTGAGGGAAAGAGCTCGAACTGTCCGTTGATGCGTGAAAAGCATACAATACCGTAACGGCCGCTTTTTTTTCATCGAATGGATGGAAGAACAGCGTTTGAGCACACATTGCCCCTTTTTCCGACCTTTTGATCCTGTGGGGTACCATCCGATTAAAACATAATTTTTTCTCTTCCTCTATGCCATGCATGAGTATTTCAGAGGTTTATTAGCATCTCTCAGGCGTTTTTACTTCTGTCAGTGTCAGAAGACGCAAAGTAGAATGTAAAAAAACTTCACAGCTCCTTGTGACTGATGGTACCAGTGTTGCAGACGTATTCCAACCGTAAGATTTAATTAAAACTCTGCGAATTATTCCACGATGGTTGATTATTTCTTGGAGCAAGGGTAAGGACGAAAACAAAGAGTGTGGAGTGCCCCGGACTCGTTCCAATTCGTTTTGTCCAAAACTTAGGGGAGAATGAAACCCACATAACTAGATTGGCATAAGATACTTATGCGTGTGAGGTATCTTTTTCCACAAAATGCTGGATGCAGAATCGTTTGGAATGAGTCCCGGCCATTCCACACTTCCCTGAACTCCTGGTCCAAGGAATAATCAACCCCTGTGAATAAATTATACTGTAAAAACTTTGAAGCCAATTGGAGAGGTAAACATAGAATACAGGTTGATTATTCAAGGAACAATAATGGAATCAACAACGATTTAAGGAATTATTCAATGAATAATTAATTGAAGTTGTAAACGAAGCGCGCTTAGTTTACTTAATCAAGATTGAGATTTTTTTGTAGTTGCACCTAAATTTGTTTCAATAGCCGTTTTTCAGGCCTTTGTTAAAACAAACAAGAAACAACTAAAATCTCGCAAGACATGAGAGAATTGATCTATACAGACAAAAGTGTGAGGTTCGGCCCTAATCTCCAGAGTTGTGGTTCTTGGACGTCAAAGTATACGTACCCTCCTTTCTCGTCCTCGCCCAAATCCTTCCCGCTAAAAGTTAGCGCAATATTTCAGCATTAACGCCGAGAAACCCTTTTCCTACTGTCGGCCGCGAACATCATTCACGGCTCCGTTCTTCCAGAAAAGTAATTAAAACGTTCCGAAAAACCCCTGAGAACTTTTTGATTTACCTGCTCCTCGCGGATGATTACTGAAGTAAACCTCTGAATCCGAAATCAAACTTCTATCACGTCGAGCAATAAATTAACAAGAGGGCCTCTACCAATGAAGACGTCAACGGAAGAAGTTCTTCTCAACGTGTATATTATCAAGTTCGAAGAACCTGTCACGGAGGAGATGCAAGCGGAAAAGATGGAGTTCTTTCGACTTTCGTCCCTGAAGCCAAGACCCACAATACTGTTGATTGAAAGAGGATTTTTCCACGACTACGGAAAGAGCGTTTACATTACGCATTTTTATTACATACGGAATCCTCCCTTGAACTACACGTGGGACGAGTGGCTGAACTGCAGCGCGATCTGTGTCAACATATCACACCTCCAAGCTTGGGAAGACATGTTCACCGTTTATAATGATAAAAATTGAAAATGATTGTCTGTTTAGGTGGATAAGGTTGGAAATAAATTAAATACATTTGAAAAAAAGTGTCGTTTCTAGACTTTTGCAGTCGATGGCCAATGGATACATTCGGAGCGTTGCATAGAAAACATATTGTTGCCAGAATGCACCTGCGCCCATCAGATGGGCTGCCGGCGTCGCAGGGTCAACGACCTGTGGAGGGCTAAGGGTCGCTCTCGAATTGGCTGGAACCTTCCCATTGGCTCGAGACAACATGTTGAGTTCCCAGAACCAGGGAAGGTTTGAGAAGGTACTTGACCAAGAGGCAGCCAGTATAAAAAGGGACCAAGGAACGCTGCAGTTTAGTTCAGTTTGGAGTCCAAATATAGATGCATCATGTTATAAATTGTGCCATGCCATGTTATAAATAGTGCGACAACCGCATTACAACTGTGAATTGTGCTTTTGTGATTGTGTAAGTGTGTGAACAAAGACAGTGTATTTGAGCGAACAATTGTAATAAATTATTAACAAAGAATATAAATCGTAACAGTATATATATTACTATATTTATTTCAATTACGGGAACGAGCACAATTACAAGGGAACAAAATCAAGCCAAAAATGCCTCCAACCAAAAGGCAAAATGGTCGTCCGTCGTAGAAAGAAATGGAAATAGGAGAACAATATTTCTAAAAATCTAACATTTTTGTCAGGAGCTATTTTTTTTACTCTAGTTGGTCTTTTTCAGCCCGATCAGACCAACTTTGGAAAAAGTAAGGGTAAAAATAAGTATTTTTAAAATTTATTTTCGAGATTTTTGGGCGATTTAGGCGTGTTGGGTATTATTTTCCACTAAATTTTGGACGGTGAATATATTGACGCTGAGTCCAGGACGCTCCAACCTCACTGTTTTCCCTTTCTGAAATAACCGTCAAAATTTTGGGCCAATTCATCAATCATTCATCGGTTCAAGATCGATTTGTAAAAAATGCTACTCAGAGTTAAATTCAACATTCAATAGCCCGTTCCCTAATTGAAGAAACAATCACAATGCCCAAGGGTTCATCTGAATAGTATAATTACCAATCACGAATGTTCCAGAAATCTGCCCAATTGACGGGAAGCAAACTTTTGCTGAGGGTATCAGATGATGCTTAACAGACAGAAAATTCCACTCAATCGCTCTCTGTCCTGGTTTAGATTTGTCCAAAGTTTTTGATATTCCTCACCTCGTATCCAATAAAACTCCGATTAAACTTCCGCTTCTCAGGCATAAGTATTCCCCGTTATTTTCCATTCTAACGGCAAAGGAATAATTTACGAAAGGATTTTCTCTTTCCGGAACGTATTTCCTTTTCCCTTATCAACATCATTTCCGCCGTCTATGCTCGACTGTTCAAGTTAGTTCAACTGGAATAGAAATGTAGCAAAAGGCAAAGAGGTCGTGGAAGACATTTCTCTGTGATAGTTGTGGGACTGTTTTCATTGATGGCGTCCTCCACTGGTTATACTATTGCCGAACCAATCAGTTCGGTGTGGTATGAAAAAAGTTTGATCGAACTATTTTATCAGAAAGCATACCGATATATCATAATCTTGGTATCAGAGCGAAAATGGCGTCTGCAGAACAGAAATGACGCTGGATAATAATATATGACATGCATAACCAATGATGCTCAACGTTGTATTGCATTAATTATTTCAGTCGTACCGTGTTGCCACAAATTCGCTATCCGTTTGGTTGAAAACGCAATTTCCAACGTCCGCAGTTTAATCCTGCTATAAGTCTGTTATCACTGAGTTTACAGTTGGACTACGGAAAAGTAGTACGGGAATAAAACGACTGTGGGCACTCGCCAAGCCTAATCTAGACATTGAGGGCACACGCGTCTTTGTTCCATCATCAAGACCTATTTTTCTTGTTGTTAGGCATCCTGCAACGGAGAATCCTCCGAGGATCGTTCAATCAGGGGCCAGCAGCAGGGAGAGGACAACCCGGCCTATGTCGGTTTGGATCAGGAATGGATAACAGTCGAGAAAAGGAGCGCAGGAAAGAGCGACAAGGGGCAGAGGCAACCAGACGAGAGGAGGCCAGAAGGAATACAAGGAATCAGTTCCGGCTGGAGGAAGTCTGAGTGCCAATTCTAACAGGGAGGTTGCTGCACCGGGGAGTAAGGTCACAATGGAACAGACCATTCGACTGGGAAAACATGAAACTTCAGTATTGTAGGCGAGTGCCTGGCCTAGGATCACAACTGTGGCCATGCTGGAACCCAGCAACTGGAGTACCCTCTCCCTCACCGTAAAACCCAGCATTAGAGAGACTGTAATTGGATCAAGAGACATGCCGGGCATCGCCATCTAGTGGTCAGATGAGTCCTCTGCTCCACTCTCCAGGTGTGGAGGGCTTAAAGGATAAGAGCCAAGTTAAAGAAGGAAGCTGGGAATTGTGGATGGCCATTCCGAAAAAATATTGGAGAAGGACCCATACAGCGGGCTGATGCGGCAATATTGGTAATGAAGGCCATACTCCTCAGCGTTTGCAGAAAAACCAAAGAGATGGCCATTGAGCTGCAATGTCATAGGAAGGCAGTCCTGGAATGTATGCAAAAGAAGGGAATCAAAAAAAGAATCCTGCATCATTGCACCAATATTATTTGCAGTAATGGAGCATATTCCATGAGCCCATTGGCCCTTCCTGGGATCCTGCACTGCTGCTAGAGGTGGTTGTCTTGCTTCTGAACAGTTCTTGCTCATTGCTTGACATTCCGGTAGGTTGCGTTGTTGAGTACTTATTTAGCGTTAACTCTTCAGGTGTTAGGACCGACCTTGAAAGTGGAGGAATCGAGGGTATAATCACGTTTGCATTCGATAATCTCGAATCGATTGAAAACCCCTGCCGTGTAAGCGGGAAGACAAAGGAATGTTGAACAGACTCAAATTGGGTCACTGAAGAACACAGAGCGAATGAATCTTCTCCGACTCATTGAAGTCCAAAGACTCAATACCATCAGATTGGTCAAACAATTTTATTAATTTATAATGTTGTCACTTAATGTACTGATGAGTGACGCATGAAATGCGATACGCCGGAATATATCGTTCTTGCACCTTTTCAGTATGGGCTTTCATCTTCTCAATAATGTGCAACATCGAGTGTATGAAGCCACTTCCCTAAAACGGGGCTATTAGGTGCACGCATTTGCATGTACAACGCCGAATTTTCAGCAGGCTGTCACCCTCAGTGACATTACAAGGGAGTTTTGACCTGGTATGAAGTTGGAGAACGGTTCAATGAGGGGGCTGTCATCGTTGTGGATCATCAAGGCTCTCAGTTGTGGACACTGAAAAGGATGAGGGAAACGGGGGCCATAATGATTCTCAGATTATTCCTACCCTTTAGGGGTGGGTCCACTCCCATCCACACAATAGGAGATTTTAAACTGTGACAGTTGTTGTCACACTTTTCTAAAAGCGAATGAGCGTTTTTCATACCCACCGCAGAGCGACACTCAGCACAGAAGGACCTCAAATCTTCGCAATAACCGGCGGTGAAAAAACGGGTCAACATCCCTCCATATGGGTCCATTCTGTTCCTCATATGGGGCGTCACATCTTTCTAAAGACCCCTTTCGGATTTGACGTCATGAATGCGACAATAACGTTATGTCCCCTTTTTAGACGACGGTGATGTACCTCAAGGGAAAAAATGGGAGCAGTTCAATAACAACCTCCGCAGATGGCGCTCGTGACCCTCGAACAAGCGAATCTAAAAGTCTCTGGCTATTATCTCGTTAAAGAATGTGACAGCCATTTGGTGAGGCGACAAAAGATAACAGTGTCCTTATTGGTGAGAAGGTGGTGGACTTCCAAGTTTAATTTTCTTCACTCACTTAATGCATCAACTAAACTAATTTTAACACAAGCAAAGCGTTAAAAGTACTTATAAAGTCGAGAGAAGTCTCGGAAGGACGCTAAGCGCAGTCGTCTATTAAGTCCACGAAACTCCTTAGCGACGGCCTCAGCAGCCAACTTGGGTTGTCTCACAAGGAAGTCGCTCTAATAGTGGAGGACACGCAAGAAAAGTTAGCAAAAGTGATATTTTCCAACGGGTAGGCACTTAACCGGAGTAGTGGACGACTCATAGGATTTGACGAAGTGAATATCTTCAGCAAGGAAATTCCGCAATTACGCTGGTAAAGCTCTTTAGTACCAGTCGAGAGAAAGCATACTATATTATAGAACAGGATAGTATTGTTTGGCCAATGTGAGCTAAAATCAGCGGCAAAACCACGAGACAGCAACTCATGCTGCTATCATGTATCACTGCGGAAGAATTTGTAAGCCAAGTGAACAGTAGCAAATGTGTGCGATCATGATGTTTCGTTAGAAGAACTCAAACGACGGCAATGCAGAGGGAGAGAATAGATGTTCAGAACAGAGGAGACGAAGCCAATTGCTTGGCTCATTGGTGATATGGGAATTTTAAAAATTACGAAATTAAATGGAAATGATGCGGTTCAATCTCTCCAAAGCAAGGCAAAAGGTCATCCAAGAAAACCCAATAGGACTACCTAGTCCGATAGGGACTTTTTTCACAAATATTCACCACCACTTGTGGATTTGGAAGACTGTAATTTAAACGGGCAGGCGTTTTTTAATTCAAATTCATTGCTTGGTCAAGATGTGGCAGAAGATTGCGGCACTAATGAGGTTAAGAAAAACTGTATAATAAATAACGAAAGAATGCCAAGGACAGCAGCCATTTGGACGGCAATATATGCTTATGTTTCAGGGGACAGCCACCAGGATCGCTGCAAACTGTGGGAGAAGTTTTCAACGTTGAGTGAACCTTCTGCCTGTATTCTATTATTGCAACTGCAGAGCTAGTGGCTCTTCAAATATTATCAATAACCATCAAAAGTTTTGCGAATAAAATCAAATTTATGCCTATTCAATAAAAAAAACTGTGAGGAACGATATGTGGAGTTTAAATTCCAACATATTGAATCACAAAATTGCAATAGTTTGAGTGAATTGCAATGATCAACCTCTGGAGAGGAAATATAGATTTGTTTACAACTGTATTTCAAAATGGTTAACAAACAAATTTACAAGTTTGGTAAATACACGATTTACAAAAGTCTTTGGCTAAACAATGCAGAATCCTTTAGAACGCTAAGTCAAGCAAGAGCGGGCGTGGTAAGTGGGCCAGCCGCCAGGTGTCGTTGGCTACAGGCTCACCCCGTCTCCACTCACGACTGAAGTGCCTCCCTGCTTTACTATTGTTTATTATGAGACTAGTAAAAATCGATGTTGATTTTAGCTGCTAGGGTACTTATAACTCCTGTATCTTTACGGGTTTTACGAGCGCAAAATGAATTGAACTTCTCTCTTTCAGAAATAAGTCTTTCAATTCCATTTTCATTTTCTCTGTCATCATCATTAGTTAGCCCTGCGTATTGTGTACCTATCTGCTTTAATAAAATGACCAAAATGTCAAGAGAAGCTTTCAAACGAGATTTTCCTTCGCCGCCCATTTTCTGTAAAACCTTTCCTGGAAAACCCATGTCATTTTTCATACGTAAATCGGGATGTGTTCTTCGCACGAAAACCGCTACCAATAAACCGATTATCGAAAAGTCGTTACGTAAATGGCTCCGTAGAGGCCAATACGTGGTATAACAATTTGCAAGCTCTTTCTTTGCCGGTGTATCAATAATATTGGACATTCCTCTGTGTATATATTTACAAAAAAAATATGTACAAAAATAAACGCGCCAGCAATACGACGGGAAGGGAGGTTGCTCCTGACCGTTACAATAGTTGTTTATGCCTAACAAATGTAACGCTTTAACCAGCTCAGATGCACCTGGTTAAAACTAATTTGCCAGTGCGCAAGGATGTTAGATTTAAGAGCTATATTCAACAAAATTAAAAAGATCACATAATATTATCTCCTTCTCTATTATCTCTCTTATGTTCTTCTCTCTCTTTTCTTCTTGCTTCGATGATTTTATAAATGGAAGCGTGGAGCGACTTAGTAAATACTTCGTTATTTTAAATTAATTTAATCTTGGATCCTATAGCGTTTCACGCTTCCATATTTTCCTAGGTCTTTATGAAAGACGGGATGCATTCAATCATAAATCAAAATATTGATCGTTTCTAAACTGCAGAGGGAGAACATTTCATTCTCACAGAAGTGAATTCATTTGATTTCCACGCAGTTTATTTTCCATTTCCCCCTGCACACAAAAAAAAAGGTCGTACCTACCGACTATGGGAGGTGGAGATCGCGCGAATAGGCTTTTTCTTACGTGGAAAGATTGAAAATTCACCACAAACCAGCCCTCGGAAAACGAGAGTGCCGGAGGGGGAGAAATCCCCTAATGAATCTATAGGAGCTGAATCAACCGTGAACGTGGTGCAAATGTAAAAGCGTGTAATTGAACGAAAACCCCCCTTGCGTTTCAACCCTGTTCTGCTGTAGATGGGCGCCGCATGTACCTACCTTTATAATGTTCCGTTGAGGCGCATAAAATCAGGGAAAAGTGCTGTCGAGTTTTTTCGGTGGAGGAAAAATGAAGAAGTCATTAAATAATTTGCTTTGAAACTCAAAACTCGGATGAAAGGTACGGGGTGAGAGCGACTATTCCGATTATACTGCCCCTGAAAGATCGTGCGGGGGGCGCAATATAGGGGAGGGGGCGTAAAGAGGCGCATTAGCATGAGAAAGGGCCAAAGGGACAGGGTGGAAGGCGAGAGGGAGGCAGGAGTAGTATAGGGCTTTCATTACCCCTTCGCCAGGGCATTTTACAATTCATTGGAGGGTTCGTGCAAATGTGGGGTGGCGAACTGAATTCTAAGCAGCTCACCTATCCGCGGGATTCCACCTTCCGACCAGACTGCGAGTTGGCGTACCCCACACTTCTCCAACACCACACCGCACCTTTGGGTCTGTATCTGACATGTCGCCATTCGAAGCCCTCAGTCAATATCCTCTCTAATCTTGCTTCTATGGGGAGGAATGTCTTTGAGGTCTTCGAATTGAGTATCTACGCATTTGGGAAAACGCTGCGAATTATTTCACAATGACTTCCATTCCATTCAGCAACATAAAGGGGAAAAACAATGAGCGTGGAGTGTCCCAGACTCGGTAGCCATTTGGTTGGTGATTGCTTGAATAATCAACCTACGTTTTCATGCAGAAAGTGAATCTCTCCGATTCGACTCAAATTTTTTACTGGGCGTTTCAAGGTGTCTAGATCAAAATAAGAAAAAATATCTGTCAGCCAACCACGCTGATTTTGGTAGTAAAAATTCAACTAAAAATCTAAAATTCGGGTCAGGGACCCGTTTCCAGCTCTAGTTGGTCCTCAAAACTTTTCAGCCCGACCAAATTTGGGGGGAATAGGGGTAGAAATGTCAAAAAATAGATTTCTGGTGATCTAGACGTATGTGGTATCATTTTCGTCTACTTCATGGACGCTACCTATTTCGAATGCGTGTTTACGAGATATCTAGTGCCTAGTCGTGTGGGGTATCAGTTTCCACTAAATTTTGGACCCTGAATCGATTGGAAAGGGCCCGGGACACACCACACCCACTGTTTTCCCCATTTTCAATATTTTCGCCGATTTAGGCGTGAGGGGCATCGTTTTCCACTCATTTTGGACGCTGAATCGATTGGAAAGGGTCTCCTTGCTCCTGGCCCGAGAAATAACCAACCCCTGTTGATCGGAGAGATTTATCTTTGACATGATTACATAGGTTGATTGTTCATGGAGTGGCCAACAAAATGAGACCCGACAAAAGCAATATTTGTAAATTGAAAATTTCAGGAAACATTTTTCCTTTAGATGAACGTCGAAAAAACTGGAAAAAGGACTACAACGAACCCAACAAGCATCAAATCCAGATGGGCTTCGATCAAATCACTTCAAATAGTAGAGTTGGGATTATGAACAAGTGAAGGAAGGATGGTGGAATTTGAAAACACCGTTTTCAAACCTTTCACTACGATTCGAGGCATTAGAAACTGCAATTGAATTTCCTCACAAATTAGATTCATCCATGATACAATAATATCGTTTAAAAAAAGGAACAATTTTGAGGTTTTATGAGCATCTAATTTTTACTCGTTATTTATTTAAAATTGTCCTTCATTTAAAACCCACCGGCGCCTATTTCGAGGAGACATGAACCAAAATATCTGGGGACTCTGTTAAAAATCGCATATAGGACCACTGTGAATGCTATCCCTGAGACCCTAGCTTGCTCGCGTTGAACCAATGTATCTTAGAAGTTTTTCGCCACTCACTTTTCCCTACTTTCGGAGACCTTCCATATTTGTTCCCTCGGATCACCTCAGACGCATGGCTTCTGATGAGAGGGTTGTTATCGCGACACGATCAAAATATTACGCTACTTCTTAACCGACAACGTTATTAAGAAACTTCGACACTTCACGGAAGGTACGGCCCCTCAAAAGTGTGCGGTTGGAGGGTCTTTGATCATTTGCAAGCCTCTTCCTCATAACAGGGATCCTAATCATCAATCCATCGTGGAAGGCGTTGGAGCGGAAGGAGCTTCGACGAGAGGTTGATGAGACTCGCAGGTGTTTTGACGAAAGAACGCCTCTTCCATCAATCAAACCCCTCCCCACACACTTTGAGGTTCATCACTTATCAAGAACTTCCTCGGCCTCTTATACCAGCTACATTTCCACGACTTCCTACCTCGAAAACAATGCCATTTCCTTCCTGCAGAACCATTTAATATGCAAACAATGGTAATGTGGCTGGAGACTGCTCTACCAAAGTTACCAGAAAATCACATCAAAATATAAAAAATTCACCAGGGACACTCCGATAGCGATCACAGCGGCTATTCACCCGAACTACCGCATGTTTTGCCACCAAAAGTCTGTCGCCTATGGTATCGTTGTCTTATTAACGGATTTTCTGTAGACTGATCTGCTTTTGTAGGCACTGTGTCGTTTTGTACTCACTGACTCTCAATTTGCGAACGATGGAAACAATGTACATGTAACCAAGTTGTAGAAATTTCCTGCCAGACACACTGAATACATAGTCCATTCAGATTGAAAACTACACAGACAGCAAAAGTCAATATTTGCAAAGGGAACGATTAAAAGAACTTAAAGACTCAAGATTTCCAAACATAACAGCTAACTTGCAGCAGGTAAACTTGTGTCTGCGAGTATAATTCTGTGAGTTGAAGAGTTTGCCTTGAAACTATCCGAAAAACAACATGGCGGTGGTACTTGAGACGAGACCAAACGCTATTAGCTGATGGGTCCAAAATGTGTGCAGCCTGCAGTGCTGCTAGCAGTGGCTGTCCACCACACTACAAACAGTGGGCTTATTTTCCCTATGAAGTAAACCAGCCCTGGCCCCTTGATGTAGGAGCATTTCAATATTATACATTGATTATATATTCAATAATATCAGAATATCGATAGTTGAATTCCATATTTACATAGAAACAAATATCGATATTTAGTTATATTGAAACGTCCCTACCAGGGTGGCGGATCTAGCACTTTTATTAACTTTTCTGTTTTCGTTACCTAATCATTCCTGAGCCCATAAAAGATAATTTAGTACATAGTTTTTGTTCATTACAAGAATAATGTACATACCCACCTACGGGTCTAGAAACACATTGAAATCAGCAGTGTTCTGGAAATGGATACTGATTGTATTGTTCAGAACCTTTGTCCCGTAGATATCTCTCAAATATCTGACTTTGATTAAAGTGAGTTCTCAATTGGACCGATATTTGCATATATTGCAGAAACGTTAATTAAATATATTATGTACGATGAACGATACCTGGTGAAGAGTAATAAACCGCGTTGGGTAAAGTAAAATGGTGGGTTGGTTTCATCGGAATGAACGTGAATAAATTTTCATTACTCAATACTAACGTAATCAAAATTAAATTATGGCGAGGAACGTTATCTTACGCGCGGGTGGCGACAACGGGGTATTTGCATATCAAGGCTTTTCGATCTGACGCTTGGTACTAAGTTAGTCAGGCTTTTGAGTGCCTCTCAACGAGAATGAAACACATCGAATCCGCCTAATTTGCATTTTCCTGGTTCGCCAGGTAAACTCCGCCGTCTCTGGCAATATCCCACTGTCGTCATCCCCGGCCATTTCTTTTCATTTGAGACCCTTCTCGCATATTACCCTGGAGGCATCAATTTCGCGAGACCCTTATTTCGCCTCTTTTGTCACCTCTTTTTTTTCGGTAGAAGCACGCTACGTCCTGAAAGGAAATTTTGTCAAGTTTTCTTCAGCGAAGGTAAATCGAAACCAAACAGAGTTTTCCGAGTTGGGTTGATTTCAACGACAAACGGCAAATACGTATTTCTAAGTACCGCGAGGAGAATAATTTGGAACGCCTTCAACATTTTAACGAGGCGGCTACAGATAAGTTTTAATGAGACGTGGAAAACTCGTCATGAGGTACATAAGTCTCATCGTTTGAGTTCGCGAAAACCATAATACGGGCGCTTGCTTACTTCATTCAAAGTAGAAGGAGGATGAAAGCACTGAATTAAACCCGACCTTTCTCACCTTCCATTCACGGTCGTATAATTGTGTAAGAACGAGCTGCGGGGCAAAAGCTTTGGTGGTCGTCATCGGCGCGATCTCAAAATACGTTCAACAACAACTTCAATTTTCGCAGTGTATAACTATTGTTTGCAAACTGTTAGATAGGCTCTGAAATAGTACGTAGATAATTCTCGTTTGATCGCAGGGCCAGATGTCGAACAGCCCACGGCATGAAAGCACTGGCAGTATTCCCAGATAGGTTTTGTCTTAGCAGTATGATCAAGTACGACTGCCTGGGTAACAGAAACGAGTGCTATGTATGTCACAGCCTCTCCGATTTGCCCAAAAAATGAGACACATCAAGAAGTCTACTTTAAAAACGCTCCAGATTCTTCCACATTTGTGTATTATTCCTTAGGGCTTGTAAGGCATCATTTCCCACGGGGCGGGCACGGTGACCTAGTGGCCCATTGTGCTAACCCCTGGAGCTCATCTTGGCCGAGGCTCCGTGTTCCCGACCAGGTCCAGCAGAGCTCCGACCAGGTTCTCCTGGTTGAGGAAGTCCCCTCTGTCCAAAGTCCCGAAGGTTCTGAAACGCCTGTGTTCAAGGGCAGGACAAATGAAGACGATGTGAGACGCTGTCTCCTCGTCTTCGCCACAGAATCTGCAGTCAGGGGTACCATTGCGCACCCCAATCCTGCAGAGATGCCTCCTGAAGTCCCCGTGTCCTGTAAATAAGCCAACGGTGAGTCTCAGGGAAGCTCTGATAAGGTTAAGGCATCTCGTGGCCCTTCCTTTGTTAGGACCAGTCATCATGATATGACCGTGTTCTTGCCGCGGCGTCCTCTGGTGCTGGGAGCGATTCCAGTTTGCCACCCACCCCGGATCCGCCTACCTCGGTAATCCCTCCTCATGTTCTCCTCAGCACATTTCTCTATTGCAAGCAGCTCAGCCTGGTATACTGTGACCCAGCTACCAAGGGAGAGCGAGAGCTCCCATTCTGGCACCGGGCCGTACACTCCCAGGCCGGATCCGTTCCTCATCTTGGACTCATCCGTGTACCATACCAGATCCTCTGGAAGCACCCCCGGGGGTCCCTGGGTCCAGGCTCCTCTCCCTGGGATGACCACATTGAATCTCCTTCCAGTTAGAGGTTTCCTCTTGATAGAGTCAGAGGGCATGTGCACTAAAGGGCACTCCCTCACCCTGTCCAGAACCGTCGCGGTAACATTGGAGGCGGTATGCCGTCCCAATTGCCACCGAGGTCACCCAGATGTCCAGCGGTGGGTGATCAAGAAGTGTCTCCATCCCAGCTGTAGGTGCTGTCCCAATGGCCCCGGTAATAGCCAAACAGGCCATCCTTTGGATGGTTTCCAGGGCCTTGGTTGCAGTCACCTGCTCCGTTTTATTCCACTAGACAACAGCGCCATGTGTGATCCCAGGGCGTACTATTGTCGTGTATAACCAGGAAACTGTTTGGGGGTCGGCCCCCACGTTTTCCCACATGGCCTTCGCACAAGTAGGAACGTCTTCTTTGCTTTCTCGCATGTCTTCTTAAGGTGGATGTTCCAGGTCAGCTTGGAGTCCAGATGGGTACCTCTATATAGAGAATGAGTTTTTTAGTTATGGGGAGCATGGCATTTGGGGTGTCATTTCAAACAAATTTGGGGCGCTGAATCGATTTAAATAAGTCTTGGTCAATCATTTCTTTCTTATTTTGGGCGTTTGAGAGTGTATATTCCTGAACCACCCAATTATCATAATGATCCAGGCTTCTATGATCTCTTGAAGAAGCTATAATTCAACCTACAAAACCTTTTTCATGCACGAAATCGTAGCAGTAACTTTTCCCGTCAGGATTTTGTTGGGCCCCATCGGCCTCAACTCTGAAAGCCATGTTGATCTTGCCCGTTGAACAATGATGGTCGAATTCAAGCATGTTGTTGCAGTCGCAATTCGGTAATGGAGAAGAACGAGCTCAAACACTCCCGTTCGTCAACTGGTTTGGCATTATTATGACCGTCACGTCCATGGAGGCCTGTATTGTTAGTCAGTTCCTGTATAGCAATTGGGCAATATTTGCACGATTGAGCCCGTATTATTCGCTGTTTACACAAGCTGGATGAGAGTTTTCAAGTTACGATTAGCAAATTTGTGAAATCACGCTCAACGACCACACGTGAGAGAGGAATCTTCACTGTATTTTAGGACGTACAACGGTACAAGTCGAAGAACACCTCTCCAAATAACATCTCGTAGGTTATTAATGAATTATTGGCGCGGCGTTTTAATCTCGACATTCGGGTCAAAGCTATGTTTCACGGGTTTCCGATTCAAAATAGATATTCGCGACCACTAAATCACGCAGGTGCTTTGGAGCCCGCACAAACGATGCCTTCGGCCCTTTGGAACCATAAAAATTCATCGGTCGAACGGGACGTAATCATTTGTGTCGGAGTTCGCAAGAAAAACAATTTCTACGCTTGGCCAGCTCAAACGCGAACACTTAATCGAGTAAAAGTACGGGGAACGAAATCGGCCGTCAGGCGGGGAAAATACAGTTAACTCTCGTTGACAACACCGTTTTATGTTATCGAAGAAGGGAAAGCCTCTACAGTAAAGGAGGATTTTAATTTTGAAACACAGTAGCAACCTTCCTTTCAGTTGGTTATATTCTGTGAATTATTATTTACTTATATTAAAAAATAGATCATTCAATTAAATTAATCATAATTTATATTTAATCATCATTTTCATGCTCAAGAACAAGAGTCGACCATCTCCGATCGACCTCAAACATTTCTTCTGGACGTTTCATGTTGTCTAGAACAAACATGGAAAAAATGGGGGCAAAATAGGTAGGTAGATGCACATTTTGACCCTTTCTCCCCTCTGGTGGGCAATAATTGGTTCGGGAGTCCTCTTAATGGATTCAGCGTCCAAAATTCAGTGAAAAATTATGCCCCACACGCCTCAATCACCAATAATCTCAATTACGCATTTTGACTCCTTTTATTCACAATTCAGTCCGATCAGGCTGAAAAGTTTCGAGGAACAATAAGAGCCGGATGCGGATCCCTTACCAAAATTTTAGATTTTTAGAAAATTTTCTACTATCAAAAACAGCGAAGATAGCGGACGGTGGACGGACATAGTGCTAGCAACAATAGAGTTACCTTCTATAGAGTAATATTCCAGCCAGCAGATGCCATAATATTAGAAGAATTATTAAGAGAGACTGAAGTAGTTATTTGGAACTTGTTTGTCTTGTTCACGTATGTTGTCTAGTGTATTTAATTTTAGCTTTCACGTGGCCTAATTTTCATTTTTTAAAAGAACTCTTTGTGATACTCCTGTGTGATACTCCTATTTCAATTCACTTTTAGCGCCCTACCAACCAAGTACAGTGGTTAAAACCCTTATATTGTTTTTATCTCATAGCGCTTGAATGATGCCTCCGAGCTTGATATCCTTATAAGAACTATGAAACCATTAACGAACAATCAGGAGCTCTTTAAACGTTACTGTTTTTCTGAAGTCGCATATTGTATATTGAGGATAGCTCTGACAACATGGAGGTCCCCAGTGTCAACGTTTCGTCAAGCCAAGAGGCAGGAAAAACCCTATCAATGCCTGCCACCATTGAATGGCCATGAGTTATAGTTTCTTGAAGCACTAGAACACTAACAGGGATTGGTTTCTAGAGGGTTTTCCACTATATGACAATAGAATGTTCGCAGCGTCTTCCTTTTGTCGAGGAAGAAAGTGAATGAGGTGATACGCGAGAGGATGAAAAAAGAGAAGATAAATTGATTGATCTCTTGATACACTTGGTGCGGAAAGAGAAACAAAACACACGTTCAGGTTGATTACTCTCGGCAGTGTTCCTGCTCTTTCAGCTTTCGGTACCTTCTTTCAGGCAGCAAAGAGGCGAGACGAGGGCCTCTCACGCTGATCAACGGGAGGGATGAAGGGAAAGTCTGAGGGTTTGAACCCTTGTTACACTCGTAAGGAACTTGTCTTATCTGGTGAAACTTCATGAAGACCCTTCGAAATGATGGATCACAATGGAGATAACCCACCCCAAAGGCGGACGAAACTCTTCAACGCTCCCTCGACCATTTTCAATGGTTAAACCCCTATTCAATTCCGGTTTTCCGTCAAGTTTTCTCCATTGTTTCATTTTGAGCGAAGACCGTTGGGTTTGATGACTTGGAGCATTAAAATTAGTTGGCCAAGTCAACAGTAGAATGTAGAAACTAAGTATTTCCTGACCGAGTTGGAACTGAATGAGGTATGAGACCACTGAGGTCATCGTTCTGAACACGAGAGGGATGTCGTAATTTCGATGATTTCGTAATTTTCTTTTATTCATTGAATGTGTGAACGTGCGAACCCAAAAGTGCAAAAAATAATGTAAATGGTCGTTTAAATGTGAGTTACCGAAATAAAAAATAGTAAGCAGCACATAAGCAGCATCCATGGGCTGGAGACGACACACCATCAGTGGAGCACAATCAACCTCATTCTGAAGGAACTGAGAGCTTAGAAGTAATGTATCGGGTGTTTTTATGCTGGACACGCTACAGGGTGTGCTTGTGAACTGCATAGGACGGAGACCATACAGGTGAGGCTTACTTCTAGTGTTCTTTCTCTCTACTTTTCCTCTTAACAAAACCGAGAGCTTCCATTGCACTACTGATGGTGCAGCCAATGTGCCAAAAATGTGAGTTTCCACTTTAGGAGCACACAAAGATCAACAACCTGTTCAAACATGGAAAGCCAGCCATAGCAGAGCTCGTAGTCAAGGCTGGGAAGAGCGATGATACATTAATACCGAACATTAGTATGGATTCAAGAGAAGGCAATCGCACTCACACTAGCACTCAAGCATTCCAAGGGCAACCCAACAATGACCACACACGACAAAACAGCTTCAGGTCGTCCGCGTAGAGATGAGATGCCCAGAGTGAAGAAACTTCCCCATTTGTTGTTAGAAGGAATAGCAGAGGACCGAGGGTTCTCCCCTGAAGAACGACAAGGACAAGTCAATATTTCCCAAGTAATCTGGGCAGGCGTCATGCCATGCTTGGCTTCACTAGTGGTCAGTTGAAATGAATTCCCCATGCGCGTACATATAGCGGCTAAGAACAGAGTCGTTATGAAACGCTAATCGCAGATATTTTCAAGTAAAGGCAGGTGACGAACTCGTCCAACTGCCTCACATAAGTACCATGTCAGTGGGGAAGATGCCAATCTCTTCGATACATGAGTTCAACACGCCTCCTAAACGGAGAAAAGCCTACCAACAATATATATTTAGTTTTTAAATTATCATTACGTAGAATATAGAGTTAGAAGAATAATGTGGATACATTTAGATCTAGGCGCAATAAATAAAGATTACTTGAGATTTGAGGTTGAGAATCTCCACACATTTGCAGACCTAGCACTGAAGGATTATGAGAATCATCGTTGAGTCAACAATTTGGCGATGACCCCAAAACAACGTAGAAAGCATTGATGGAAAAGGAACATTGATAGTTTCATGAAAACATCGAGGTATCAGTTATCATCGACATAATACTTCTCTAATACATTAAGAACTGCGATATTTCAGAATAATACACATTAAAAATGGCCGTATACATCAGTGGTTGAAAGAGAGAACACGGCCCAACACCTCCTCCGTTAGGTAAGATATGTTGATGCTAAAGAAGAAGGAACTCTTGTTTTCTTCCACCTCACACGCCCGTGTTCCTCGCTCAGCGAAAATACAACTTTAATACTGAAATATCACTCTTCTCCCTTTTTACCGTGTTTTTCTTATGACTTAAAAATTTACTCTGGACGCCTTCCAAAACGATGAATATTTACTTTATAGAAACGGAAGAGGGTGGAGCAGGGAGCGTGGAGCGAAAGGCGAGTGACATTTACCGAGTTATATTCGCAAGGGGTGAGAAGAGAAAAGAAGAGACACAATACATCCCCGTGGCACAATAGGAGGGAAAAGAAAATATCCCTGCTAAACATCGTTTCTGGTCCAGTGTCGTGCTTTCATAGTGGTCTCTCGAGTGAAAAATTTCAAATATCCTCGTTATTACGGAGACCTGGGAAGGACTACTCTATTGTAGAAGGAACTACTCCACATAAAAGATGATATACGGCCGGAGATCGGAGACTCGCGTAATGCGTTTCTCCCCGAGCACATAATATGGTTGGTGGTGATGTTCAACAGCCTGTTCTTTGTTGAGCGTGGCCGCTCTTTAACTAAGCACACATTACACCTCACCCTGTGCCAACATGATCGAGATTTTAGGGCCAAACTCATCTCTAATTATTGACAGAAAACCTAGTATCTGCCTATTATTTAACGAAAATTAGAGCAAAGAATTACTCATTATGACACTAGGCAGTTTTCATTATATATCGACGTTTTCGCGTCTAAAATGACTGTATTATGCTGAAAACTTCGATAATCGATTGATATACGCTTTGTTCTAACAGTTGTTGATTTGCCAGAGGGGGAACATCGGGTAAAAAACCGTTCTCTGCCTCTGACTGGCAAAAAACGCAAGAGAGATTTTGTAAAGCTGATGATGCACGTTCTAAGGGGAATTCCAACTATTTCCAACTTCATTCTAACGAACTTTGCCAACTTTCGTTTTGCTGAGTCAGTGGAGTCAAGGTTGTGCTGCGATGACCAAACAGTCGTGCAAACTCACTGTATATTGATTTCGGGAATTTACGAATCCACTGTTCTCCAATCCGCTTCCTTTTTCCACGAACTGAGAACGCAAAAAGTTTGAACTCAAGATCAACAAGTTCATTGTTTCAATCGTCAAACGACCAGGAAATGTGCCATTTTTACATACAGAGTAACATTTTTACATGACATCCTTGAGTTTCCTCCTCAACTTCTTACCGTATTCTTCAAGCCTAAATATTTTCCAGTCTCGGAGAAAATTATGAATGGTTTTACTGGGTTGAAACTTTCCTGAATGAACCTTAATTAACTCTGCCATCAAGTCAACAGCTTAGAGGGTGGCGTGGGTAGCGAGTACCTACGGAATTGCTGTGGGAAAAGCGACACTATTCATTATACTGGTGTACCTTGCTTCCCTTCATCTTGATCTTGTTGCCCCATATTTCTGCAAGTTTGCTCCTTGTTGGTTCAAACAGTCGAGGAGCGCTTTCGTGTTCAAGTGCCAAGTCACTCTTCAACTACCACCCACATGGGACAATTCCTCAAATATTCAGACCACGAAGTCGCGTTGACAGAAGCAAGAACTTCAATTGACCACGAACTACCTTATATCCCATCGAGATTCCTAATGAAGCTAAGCTAACCCCAAATTATAAAGTGATAGCGCTAGATTCACATTACTGCTTAGCTGAGACGCCACTGTCAACATAAAGGCAATCTTTGACCATGTCAGTCGAAGAAGATTCATATCCACCAATAACTAAGAAGGGATTTTTTGCAAGCCACTAATGGGTAAAGTTGAACCTCCCAACAAAGCGCGGAGTGAAATTCGACTGTAACCTTGAGATCACGTCGCAATGTAGCCAAATATCGATATTTTTGTCCACTCTGGGCTTTATAGGAAGGTTCAACCGATAAATGCTCAGTTTCACTCTGGCTATTCATTAGCTTGTGAACCTCAATAGCCCCTAATAGTAGTAAACTGACTATTTTTCGGAAAAATGCAAAATGTAAGCTGTTGTTCAAATTGTTGTTTGTAATATCAATACTCCCAAATATCGACATTCAAATAATATTATGAAAAAACTATTGATATTTGGAAATGTTGATATTACAAAAATAACAATTTGCACAACAACTTACATTTGCATTCTTTGCATATTTTTTTTACTTCAAAGAATAGAGAATCTTTACTATTGATAGGAGTTATTGCAGTTCATGTGTTGCAATGTAGCTAAATATCGTTATTTTTTCTATATGCCAATCCGGGACTTTGTTGGGAGGTTCAATCGATTAAATGCTCAGTCTGTTTCTCTCTGGCTATTCTTTAGCTTGTGAACCGCAATAGCTCCTAATTATAGTAAACTTTGGGTATTTTTTTGAAAACATTTATGGAAAGAATGCAGAATGTAAGCTGTTGTGTTAATTGTTGTTAGCATTATCAATATTCCCAAAGATCGACATTCCAAGAGAAAACTATCGATATTTGGAAATTTTTATATAACAAAAATAACAATTCGCACAAATACCTACTTCTACTTGATTCTACTTCTTTGCATAATTGTTTTTTTTTTTTCTTCAAAAAATAGCGAAACTTTACTATTAATAAGAGTCATTGCAGTTCACAAGCAAATAACAGCCAGAGAGAAACTCCCAACAATGCCAGGAGTGGCATTGAGAAGACTTTACCAATGGAGAGCTCTGGGAGAGCTCTGGGGCCTATTCCTAGAAACTCTTCACTTCACGCTTCGCGACTCTTCATCTCATACTCTCCACATTGAAATTGCGAAGAGTAGGAGAACTTCCTGTTCTTAGAACCCTTTCACTCCAACTCTCCTGTTCTACTGGAAATGCTGAGTGAGTTGTTGTTGTGTGTCTATTTTGTTGTAACCTTCCTCGCGCTTAGGACACCTAAACTAGCAAAACTCAAAACTTTTACCGCCATACTGCAATGGCGCTTCATGTTTTAATGACGAATGGATTGTATGTCCAATGCGTTGTCATTATTCAATTATTATTCAAGGATAAATTATCTCCAAATGATATTTGGAAAGTCAACAGCTATTTGGCAAAGTCATTGGGTACTCTACAAAAAAATGAACGAATCTTCATTTGCCACCCACAGTATTGACTGGCATATGAGTGTGAAGAGTTTCTTGGAACAAAACCCGAGTAGAACGCCAAAAACTGTGGAAACCTTGACTCTTCATTTCACTCTCCAGCTTCATAACGCTCTGCACATTCCAGGAACGAAAAGTTTTCGGAGTGTGGAGGGTGCACATTCAGAGTGGAGAGTGAGGAGTGAAGAGTATTCAGGAATAGGCCCCTGATTTGATCACCTGAAGTCGCCCTTTAAATGCCTCATCTTTCTGAAGACTAATCATTCCAAACTGTTGAACTCATCTGATCCGAATTGTACAGTAGCAGAGAAATAGTAGGTGTCAAAATACAAACGACATCACTTTTCATCATAGGGCCAAAGTCCATCGAGGTGACAACGGATATTCCATTGTTAGCATCAATGGCGCACCCTAGGCCAAAGTCACCCCGTGCGAAAACTCTCTAATTAATTCGAGTGGAGTACTTGCATGCTTTGCCGATAGGCCAATCACATTCTCGTCAAGTGTACCTGTAACAAAGAAACAACATCATGAATTGAAACAGTAAAGATTAAATCGAATGATCTGGGAATTTTGGGTTACTAGTAAATTCATCCGCATATAGTGGCGATTTAAGTTAAACGGCTTCGTGGGCAGATCGAGAGGAAGTTTTGTGATAAAATCCGAGAGGGAAGGCAAATCTTAATCTCTCTATTATATTACAAGACAAAGTGGAACACGGATTGCGGTTCCCTCTATTTTAAAAAGCTCACCTTCCAAGTAGAAAAAGGTTGAATAATTGTATACACAAGAAACAAAAGCGCCATGTTTATCTCGCTCCCTTCTCCTTTAGAGCTCGGAATCACATTCTCTTAGCAGAGTCTTTATGCCGTGTTTTATTGCGCAGAAACAACTAAATCAGGGCTTTCATGTTATCTAAGCCCCCCCCCCCCCTTCTCATTCCCAAAAACACCCACCCAATTTACCATCGTGAACTAGCACCTACAAGGGGCCAGGGCATTCTTTCAAACCGTTCTCTGAAGTAAGGCGTTATACCCACTTTAAAACTTTCATTCTGGTGGCTCCTCCTTCAACCTAGTTCCACTAGAACACTCCTCGGAATCTCGAGAGCTCCGTGAAATGAGATTACTGCCCGAGGGATTCATTTTTCGTTTTAAAGCATCCATTTTCGACCACTTAGCTGGAAATTTGGCTTTAACTCGAAGTCAAGGTAATATTTTAACGGGAACTAAATTATTCCTCTTAGTTTGAAAGATCTTCATAATTCTGAATAATACTTTATTAGGTGCTTTATTATGAAGTTAAGACCTAGCTTGGAAGCTAGGATGCCGCGAATTGTTTTTCTTTATCGCCGTATGTTATCCCCTCTAAACGCTGGGTGAGTTCAGCAAAAGAAAAACACTAAAATAAAGCGGGTAAATTGATTTTTTGAAGATACGACACAACGACTCAAACTGTTTTCCATCGTACGGGCAAAATTGTGTTCGTTTCCAGACAAGATAAAAATACGAAAATGACTTTTTGGTTAGAAATGCATATCTGCATGCCTCTAAAAAGCACATAATTAAAGCATAAGTGGGTCCCAAACAGAAAAGTACATGTGTGTTCAAATTTTGTTTTTGAAATCAAATGCAGACGTTTCGAATGCGAAATGAACGCAGTTAAAGCCCTAAGAACGCTCTAAAATGCAACTTGAAGGTAAAATTTTGATTTTGGAGAATTATTTTGTTGTGATATGGAAGTCGAGACAGTAAAAGGAACACTCATATCAGGTAAAATAGGTAGTTATTATTTATCTTTTTATTTTTTAAATATCGTACAAAAATTAGGTATGATATTGGAGTAAAAAAAAAAAAAAAAAAAAAAAAAAAAATTCTTCCTCGCTCGCGTCCTTTACCCTCATTTGAAACTTTGTCGAACGCTTGGGTTAAAATCTCCTGCATGTAACGCTCGAACCCTCAGGCTGCTCTCCGCTCTTCGAATTTCCCCGACGTCACTACGGAGGGAGGGATAAGTAATTAGAAAAGGACGTCAGACAGATTGAGAACTGAGTCCTCGCCATTAATATTGTTCGGTTTACAAGGGGCTGCGCGAGTTACAACCCTCAAGCGGTTCCCAACCCACCGTTAACGGGACTCGTTACCCAGTCGAACGTTTGTGCAGTTCATTTGCTTCGAGATGAATGAGGAGCTTCGTCGGAGGAAAATAACACGATGTGGTTTTGTATCGCCTTTTTCGCGGTCTATCAAACCAATAAATCACGTTCATTGACTGCAACTGACCCATTTTTTTAAAGTGTTTATTTTCCCTTCGATTTGATCGGTGCTTCGGAGCCCAGACGGGCGAACGGCTTTTGTTTTCGAGCTCTTCATGTTTTCCTCCCCTTTTTTCGATTCGAATGAGTCTCCATGCTCCTGGTCCGAAGAATAACCAACCCCTGTGAAAGAATTCGCAGTGGTTTTTTCCTTCTTTTCATTCACAGTTCCCTGTGAGACTCCGCATTTATCAGCAAACATTCGGTTTTTGATCAGTCGTGGGTTGAGTTAAGCAACTCTGGAATCGAACCAGATAAATCCATTTTTCTAATCGGCCCAGCATGGTTGTCATATCGGACTCTCTGGGGTATAATTCAGAGCGGAAAAGGGTGAAATGGAGAAACTATTGAGTTATCATGTGAATCGCCTGATAGAACTAGCAGTACCTTCACCCATATTTTCAAAAATACAATAGAAATTCGAAGCATTTTCCCTGAAAATTGCAGACAACAATCTGTGGAGATTCGCTCCTGTAATGGCGGAGTAGTGAGCAAAATAGTATAGAGGAAACTTTTGGAAGCAGCCATGAAGTGACATTCAGCAGTCTTCACGTCTCGACCTCTTCTCCCTTTTTAAAATGCACTCTTGTTGCGTCCTAGATCACACCCTCGGCAACAACACCATCAAGATTCTGGCTAGAGAGAGGAATCTCGTTGCTGCCACTGACAATCACAGTTAACCGTCTCCCTACAATCAGATGCAAGAGTTGCTTTTGGTCTCAATGAAACATACATTCTACTGAGCGAAACAGTGAAACAACCGCAATAAAAACATTTTTCTCTTAATTTTACCAAAATTTTGGTAAAACCCAAGAATAGGGACCGTTGTCACTGATAAGTGCAAGTATCGATAGTACGCTCTGTCGAGCGCACTATCAATATACGCGAAATATTATATCCCTGTCTGCCATATTTGTTTTTATAAAAACAAGAGAAAATACTAAATTGAAATAAACTTAAAAATATATAAAAAAATAAAAATAAAAATAAATTATTGGAACAATGTAACTTAAGTATACAAAATGAAGGCATTCAAATTGTACCGATAGTATCGATAGTCACCGTATGCGCGATATCATTGCTATCAGTTGATTATGTGACAGCGGTCCCTATACTTGGGTTTAGCCAAAAATTTTACTCGCCTTTTTACGCCCCTGATTATGGTCAATGTTATGGAATTCGCTCCCTTCATTAACTCTCTAAATTCTTTGATCTAAAACCGATTGTTTCTTGTTTTATGAAAAGTAAATCTGACATATTTTCAAGGTCACAAGGAACCAATAATCATCATCATCAAGATATCCTCTATGGATCGATTGCTGAGTTTGAATCGATTGTTAATAACCGCGAAAAGGTTGTCCTAATTTCATACCAACTCCGGAAATGGAAAATCTTTTGTTGCGGGCTATCGCTCGTTTCCTTATCACACGAGCTCACTTTCAGATTATTTTCACCCTTACAAAAACCTCCGTGCGTTCACTGTTAGTTATTACACCTCGAATAAGGAACAATTTCCAACCTTAACCGTAAGAACCTTTACAATAAGACGCGCGTCTCTCCGACTTGGGCGCTACCAAGCTCTGGCAGAGCCCTGCCAGGTTTTGTACCGTCCAATTACCGAGCACCCTGGCCGCTTTCTGTACGGGAAGCGACGATCCGACAAAGAAATTGGCAAAGAACCTCTTATTAGTAACCCCCAAATGAAAAGTTCAGGGTCGAGAGAGTTCTCTGGTATTGTTGAAACTCGCTGTAGCGCGAAGAAGGAAAAAGAAATGGAAAAAGTTGCATTGTCAAGTCCTTCGCCGAGAAGGACCGTGTAGTAGGGAAAATTCCTCCTCATTATTAGGTATATGTTCTTGCACACTGAGTCAGTCGTTCTTTTGTTCACGATAATAAGAGCGTGAGCAATCGTTGCTTTGATGAATGTATTGAACAAACACGATAAAATGGTAATCTTGTATACAGTGTCTCCCACGAGTGACCCCCCCACCCCCCCCCCACACCTAAAATCGTCAAAATGGGAGTAAACAAAAATTGTTGTCTGAATCTTCATATTTTCTTGCAAGAATCTCAAATATCATATTTGCGCACCCCGTGCAAACATGCGCAAATACCACTAACTTTCTTATTTTAAATGGTAATTCCAATTTTTATTGCAGATTCGAATTCTACTTAAAACCTTATTAAAATGTGGTCCCTCAACCAATTATTTTGATTTCGCACAGCCAGTTCAGCGAGCACGCAAAGTTGCGCAACCCAAAAATTTTCAAACAGTGGATGATGTGGACTCTGGTAGATTCACGTGACGCTATCCGTTTCTTGATTGTTATTTTATGTGCAAGCACATACGAAAAGAGAGGTAATTTTTTCACTCAAAATGAAACGATTTCGGTAAAAAAAAAAAAAAAAAAAAAAAAAAAAAAAAAAAAAAAAAAAAAAAAAAAAAAAAAATTGAATCAAGAAATGGATAGCATTACGTGAATCAGCGTTAAGAAAAGAAACTAAGAAACAATGAAAATTCATATGCCACACCATAATCCCCTATTTGACAACGTACATAGTAATACTACTACTCAGTGTTGCCAACTATGGAACTCTATCTGGTCTTAGATGTATGAGACATATGTATGATTGTAGGTAGTGTGATGCCTACATATGCGTTAATTTGATTATAGAATCAAGGGCTGAGGGGAAGTGCAGTTCAAGTTGCATGGGTGGCTCTGTTGTGGGGCGTTTCAGGGCATACCTTAACATGTTAGAAGAAGAAAGAAGTTGTACGTTCATGAGACATATTTTTAAAAAATTGTTCAATGCTGAACAAAGCAATTTAATAATCATCCAACTTAAACTTTTCCGTTCAAGACAAATTACTTCTTTGACAGTTTTCAAGGTTCTTGCGTTCGTGTTCCATGATTCCTACAGAATGGTTGGATTGAGCGAAGCGGCTGGAAAGCAGAGGGAGCGAACTATAAATTATTTACCTACTTACTGAAGAGAAACGCCAGTTCGCCTAAATTATTCCGCTCTAAATTCACATTTTGAATAGAGGTTGTCCTGGACGTGCGTGGTATTTGTCGTACAGCTAAGATCGAGAGGAATCAAGTGTGCCATTCACCCCTAAAATGCTATTGGATTGGATTTTGAATGACTCGAGGTTGCCACCATAAGATCATCCATACCGCTACATCCACATGCTAATTACGTGTTTATCCTGATGATATGCGGCAAGGGGACTCCCTCGGCTTTAATAACTCTCGTGGTTTACTTAAGGTCGGAGCATACACGAGTCCTCAGGAGCGCACGTTGGTGGAAGGAGTGATTGACGGGCCCAGGAGCGCAATATATGACGATGACGTGGAATGCGGAGCCTCGTATAAGCCACCTAGAAGGCACGCGAGAACTTTGAAAACCACTCCGAGTGGTTGACACTCCAGGGCACTTACCCGGAAATCAATCATGGCGTGAGCTGCATGGATGGGCGGCTATGCCATTATGGGCGGGGCAAATCAACTCGAATCATGAAGGAGGGCATTTCGAGCCTTCTTTTATGAATGTGTCGAATGGGAATCTCATGTACCTGTCTTCATGACACAGTTCATGAGCAATTCCATGCTTCAATAAATTTTGTATCGGCGGCTTGAAGAAGCCAGCACCATTATACATGAACTATCATTGAAGCACTGAAAAGTTCTTCAGCAAGTGGCAAGTTCCTACACATATGCAGGTCATTCGCAAGGAGACTCATCTCATCAACATGAGGAAAATGGGAATAATAGTGGGTGTGGCGGGTCTCGGACCCATTCCAATCGATTCAGGGTCCAAAATTTAATCAAAAATGATACCCACATACCTAGACGCCAAAAATCTCAAAAATCCATTTTTTGAAATACACATTTTGACCCCTACCTCACCCAAATTTGGTCCGATCTGGCTGAAAAGTTTTGAGGACCAACTAAAGCCGAAAACAGGTCCCTGACCAAAATTTTCAGATTTTTAGAAAATTTTCTACTACCAAAATTGACGTGGACGGCGGACGGACATTTGCTAATTTTGGTCTTGACACCTTAAAACGTCCAGAAAAAAATTTTTGGTCCGAATCAGAGAAATTGACTTTTTGCATGAAAACATAGGTTGACTATTCAAGGAATATCCAACCAAAATCAAAACTTATTTACCTTTTTCCACATGTTCTATTTGCAAGGAACAATTTGATAATAAATCTCGCTTTGCCAATGCAAGGAGGACCCGATAGAGACGAGGCCCGTACCACACAATCAATATTACTCTTACAGCCAATCAGAGAACATGGACGGCAAACGGATTCTTCCAAGGAGAAGCCTTTTTGCCGTTTTTTTGACTGGTTGATACCGCATCATGGACGCGTCCCCCAACATGTATTACGGATACAACGTTCGACAAAATTTAAACAGTTTGACTCTGACGACAATGTTGCCCTAGGAGTAATCTCCATGTTATTTGTGCGACGTAGGTAAATCAATTTCTGTGAGGTCAGTATGACCAGATAGCGCGGAAGCAATCATGAACGGGCTCGCCTTGATTAGAATACGTAATGTTTACTCGAAGTAATCAACGTGAAAATTACTGTCATAGCCGCGAACCTTCGCATTCATGGATGTTGTTCGAGCTCCGTTGATGGGTTCTGTTAAACAAGGAAGAGGATATTAGTTAATCAGGACGTGACTGCGGTATGCCGTTCCTACAATGTTACAGACAACGCGAAGAAGTATTAATTCATACTCTCCATGGGAAGGTGCGTTTGAACTGCTATGTAGTCCATTGCGGGAGATCTAAAGCTGTCAGGGGCACAGATTCAGGGGTAGCAGTGGTATCTCTAATGAAAAGAAGAAAAATTGTAACTACCTCTACAAAGAATACAAAATCTGAAAAGTTGAATTTTGGCCCATTCTGAAAGATTTGATTAGAAACCATATTCTCATATTCTTTGTGGTACGTTCAAATCAGATATCGACGACTTCTCTGTCAAAATCAACACAAAATATAATTTAAAATTTGGGTGGGGTAGGGGTCAAAATGTGTTTTTTGAAAAATGGATTTTCGAGATTTTGGGCGATCTAAGCGAGTGGGGTATCATTTTCCACTAAATTTTGAACGTTGAATCCAATGAAATGGGTCCCAGAACGATTGGCACCCAACGGAAGAAGTTATGGGTCAAAATGGGTCTATCTATCCATTTTCTATGTTCTCGATTTTTTGGTACCTAGGCGTGTGGGGTACCATTTTCCACTGAAATTTGGACCCTGAATCGATTGGAATGATTGCCCACATTGAAGAAATGAGTCTCCATGCGCCAGGTTCGAGGAATAACCTGATATGCCTGCGTAGGACTGTGCCTTAGGCCATTAGTCCCATTACAGTCTATCCTCGTTCATAATGTTACGCCAGATCATCTGGGAGCCCTGCTCTATGGCTTCCCCGCATATCAGGTACCCCGCCCTCTTCCGGCGTTCGCCTGCCTTTGGCAGCCCAGGATGGACCTCGTGGAGGTGCCGGGTTTTACAGGGGTCTTTGATGCTCTTCTCTGCTCTGTACCATGACGGTATCTGCGAGCTAGGGCGGGTGGCTGTGAAGCTGCTGGGACTTAGTGCTTATTGAGTGGCGGCACTTACTCGCCACCTCACTGAGCATCACTGAACTTACAGGCATTTCATAGGGGTACCTATGTAGGAAAACAACCCACCTGTGTCCTCCGCCAGTTGATTCTTCACCCATTTCTTCTTGCTCCACAGTCCTGCAAAGGAGTCGCTTTGAAACGTAGCGCGGTAGGGCGAGTACTAGAATATTCCTCCCCTGCCTGGATAAAAACCTAAATTTAACTATGCCTACCCTAAAACATTTATCACAGTATGTTGGATGAACTAGGGGGGGGGAAGAGAGTACTTGATATTCCTCTCTTCCCAAAGCTTAGGACTAGACCAACCCTAATCACACCCACTACCTGGCCGGTAGGGAGGGGGATAGATCCCCGCCAGCCAACCGAGCCCACCCTTCCTAAAGTGGCCCTCCTGGTACCCGTCTCGTGGGGTTTCCCGTACTATAGGGTGTTACTAGCCCAGGAGAGCCGTTCGAGGAATAACCAACCCGTGTGTAATAATAATTATTACACAATTATTGAGGAACAAATTGAGACTAGAAAACTGAGGTCTTCATGGTTGATTCCCAACAAATGATCTTACTAAAATCTTACTTCTCCTGGCAACTCCCCACTTTTTATCAAAATCATGCTCAGGCCAAGAATGTTCCCACACACCTGCGGTATAGCCAAAGTCAACTCAATGTGTTAATCTTGATTGTGTCTAGAATCTGTTTCGAATCTAGTTTTGTTAAAAAATTAGCTGCTTTTTGCTTTGAGAATGAATAGCACTTGCCTTTATTGTCTTTAGTTAATTGTTTAGTTCACTTTCTTTTGAAAAAGTGAAATTATCAAGTTTAACTTCCCAGCTTCTAACCTAATTGGCAGGCGTAAAAGATCTTTATTGTGAGTACGCTCGCCATTATTCAACCATAAAGTACAATCGGTGGTTGACCAACTATAGTTCCAATTATTGTTAGTTCTATTTTCTGTGCCTGCTAAATTCAAACTGAAATTTCAAATGAAACCCCAAAGCTGTTACTCGCATATTGCTTCACAACTCGCTTTACCGAAATTTGAAACAAGAACCCGCATAAATATGTCATAAGCAAGAGGCAACACAGAGGTCATGTTGTTGCTAACTCGCGGCCATTTGCTGCCTTCATTGGCAAGTCTTGGATTTTTGCGTGGGAATTTTGTATTTCCAAGTAATGTTGGAGGCTAGTGTGATAACACTGTACAATTAAGAACTAGATGTATCTATGTATCATGTTAGTACCGTTAGGCAAATGTTCTCATTAGAAAGAGCGACAGCTGAAAGCGCCTTTCTTCAAATTGTCTTAACATCCGTTGCAATTGTATTTTAAAATAACAGTACGGAACCTGCATGCCTCTAGAGAGAGTGCAACGGATTCTGAATAGCTTGAGCATGAGTCTTTCTTTGTGATCCGGTTCAGTTATCGAAACTCGAACACAAGAGCGAGTTCAACCATCATTTTGGGGAATGGGGGGCCACAAGGGAGGCCCAAGAGCTTTGGATGGCTCAATAACGTTCCCGATCCAGCATCTCATGCAACAACTAGTTGATATAAGCCCTGGTAACAATAGATCCTTCTTGGTGCTTGCGTGATTTGACCATTGTCAGCAAGCACAATGGCCACCTACGTTGTGGATGGCATCCTAATCTCTACAATGTCGGTTCTTCCTAGATGCTCGTTGTCCGTTGCAGAGATGTAGCCCAACGGCCCTGTAGTGATACACGTAGTATGCAACGAGGAGAGCTTTGGTAATCCAAGTTTGTTGCCACCTGACACCATCGGTGGTTCGCGGCACCATCGATTCCCAACAAGGCCTATAAGGGAATATTGTCTCAACCTCTTCCGCTTCGAGCTGAATTAAGGATTTAGATTACTTGGAACTCCTAAGTTTTGGTTAACTCAAAACTCATTTCATTCTTGTGATGAAATACACAAGGAATGAATAGACGTACAGTTATGCCCAATGAGTGCTGTTTAGGTTTCATAGTTTTACCAAATTGAATAGAGAATTTCCCAAATCAATTTAAGATTGGGAGTTTTTCAATTTATGTAACCTTCATAACTAATAAGAAGAGGAAGTTTTCCAAACCAAATTGACACTTTTTCCAAGGATATTCATGACATATAATGAAAAATTAAATTACTGAAACAAAATGAAGAAGACCATTTCTTTTAAAAACTTAATATTGAAATCAAAAACGCTGCAAATGCATTCAGTGGGGTTGGTTATTTCTTGGTCCAGAAGCATGGAGACTCATTCTAATCGATTCTGCGTCCAACATTTACTGGAAAATGATACCTGACACGCCTAGGTACTAGAAATATCAGAACCACCCACTTTTGAAATAGGTAGATAGCTACCCATTTTGGCCAATAACCTCTTCCGGTGGGCGCCAATCATTTTGGGAGCCGTCCCATTGGATTTTGCGTCAACAATTTAGTCGACAATGATACCCCACACCCCTTGATCGCAAAAACCTCGAAAATCCATTTCGTGAAAAATACATTTTGTTTCCTCCCTCCTCATTTGGTCCGATCGGGCTGAAAAGTTTCGTGGACTAACTAGATCCGGAGACGGGTCCCTGACAAAAATGTCATATTTTTAGAAAATGTTCTACCTCCGAAAACGAAATGGACGACTGCAGAATGTTCGACCGCCTTCCACCCTGTTTTTTGATAGTAGAACATTTTCTAAAAATCTGAAGTTTTAGTCAGGGCACTAGTTGGACCCGTTTCTGGCTCAAGTATGTCCTCGAAACTGTTCAGCCCTGTCGGACCAAATTTAGGAGGGGTTTGGGGTCAAAATGTGTTTTTCGAAAAACGGATTTTCGAGATTTTCGGCGATGTAGGCGTATGAGGTATCATTTTCCTGTAACTTCCTGTAATTTACCTGTGTTCGTATGTAATAAGTGCCGGACGCTCACTGTTTTCCCCATACTCTCGTTCAAAGGAATAATAAATCATTGAGAATAATTCGCGGGGTTTTTCAAAATGTACATGGTCAGGTAAAACATTTTTCTCTACCGGCGTTAGTATCGTGCAAGATTCATATTGGATTCGGCAACACTTTTTATTAGACTGTCCTTCAGAGAAACATCCGAAAAGTGGGCCTTTTTCAAGGAGGCTTAGGCCCTCGTTGATGTGGGTGGCGGTAGAAGGGGGAAGGTTGGAGGTAGACTTAACGCGGCCAACCCCCCACCCCCTTCCCGGTCACCGAATCAGAGGAGGTTTCATTAATTTTGTAGCCCTGCTGTTTCATTTAGGGCTCGTTCTGGGTCCCTCCCTTTGGGCGGAAAACATTACGCGAGCTCACCCTCGTTCACGGAAGCTGTTTCGGTAGCACGTCAACTGGTCTACGAAGGGTTGGGAGGGACTCGTGGGTTTAATTGGGATTTGCCGAGGACATTTTCGAAAAGGTCGTCGCGTTCATGGAGGCGTAAACGCGAATTGCGAGCGTGGAATTGGGCGTCGGAGCGGTCATACTGTGCGTGAACGTTGACCGCTTTCTCATTCGATCCGAACGATTGTGGTCAAGAGTGTTCTACTCATCCCACAGACACTAAATTTGAAAAAAAAAAAACGAGGACCAATTACTATCACATCCACATAAATAAGTTCGAATGTGAGCTTGTACGTGGATAGCTCTACTGATTGTCCTAACACCAGTACGATTTTGCGGCAAATAGCCTCCCAAATTTTAGGGAGCCCTAAGTTCGACACCCGGGCTTTAAAAAGCGTTGCTCTCGGAAAATTGGGGTGATTTCAAAGGAAAAATATGATTTGGATTTCTCCATTGTAGTTTATAGAACAAATAAAATGTGGTATGTTCCTTGGAACTATTCGCCACCACAAGCATTTGGATCTAGTTAAGCTCTCAGAGTGGGAGGAATTATATAAGAAATTCGTACAACAGATTGCAGTGATTAAGTACATTGTAACAACGACGGCAAAGATGGTAGAAATAGGTGGGAACGTGGACGATTGAAGAGGCTGTGGAAGGCGGGAGATTCAAATTGAACGTTATGGCTTGGCAAGGAAAAAAGTCCGGATTGAACTGACGGTTTTTTACTCTAGATAGCTCCTTATTGCCGGAAAGCGAGTAAATCTCTGAGGTAATACTCATACAACTCGTGACCATCGTTTGAGACTGTTAGAACAACCACTACTGGCGAAATAGCATGGATGGTGGGCGGAGATTTTGTTTTTGGTTGGTTATTCCTTGAATAATCAACCTATGTTTTCATGCAAATGGTCAACCTCTCCGATTCGGCTCAAAATTTTTTTCTGGACGTTTCATGATGTCCTGATCAAAAAAGGTCAATGTCCGTCCGCCGTACGCCGTCCGCCGTCCACGCCGTTTTTGGTAGTAGAAAATTTTCTAAAAATCTGAAATTTGGGTCAGGGGTCTGTTCCCGGCCTAGGACGGTCCTCCAAGCTTTTCAGCCCGATCGGACCAAATTTGGGCGGGGTAGGGGTCAAAATGTGTTTTTTGAAAAATGGATTTTCGAGATTTTGGGCGATTTAGGCGAGTGGGGTATCATTTTCCACTAAATTTTGGACGCTGAATCCAATGAAATGGGTCCCAAAACGATCGGCACCCTCTGGAAGAAGTTATGGGTCAAATTGGGTATATATTACCCATTTTGAATATGTGTTTTTGATATTTCTGGAACCTAGGCGTGTGGGGTATCATTTTCCACTAAATCTTGGACGCTGATTTCAATGAAGTGGGTCCCGGAACGATTGGCACCCTCTGGAAGAAGTTATGGGTCAAATTGGGTATATATTACCCATTTTGAATATGCGTTTTCGAGATTTCCGGTACCTGGGCGTGTGGGGTATCATTTTCTACTAAATTCTGGATCCTGAATCGATTGGAATAGGTCTGGGACCCGCCGCACCCACTGTTTCCCCATTTCCCCCATGTTGAAGAAATGAGTCTCCATGCGCCTGGTCCGAGGAATAACCAACCCCTGTGTAAGAATTTGCAGCGTTTTCAATGTAGACATCATGAAACACAAAAAAGTCAAATTTTTGGGCAATTTGGGGAGAAAATTGAGAAAAAGGTTCTTTTCCATGGAGTGATAAATAAAAACGGGAAAAAATAAGAGGAATGAAAATCCACTAGTGAATAAATAAGAGCAGGAAATGGCAACACTGGCTTTGGCTGACCACCCCTTTTCATGCAACATTCGACTGTATATTATCGCAATTATCACAATTATTTGGAAACGAGGCATTTGATTTGCCATTCACCAAGCTGATCCCAACAGATCAAGATATTAGTAGTGCAAAACCCGCGACTCTCAGCAAAAGTCCATAGATAACTGGGTGTTTTATGTGCATACGAGACTAGCGGGAATCTATAAAACAAGTCTCAATTAAACGCGTGTATTAAGTATAAGAATAAGACAAAGCGAAATTAAACAAAACTGAACGAAAACAGGTCTCTCCCCTTTTTTCTATCCGTGATAGTAATCAGTGGTCTGGTCGGCAGTGTTGTCCGGGGACGTTGGATCAGTGACGACAGCGGTCCCTGGTGGCGTCTCCAACACTGGGATATTAAACAGGCGCTTCTTTCGGGAGTTGTCTTAACTAGAATAACGGACTTTGATAGGTAAGTAGAAAGGTTGGACGTGAAATTGATTTGGTCGCAACCAAATTGTTAAAGGTCAAGCGGGATCAAGGTTTAGAAGGCCTTTCATCAATTTCCTCGTAATTGTACAAACGGTACGCTTCAGCGCATGCGCAAACGCGATTCTCTCGTTACGGTCATTACTTCGTGAGTTTTGAATGGATTCCGCGCCCAGGTTTTCAGGGATGATGCAGATAAGGTCCCTTGTGGTCTCATACAATATTCATCAGGGTAAAATCAGCAGTACGCTCTGCGCACGCCATACGTCCATCTGTCCACATTTCCTAGCCGTATCGATAACTTCTACAATGTGGACCCAATACAATGACATTCCTGTGGATTGTGTGATTTTAACCGTAAATAATTCCCAATCAGTTCATAGACAAATAGTTTTTGAGTCAGCTCAGTTCCCCACCTGATTTCTTTTACCGCATAATTTTTGATCTGAAACAATTCACACTAGCTCGCACGGATTCCATTCAAATGTCGGAGCTTGAATGCCTATTTGCTGATGCGATCATGATTTAACCGATATTAGAGCAACCAAAGTTGAATTTACACAATTTCTGAGAAAAAGCGGTTCAAAATTATGGAACTAACCGATGTAAGGAGAAAATGGGGACGGACAGAAATAAGAAGTTGAAATTTATTGTCAAGCAACAATGTTTTATTTTATTTTATTTTTTCATTTATTATTTTTTTTTTTAATTGCAAAAGAGAAGAAGCCTCTGCTGTTTCACAAAAGCAAATGATTCGTCATTAGTGATGATCAGAAAAAGCGAACATTCTTCTTAAAATTAGACACGTACAATCCCAGTCTCCCCTATTTTCACGGTGCTTTTTCTGAATTCCATCCCTCCTCATTCGCTCCACTCGGGTCCTGCGTTTGTCGAAAATCGCCTTTTTGAAGACTCGAATGGGCGTAAAGTGGACCAGTCAATGAAAAAGGCTATTTATCTTCCTCATCAGAGGCCTCGTGTTGACAATGGCGTGGAAACCTCGCCCTTGAGTGCTAGTATTTTGGCCCAAATGGAAGGCCGCGCTTCTTTTTACACCGTCTTTCGCGAGGATAAATGAAAGGGCCGAGGATACCATGATTTACGTCAGAAACACGTAATTGCGTCAGAAAATGAAAGCGTGAAACGTGCTCGAAATAAATATACGGAATAACGTTCAACTCGGAGTATGAGGGGCGGCGACAGACAAAACAGCGATTTATCTGCAGCTTCATCAAATATTGCATCGGAAACCCCGTTCCCATGTTGAGTTCATGATTGATGTCCCAGGACATGGACCGGGGAGAAATGTTCATCCCTATAGCCATGATTTTCTGCTTCCGAGTGGATCTGTCTCAGAATTCTGTTTTGGACCGCTTTGTTGGTCCTTACAGAGCGAGGACAACCTGATGGCGGCCTGTGTTGGACAGACTGGATGGCTGTGAAACGATCAACGCCACGAGAACATTCGTTTGACACCAAACGACTTTTTGGTGAGGGAAATTCCGTAATTTGTTCGGCCTACCTCACGAAGGCAATGCCACGTGTTCACTCTCTAACTCATAATAAACAAACAACAACTGTGAGGTGATTTCTGGCTCCATAAGATAAGCACCGAGGGCAGATCTTAACGTGCACTCGAGCAATGGGGTTCGTCGAATTTGTAACAGAACACGGACTGAAAACATCAGATCAAACTCAGCCGCATTGAGTGAAAAGAATTTTAAACTCTTTAATTATTACCTTGAAATTAAGCTCCACTCTTTAAATAAATCAGAATATTCCGAAACCAGAGTAGAATAAATCGGGAACTCAAATCTCAACGACTCAAAGGGCTTCAATCGATGGTGGGAATGAATTACTTTCAACTCAAAGTGGGAACAACCGGAAGAAACAAGCCAAGAGCCGAACCCCAAATAACTCCCTAGATTACGTGGTAATCATCTCCAAAACCGCTCTCCGTTTCTACCTCCTTTGAAGGCATGAAACCCAATGATTCAAACATTTTGATCAAAGGGATCTCAATAACTAACGGTGGCGCGTACGGACATGAACAAACCATGAGCCACAGTAAGTAGAGTTTGTGACGGTTTTCATACACGTGAAGAATTCCTAACGATAAGCTTCCCCGGCCTTGGGGGGTCAAGGTAAGAATGTGTTTTTTGAAAATATTTTTGAGATTTTTTGGGGACTCAGTATGAGGGGTATTATTTTCCTATTATTCCTAATTATGGACGTTGAATCCATTGAGATAAGCCTCAGACCGATTGATGCCCACTAGAGTCAGGTACAGGTCATTACGGGTATTTTGAAAATGATTTTTGGCGGCATGTGTGTTTAGAGTATCATTTTCCACTGAATTTAGGTCGCTGAACCGATTGAAATGAGTCACTGTTTTCCTCATATGCTCTAATAAATAAAATGATATTGTTTTATCAAAGTTTGTAGACTAGATCTAAACTCAAGTTCTCCCTATCATTTCACCCGAATCGCCAAACAGCGGAGAGAAACTATTCTTTTTTAAACTCCTGTTTCGTGGGGTTTTGAGAGGGTAGCCCCATAAAAATAAAAACCCGACAGAAGACAAAATAATGAAGTTGAACAAGAAGAATAGGGTGTTGTACTTTTTCGGTCAAGGCCCCAATGGCAACATCTGGGAAGCTGCCACAGGTGGCAGGAAACGTACGCCCTGGTCTCGCCCATAAAACGTCCTGTTGTGAGTCCATCACAGTCTTAGGGGTGGAACTTGCTCAGAAGCGGCTGTTGAGTTGATTTCACGATATTTAACGCCCCTTGCGCGTGCCTCTTGGCGTTTGTCTGTTTCCATTGTCTGCGGCACAATAAAAAGGAGGAAACGGATTTTCTACCTCTTTTCTTGAAAAAAAAAAAATACTTTTTCCTTATTCAATTGTTTTGAAAAGATTACACCGGTTATTTTCTCAAATTCCCCATCGTCACACGCTTCAAGTCGACCACGAAAAACGCTGGAAATTCGTTCACAAGGGTTGGTTATTCCTCGGACCAGAAGCATGAAGACTCATTCCAATCGATTCAGCGTCCAATATTTAGTGGAAAATGGTAACCCGCACGCCTAGATACCAGAAATCTCGAAAACCCTCTTTTATAATTGAGGTAGATAAATACCCATTTTGATTGCAAGGACGAATTTCTCTCTCCCACATTTCTAAAATTCACCCTTGCTCCAAAACAGACGCCTGTTCCTGCCAGGAAAGAGCGAAGAACACGAGGCTTCTTGGAATGCTGCTTGGTGAGGACTTTTGATGGGAAGACTGAGAAAATTAGCTCGCATTTTCTACTCTTTTGATCATTATCTACCCTTCAAGCTGTTAAAACTTATATACCAGACACAATTTTCAGAGGTTACTGTTCTTCGATCCTTATATGGGTATTCATCGCCAGCACAACGCTCAACCCGCTGCATGTAACCCAAAACTCTTGACTCCCAAATCTTGAATGTCACCAACTGAAGCTTACTTGTTTCTCTTTGGTACGTCTGTTCTGGGAGTCATAGAGAGCACTGTATAATGTAATCTTTACTGTTATTCCACAAACACCAGGAATACTCATCCACACCCAAACTCCAACAGTCTCAAATACTCTTCAAATTCGTCAAGCATGGATTTCAATACTGGAGGGTGGGGAGATTCTGTGCTCACAAAGATCTTCAACAGAGACAATGGGTGATTTTGAGTCTTCTTCTTTTTCTTCTTCTTATTCATCGTCTTCCTCTTCACAAAAACGATGAAGTAAGATATAATGAATCGAATAAGAAATTCTGTGGTTCTAATTAGTCAACCACTCAAGTTTTCTCGAGTTGATGATGATGAAAAATTCAAGGCAGTCGAAATCAGTTCTGCTTGGACGCCTTTGAGCGACGAGATCAAGTTAGGAAAAGCCGAGGAGGGAAGGATCGTGATCTCCAACACCAAACCGAAACTTCAAATCGTGTTCTTCAGGGCCAAGTCTCGGGTTGCCATCACACTTTAATGAGGAAGACCCCTGGTCGATCTGTCATCTACAGGTTGGCCCCTATCTCGATTATACTCCAAGGAAAAGGGGGCTTTGGGCGGAAACTTCCCGGCTGCGAGGATAGGTCGTGGCGGAATGTCAAGAGGATTTCCGGGGCTGCGAGGAATAGATGGAGTCACGGCTTTCCCTTAGGCCTTCACTTATTAATATTCCACACTCCACTTCCTCGAACCGAGCGGAGAGCTCCCGCTTAAACACCCACTTTTCCCCTTTTCGGCCAACAACTGAGAGCTGTCATAATCTTCGAGGTGAGCCGACTTCGATCGATCAATCACGCACATCGAAGAGTTTGGAAACTCGAACTATCCGGTTGCGGGCGAAGCGGTGGTTTGCATTCGAAAATGCCCATCAGTGAAGGGAGCCCGTCAATCACTCGCGCACCAGAGAGAAGTAACTGACTTGCACCTGCTTCCAAGCAGTTCAATTATCTTTCTGCCGCGGTAATGAAAAATTTTTTACCACTAAGAACAGAGATATCATCTGAATCCATAAACCCACGTACGGGTCACCTTTTCCTATAACAATCCGCAGAAGAATCATTACCACCTGAATGGCAACGATCTGACGAACTTGGCCCGCCTTCAGTGGCTTACTAGATTTCCTGTGCCTTACAGGTTACCTTATCGCTCCCAAAATGTCTGTGGCCTACGGTATTCTCCAATGTGCGGATTCTGTAGGTTGATCAGATGACGTCTGCTGGCCAAACGTAAACTACATTTTCTCAGATGTCTGGGCTATAGCGGAAATATAACTCCATCTATGTTCAAACCTCACAAAATGGCCGGTACTGTTATTTCAGGCTAATTGTGCAGTTGGGTCAAAACTGCCGAATCACACTCACCTAAATCTCCCCCACATATTTCTATTTAGTTCGTTTTTTGCGGCTTTGACAGCGCCTGGCATAGCTCATATCCATTTTGTCAACCTACAGTACCAAAAAAAAAATTACAGTACTGATATAAAAATGTGTGCTTCCTTTTCGGATTAACGTATTTAAAACATTCGTACCATGTATCTTTCAAAAATATTGAAACTGAGATTTCAGAGTTCATCCAGTAATAGCGGGTTGACTTGCTTTGCATTACTTAACATTATTGGAGGTGTTTCCAATGTGGTCGAATTGAACCTGTCAGGTTGACATTGATGCTGAGAAGAACATTGTCCGTAAAAGAGCTAGAAGGAGACCTTAGTTTCAATTACAATGGAACTCTTTTGGCTTCAAGAAGAAAAGTGATGTCTCGTAAATATCAGCTTAGGAAGCAGTGTTCATGGGATATAAAATGGGTCGCGTTCATAATAGAGAAGAAACAGCTGAATTAATATTTCTTAGAACTTTATAACCATTTGGCCTTGTTCAGTAACAGCGACGTTTTTAATGGATCTTTCATTTTTTTATATTGTATACCTACCTTCTATTATTAAGGTTTGCTATTCTAGGTGCATTCAGAAATATCGAATGGGTGGTTAACAAGTTGTCTTCGTTTGTAGTTAAAAATTGCGATTAAATATTGATTAAGCTGGAGCAAGAATAGTACGAATAGGTATCTCCTCAGATCTTGAAATCGGTCTACGCCTCGCGCAAATATTTGCACACAGGCCAAGGTGTGTGCAGGGAACTGCAAAAGTGGAAACAAATGGGGCCGATACCAACTGAATAAACTCTTTTAAAAGCAATTCTCAAGAAAAGAAAACTTTTAAGTAAAATTTTTACTCTTTGAGGCCGTATCGTCTTTGTTCATCATCGTTTTACTTGAAAGGAAACAAAAGACTTTTTTAATGAGCATAATCCTAAATGGTTCAGCAGACCAATAACGGTTGATGCAGTCGAGAAATACAACCCTGAGGCTCCGCTTTTAACACCCCATTATCTCTAGTTTATCGCTTTAATCGCCCGCTAAATTATCGTCGGCCAGCCGGTTGCCCCCATCGAAGCCCATAAATTACGTTGAGCTTCCTTGGCGGAAAAGACGGCCATTTTTGGAAGAAAACCCCCCACCATTCTCTTCCACCAGTTTGTTTTGGTTAATGGTCGTACCGTTTCAACTGGGTTAGTTGGTTTTGTTGAAGGACAATGATAAAAAATGATAAAATGGTGATGATGATCTTTGGCCAGTTCTTAGTACAACCCAGTGATAAGAGATCTGATGATGCTTAGTTCCGTAATCTCCGAGGGTGGATCCCGTCTGTGAGCCACCCTGTACTCCTTACACCATCGTTACCAGTAGGTAACTGTCCACAGAACCATCGACCAACCAACTCGATATTGTCAGTATCCTATCTTGAAAGCATGACTTCTTTCTACTAGTTGTGTTCTGTAGTTAGTCATCTTCCTGCCCTTAATATTGCAATTGTAATACACAATGAAAGACAAGCATTTTCAGGGTTGAATGATGGAAGTTTCAATTTTGTTGGACGGCCAACAAGCATAAAATGGACAGCGGGGTTTTATCTTTTGGTCGCTGCATCGACTGGTGGAAAAGGAAATCACTAAATGAACCTTTCAGCGCACTCTATACTTTTTGGTGAATCATAGGTTCTTTATGCAATGAGCATAGATTTGGTAATGCCAACAATAATTCATATTCGAGTTTTCAACTGAAATCAGGCGCTGCCACCTCAAGTACCCATATTTCCCTACCAATACCAACTCGATCCATCAACGTTCAAGAATCATAAGATAGATCATTCTCTCTCAAAATCCATTGGTTTGTCGAGTACCTGATTCACCATGGAATGAATATAAGTTAAAATCCGATGAAAACCAGCGCTCTCGATCGCGGTATCGTTCCGGAAAACAATGACTTTTCTCTATCGCTGAATAACAAAATTCATGTTCGTACCGCCGATATCAATTGCTATCACTTCAACGGGAGTTCTTTATGAAAAGTCTTGAAAATTAATTAATGAGAAAAACTCAACGTAAGAGGTTTGAACGCTCAATTTTATAGTGCAATATCCCAGATTGTAAAATGAAACTGATCGTGTTTGCAAGGTACTGAAAGGTTGCAATTATACATTGTATATATATTGCACGACTTGGAGTCTAGTTTTTTGTCGATTGGCAGGATTGCGTGACAATCCGTCAGTTGGTCTCAACTATCAGACAAGTCTACAAATTGTCTCCTCGACTACGCCTCAGTATGAGTGAAAAGTCAAAAGAAGTTGTTATTTTTCGATTCTGTCTCTCTTTGACAGTTCATCTTTCGAGCCTGGTTCATATGCATCCATTAAGGAGGATAAGGGTTCAGTGGAGAGCCAATCAAGATCAACTGCGCAAGGGGCTTGCTGCATACTGCTACAGATTTGGGATCAGTGTTTTGACTTATGATCAAACTGCATCCACGTTCTTCAATGTTTAGCTGAATTCTTCTTCTTCTTCTGCTGCACTCAAAATGTGAATAGACGATGAAGAAGAAGCCAAAGGGTGAGGCTGGTAATAGTGACAAGAGTTATTATGTCATCAACATAAAAACAATCATTTCCTTTGTGACCTGTTCACTCGTCAAAAGGTGCGTGATTACCTTTGCACCACAAGCACAAAATTGGTATAAACAAAAATATGGATGACCCAAGGTGGGTCATCACCTGAAGGTAAAGAAGCTGTACAGATAGATAGGTAACATGGAAATGCAGAGCAATTGCACAGATGAGTAAGAACCTGGGGCCTATTCCTAAAAACTCATCACTCCTCACTCTCCTCAGCTCTTCACCCAACAAAGAAGTTTTGTTCCTAGAAAGTGCAAAGTTATGAAGAGGTCAGAGTGAAATGAAGAGTGAAGAGTTGCAGAGTTTTTGGGTTCTGTTCCAATGTTCTTTTTGCAGTCATATGAAGCGTCAATACTACACATTTCAAATTTTTTTCCATCTTTTTGCAGAGTATCCAATGACTTTGCTGTATAGTTGGGTACACTTTAAATATAATTTAGGAGATAATTCCTATTCAAAATATAATTTTGGATGGATTGAAAGAGGGAAATTGAATATTTTGATTAGTAGTAAGGACGATTTTTTGTTTTTGCACAAATACAACAAAATATTGGTAAAGATATATCATGAAGACAGTCTCATTGATCTACACCAAGCTGTGATAGTGTTTTTGTGCAAGGAAGGTTACAACAAAATAGGTTACTCTTCAACTCACTCAGCGTTTTGAGTAGAATAAGAGAGTTAAGGTGAAATTTTTTCAAGAAGGAAGTTCTCGGACTCTTCATAATTTGCAACGTGATGAGTACGAAATCAAGAGTTGCTAAGTGGGGAGTGATAATTTTTTAGGAATAGGCACCAAGCTTCCTTCACCAGACACTGGCAGCAATGGTTCCCGAGAGTATTTCTACTCAACTCCAAGGACAATCGCCTTGATGCTAACAGAAAAATGGTGAGGATTCTGTTAAGTGGCTCTTCTGATGTCAAACCTACATCACGTTTTTGACTTGGTTCAAAGAATGGAATCGGGTATTTGGAGTTGCATGGAATTTGAAATGTTAAATTGACACACATAAATAATTTATATATCTGCAACCTTTTGGCGCTTGTGTACTGATTTGTATCCTTCTTTGTATTAGTATTTGAATGGACAGGACAAAAGAAGAAGAGAAGAAGAAGAAGAAGGCTTGCTTTCTCCCATTTCTATTCTCAGCAGTCAGCCCTGTATTCTTCAAATGGGTCGCAACTATGCGCAAGTATGAACCATGCAAGAGCGTCAGAGCAAGTGGCTTACATAACGTGATATTTTTGAGGAGAAATATTTTCCTTGCAATGCACGTTTGAACTGGGTTAGCTGTTATGACGGGATCTGGGGCTGCGTTAGTGTCTGTGCTTATATCGAGGCTCGACCCCGCGAATTCGGTGTAGAAGTCACGTGACTTGATAAGGCAGGGACGTGGATGGCTCCAAACAACAACTCGCTAATCTCGAGAAGCGCTTTCCAACCCCTCTCGCGTCCCTCCGTCGCGACCTCATCTCTCTTCCCGCTCTTCTCTTCATCACTCTTCTCCCTCGTCGTCATTCTACTCCTCCTCTTACCCCCTTCGATTCCATCCATTCCCGGTTCGCTCCCCTTTCTCCGACTCCAAAGTACCAACCACCATCAGCAGTGATAACCCGGCGTCAGCTGATTTCTCCTGGGGCGTGGCCCTTCTTGGGCTCACGCAGTAACGCAGTACCAACCAAAACTCGCTAGGGAGGTACATTATTAACGCACATTGTCGAGACCCACCATCTTCCAAGATGAAGAGTGTGGTTTCAGACACGCACATCCAATTAATGAGCCGCACCTCACTGGCCCACCCATACCGGGGTGTTCAGAACTTGAGAACTAGTTCCTCCAGGCTCTCTTAAGATGATTTACGTGACATTCCCTCCCCCTCCCCCAACAACAACATCATGTCTTCATCAGCAACATTGCTAGGCCCTTGCTTTCCAGGGACAAAATCCTCAAAATAAGACATGGACCCGTTCAAATAGTGAAGCTTTCCTCCAACGCAATATCATTTCCTCCTGACTCATGGCGAACTTGCAGTGAAAACATTCGGTGATGAAATAGTGTGAACAATCTACCAAAGCATGATCCCTTGACTAAAATTCAATTCATATAATCTTGATAAACACTCAAACAACGCTAATCACTGACCAACAGGTCAATGGTTGATCCGTGTTGATTCCCCAGGCACTAGGTAAATTTCTTCGTAAAGAATACTTCAAGGGTAAAAAAACAGAATGCTGAAGGATCAACATCACCGCCAACGGATTCATGAGATTCATACTCAGTCAATTCTGGAATCACGTGAAAAGTTTGGATTAGCCTAAATGGTACTTGGAATAGTTAAACTGGCATTACTGTTGCATCACATAATGTGGATCCTTCGTTTGAACGCGTTTATGGTAGGGAATTATGTATCAACTGCCATGTTCAACCGCCTCGTAGGTAGTACGACTTTTGGTTCGAAAATCCCTCAAGTTGCTTTCGAATACGAGAGTCAACCACACTGGAACCCTCTTCAACAGCGTTGAACTTGTTGAAGCCTCAGAATTCACAGCCCGAGGGAAAACCGAGTTTCACAGGGAATACATGTCCTCTCAATGTATCTACTTTATACAGAACGACGGTAATTATCCACGACCTTTCCCGATGCAACGGTGAATTTCATCTTTGATCATTTATTTAAACAGTACGCGGTCTACAGTTGGGAAAACGGGAATGAATGTGAATTCTTCCATTCCGGTTATACGACTCCACTCGATCATGTTGACAGCTCAATTCCAGTCTCATAGCATATGCATCAGATCGGATGCATGGGTAATGTTTATTATTTCCGAACCCGGAGGAGATGGCAGGGGGATTCTGAAAAAAGAGAAGGTACAAGGGCGGGCCTGGAAATTGAAATACACTCTTTCAATGTGGTTGCGGCTTAAATTTGAAGTCATTTTGAACGAATGAAACAAAATATTAATTGTGAATACGTAATACGCTATTTGATTGAGCAAATCATAAAATATTTTGACAACCGTTCAATGTTATCTTTGAGACGACCGATCAAAAACAGTCTATTCCATAATCACGAATAGCAATGACCTGGCGCTAGTGGTGTACCTCCTATTCCTCTGGTTCGAGTTTGAGTGCTCTAAAGAGAAGAAGAAGAAAAAGAAGAAGGCGTAGCTTCTTCTTCTTCTTCTTTTTGACTCTCAGTAAATGGAACTAAAGACGGGTATCGGTGAACAAAACAAAAATTTCATTTATTTTCGATTATTTTTACGAGGGAAAAGTTATTAACATACATACCCATGGCACCATTTATTCGTTTATCCTCTCAAAATGTTAAGTGTTTTTCGAAAAATGGATTTTTGAGATTTTTTGCGCTCATATGCGTGGGGTATCATTTTCAACTAAATGTTGGATACTGAATCGATTGAAACGTCCGTGATGAGTCCAGGATGCTCCTCACCCACTGTTTTCCCCCAATTTCCCCATGCTCCTGGTCCGAGGAATAAACAACCCTTGCTGGAGAACGTGCAGCCTTTTTACCTCAACTGTGCCGTTTCGCCATGATAAATAGTAGACATTGCAAACATGCCCACCAAATCGATCACAGCGGTCCAGCCATCTACCGGAACGGCATTGTACGGAAAATGGAAGGGAGATGATTATAGCGTCGCAATTAGATCGAACATCAATATTTGATGCGGTACCAAACGGGGATCGCCGTCCAGGGCCTTGACTCAATCCATCAGGCGCCTGGGTCCTGATTGTAATTAAGCAGCCTCGTGTGCCTTTTATGTCGTCGAGATTGATTAACTTTTGACTTCGGTATACCAGTTAATTAACAGAATGGTGAGAGGAGGTGGTTTTTGAAAAGGGAAATCCCCTTCATTATTATTAGTCGATCCCGTCGGTAATTACTCTCCCGGATTTCGATGTGGCGTCGACAGACGGATATCACCTTGTTGCGGTGAATAGATTGTTTGATCACGGTAAATTGACTTCATCACTGATGAGGTTTTCAGAGGGGACGTCATTTCGTTTGATGAACAGTTTTTCGATAATAGATGGCCAAATGGTGCCAACTCGTGAGGCCGCACCTACACAACAGGAAAAAAAAACGCGGGAAATTCTTCCGCAGTGGTTTATAATTCCTTGGTAGACCTTGGTCATTAAGGAATCGTGAGCCAGAGCTCACAGTGTTAACAACTTTCAGGGTGGACGGCAGACAGGTAAAGGTCAGCGGCGACAAAATAATTCGCTTAACCCTAAACCGATCTCGAGGCTGCAAATGAAGTTTTCTCTGAGGTCAGTGTCTACAGGGAGTCCAAAATTGGTTTTCAGAGAACATTTAAAGTCCTAGCATTACTATTTGGTGTGGTGGGTTCTTGTTTTAGACGTAATGCCATCATTGCTAGCAAACTAATCCAAGCAGACCCTCAACATACAGTCCCTAGCCCAAAAAATCCATGTTCTCTTCTTAGGTTAGGGAAATGTTGACCCCAGCATCCTTTTCAGGTATGGACAAGGGACAATAATAATCCATGTATCCATACAATCCATGGTCTCTTTTCAGGTTTGGCTAATATTGACCTCAACATCCGTTTCAGGTGTCAACAAGTGACCCCTTTATCCTTTTTCAGGTGTTAACATGTGACCCCTGTATCCTTTTCATGTCTACAAGTGATCCCGGTATCATTTTCAGCTGTCAACAGGAGACCCCTGAATCCTTTTAAGGTGTCAACAAGTGACTCCTGTATCCTTTTCAGGTGTCCACAAGTGACCCCAGCAGTATCTAGGGAGGAGCTGTTAGCCAACATGATAACACATGATACAGAGTGGCAGCCGCCTGCCATTAATTATTCATATTTACTAGTACAAGAATTTATATTTAAAAGAAATTTTATTATTGATTGATGTATAATTGACCTGAAGCGAGACTGGAGCCAGGGAGAAACAAGCATGCAACTCGTTCAGGGCTCGTTGTAGCCTTTGACAACTATACCCTGCCAACCCTGCATTTTCTTAGCATTCAAACGTCGGAAACACTAGGCAGACTCCATATCGCTATACGACTACCGGGATAGCCCTGCCGGCGACATTTAGCAAATTTTTTGTCGTACTCAATCCCAACACACGTTCTTCTGAGTCTATTCTGCTGAAGAGTTAACCAACCGAGGTACTAATAAGGCAGTCATGCCAATACTCGTATCATATTTCCCCTCTGGAAATCCCCGTTGCCATAGTGCATGTCCGATTAGATGTCGACAAGTGAGCACACCCTTATCAGAAACAGTGATACTATTCCTACAATCCAATCCGAAACCACGACGATACCTGTGCGCTTATCTTTCGAGTCCCTTCATCATTGCAAGCTGACGCTTATTCGTGCTGAATATCGTTATGTAAATGGGTCAAGTAGCCCGGGATTAATCTGATTTCATTCAGAATTAGACGAGAATAGATATAATGATATATCGTATCATTAGAGGCATAATGATATTATAAAGAAAAGAGAGGGGAAGATATAATTGGTTCGACAAGAATGAAATATGTATCATCGTATTAATTATCAGCTCAGCCCGCCATCTTTAAGCTAACTAGTTATTTCACCAAGATCAATAAATCTCAGAGTCTTCTGGATAGTCCTCTGCTCAAGTCTCCCTTCAATTTGATCGCTTCATATAAATCAATTATTAGGAATAATCTGTGTTTAGGTCAGTAGAGAGACTGTATCTTCGACTAGATTCTCCTTCTCTCAGGACACCTGCTACATACCTCAGCAACATGCGATATTTACCAAAGAACAGGCCTAGCCAATTTCGGAAAATTTGAGTGAACATTTAGAATTACAAATAGCCTATGATGATTTTATATGCAAGATGAAACTTTGATGGAACAAACGTTCCCATGAGGAGTCTTACGACGACCGGGCTCTGGTAATTTCGGTCATTACTCATTTAGCTCAGACTGGTTGGCGACTCAACCAGTAGATTTGAATTTGACCCCGATAATGTAAGAGGAAAAAATAATAGAAACAGCGCTTGGAGAAAACATGACATGGGAACAGGAGAATGAATAGATATGGGAGGTTGTTTACTGCAGACCCGCTTCTATTCCACCTGTCAGACAACGTTGCTTTTCACCTTTCATTTATCTTTGCGGGTAAAATATCCCAAGGTCCCTACACGGGATAGGAGGTTAGAAATCATCTTTTACAGTCAATTGTAATACAGTCCCTCTGAGAAGTCATAGAGTAACTCAGTTGGAGGATATTGTGTTATGTACTCGAAACAACTATATAAAATTGTTTTGATCCTCACAAGGGGTTAGCGGTGGTACCACTAATGAAAAGCAGAAAAAAATGAGTACCAATACCATTAAGTTGAATTCTGATTGATACAATTAAAAACCAGTTTCATAAATTCTTCATGGTAGGCTTAAATCACAGATTAATGAGTCCTTGTCTAGGGTGAGTGTGTGTAGTGTCTAGTAGTAATCCACTCAGCGAGTCACTGCACAAATGGTGCGTTTCTGTAGCTTTTTGTCGATGATATCAGTGATAAGTATAATCAATTTGTTTAGGAGCGGAAAATTGAATTCAGTGCTGTTCGTTTTCTTGAGCAAACACGCCATTTTTCAACCAAGAACTGCAATAGGTATCAATGGTTCCAATAACTGTTTATACTGATTTCCAGTGAAATACATTCCATTCCCAAATAAGTCGTCATTGCTCATGTTAATTTCAGTAGTTCACAAACCCATTGATGAATATGATCAGCATGCTTGATCATGTTGCTGATGCCTAGCTTGTTCCCCTTCCCCAGAGTCGACAGGGTGTGGTTTCCAAACGAGGGAGAGAATGAGTTCAAAACCCGCGATTGAAGATAAATAAATAAATAAATAAATTTGTTAGACGTAATTTGGCATGGTGTTGGCAACTGAGTTGGTAAGTCAATTTGCTCTTTTTATTCCATAATTTTGCTTGGTTATTCCTTGAATGATCAATCTATGTTTTTATTCAAAGAGTCAATCTCTCCAATTTGGCACACAATTTTTTTTCTGGGTGTTTCAAAGTGTCTGGATCAAAAAAGTCAAATGTCCGTCCGCCGTCCACGCCGACTTAGAATTAGAAAATTCTAAAAATGTGAAATTTGGGACAGGGGTCTGTTCCTGACTCTAGTTGGTCCTCAAAACATTTCAGCCCGATCGGACCAATTTTAGGCGGGGTAGGGGTCAAAATATGTACTTTGAAAAATGGATTTTTGAGATTTGTGGTGATTTAGGCGTGTGGTGTATCATTTTCCACTAAAATTTGAACTCGCTACACCCATTGTTTCTCCCATTTTCCCCATGTTGAAGAAATGAGTCTCAATGCGCCTGGTCCGGTGCCTATTAAACCCGTCTGAAAGAATTTGCTGCGTTTTCGTTCCCCCGCATTTTCACCCTGCTGGTCTTCCCTCCAAATAAAACGCCCACACAATACACCTTGCCTCACATAAGTCTCAATAGTACTTGAGATTGAAGGAGAAAAACTTAGTTTTCAGAAATAAATCATCATCAGCTCCCGAAGAAATGATGGGATGAATGCTTTTGATACAAGCACAATAAATTACGAGTGAAGTACAATGCTATTTGTCGATGGTTCCTGTTAATAATATACAAATACACTCTTAACACGTTGACTGCCAACTAAACCCAAAGTGGGTCTAGTATATTATCTACACCAATATGCGCTCTTCCTGCAGCGAAAATTTGCTGCCGTTGCTGCCCCTAGCACCACAAAAACATCACTGAGAACGTGTGCAGAAGCCTGGGAGTGCGGTTCAGCTGGTTTCAGCTTGGCAGTCCACTTAAATGGGTGATTACATTTTTTAATTAATTTTACGGTAGTTTGTTGGTTGTTTACGTACAGTTGTTTTGCAAAAGGTTTGAATGTTGATTTGGGTTAAATAGAGCTTTTTGGGTTTATGTAACTACAAATGCGACGCCTAGAAGCTGCCAGTAAACGGATGTGTAACGTATAATATGGAGCGATGTGTATTTGGTAATGAAATACCTGTATAATTATAATCTGGTTCCTTAGCATCGTAATTATGAATATCGTGCATGGCGGGGTGAACTTTTCAAGAACTAATCCGAGTTCGTCCCGCCACTCTGCATGTCGCCCCTTCCTTGATCTGCCAGGCTTCCATTAAAAGTTGGTAATGGTTGGAGATGTTCCCCGAAACAAAATCTAAACAAAAACTTGATAAATTATACAGTTACCTGTTGGCGGTGGAGCTGACACAGCGTGACATGCTAATGTGACGAGGCTGAGGAGGGCTGTGAGCAACGCGGGCTGGACACCCATCCACGTGTGTTTCACTACGGAAGTCTTCATTCTTTCATCTCGAATACGAACACATCGCTTCTGGAAGAGAAAAATAAAGGATGATTAGAAATTCTTGTAAAAGCCTTCAATTTCTGGAGTATGGGGGAAGGGAGGGGGGCAATTTATTACACGTCAAACAGATAGGTTACACTCATACAGTAAGAATCTCGAGTATACAGGGGTGGTAAACCTTTAGGTCAGGAGTCTTCAAGGAGTCGATTTTACAAACCATTTGCAACAAAAAGTGTCTCCAGAACTTTTCTTTTTAGATACATCGCTTCCAAGTAATTCACGATTTAAAATGTTTGCCGTGTTTTCGACCTCACATATCTAAAACGGCCATAACTCCCTTAATTCACAAGAAAACCTCAAATCTGAGTACATCGTTAGAAAGAGCGTCAAATTTCCCTTTTTGATGGGATCTCTACGTATCAAATAGTTGAGTACCGGCGTTCACTAATTCAGCCTAAAACCTTGACAACTTTGAGCTGGGTATAGGTAAAATTTCCCCCGAAAAACTCCCGCGTTAATTTGTGGAAAGAGATTCTCAGAATACCAGCTTTAAAAAAAAAAAAAAAAAACGTTTTTACCAAAATTGTGGTTTTTGTTCATACAAAATATAAACAAAAATCTTGAATGCCTGAGTAAAGAAATGTCCTGGAGACACATTTTGTTGCAATTGAGTTGTAAAATCGACTCCTTGAAGGCTGCTAACCTTGAGCGTTAACCCCCTGTATAAGACCTGATTTATATTTATTCTTCGGACACGGCGTAGCGACGTTAGCTTTGTTTTCGCTCTAGGAATAGAAAAAAAAAATGTTTGATCCAGAATAATAAATATCTTTGTGTTTCTTGTGAGCCCCCAGAAAAAGGCTTTATCCACCGGTCGGTATATCTAGATTTTCAATTCGCCATGTCATAGCGACCAGAAGATAACTCTTTCCCACACAAGCATGGTCAATCTAGAATAATAAATCATTGTGGAATAATTTATTCCGATTTATTGTTGCCTCGATGCATAAGAAAAACCTTGGTAAATAGTCGAAAAGAAGGAACAACTTTGAGAAGTTCGGGCTGAAAGTGGATTGAATGATTTACAAAAATGCTCTTGTTATCCTCTCAAGTAAGAGAAGGCAGTCAAACGATCCAATTAGCATGATAAAGGCCTTATTAGAGGGTGTTCAATAAACGATTCTTCCGTTTTCTCAAGTTCGTTCGTCAGCTCACGAGATGAAACGTTTCATTTTTTCGGCGCCCGAGCACCCGCTTCGAACAATTTCCTGATGATTGGTAGATTTGAGTTGGGGAGGATCACTGGGAGGACTGCTGTACTAGTGGATAAAAAAAATCTAAATATCAATAATGTTGTAGGCCTCATCAGAGGGAGACGTGTGTGAAATCCGAATCCATGGATGAATTAGTAGAAAGTTTTGACGAGTTTTGACGTATCGTATTATAAATCTGACATCTCAAGCTGTTAAACAGAATAAAATCAGAGGAAGCTTGACTTGTAGAAAATGTCAAACTTAATTCACCAAAAATTTCGTCAGACATGCAACAAATTAATTTTGAAATCCTAAGGCCTCTAAAATCCAATATTTACTCGCGTAGGTAATTGGAATTTGATGATTTGTACGAGGTTTAATGCCAATCGCTCCAGCCCTAGAGACAAACACTTGATCAGCCTCACCGACTAAATGTCACCCAGGTCTCAGAAATCACTTTTTAGAAGCGTATATTATACCAAGTAATTAAATAGTGGCTGTTCAAGGAAGATCACTAAGAATGGTTAGAGCATACAAAACGGTGTCCGGGTCACATACAAAACGCTGCAAATTCTTTCACACGGGTTGGTTATTCCTCGGACCAGGCGCATGGAGAATCATTTCTTCAACATGGGGAAAATGGGGGAAACTGTGGGTGTGGCGGATCCCGGACCCATTCCAATCGATTCAGGGTCCAAAATTTAGTGGAAAATGATACCTCACACGCCTAGATCGCCAAAAATCTCGAAAATCCATTTTTCAAAATACACATTTTGACCCCTACCCCACCCTTCCAATTTGGTTCTATCTGGCTGAAAAGTTTCGAGGATCAACTAGAGCCGGAAACGGCCCCTTGACCAAAATTTAAGATTTATAGAAAATTGTCCACTACCAAATCGGTGTGATCGGCGGACGGACATTTGCTTATTTTGATCTGTACACCTTTAAACGCCAAAACGCCCAAAACAATTTGGGCTGAATCGGAGAGATCGACTTTCTGCATAAAAACATAAGCTGATTTTCAAGGAATAACTGTAGATTACAATATCAGTCCGTCTAAAATCAGGCTGCCCATCATACATACTGTATACTTACTGGAAAAAATATGAATGTCAATCAACCGAAACAAAGAGCTATTCTTCGAAAAGAGAAAACCTAAAATGTGGTAATAAAATAATCACCAACATTTCCCCCACTCCTCGCTTAAGCCATAGCAAAGAACGAACATGAAGGAGAAAATGCACGATTCAATATAACCAAGAAAGTTGAGTCGCTTCTGGATAGATTGAAAAGCTAGGAAGAAACTCTTTCCTGAAGCAGTGACAACGCCGAGGAATTAGACGATCTTTCCGGAAACTGATTATAAAAGTCGAAATTTGCAAACTTATTGGCCTTGATGACATTCAATCTGCTTTAAGTTCGCGGAAGCGGAAAGAAAATGATTTCAACTCTCTTTTTACCTCGCCCACTTCACCGATAAGTCCTTTCCCGGGGAGTTCTTTCAATATTATGATCTATAATGCGCTTTTTGCTTTGAATTTTCCTAATAGTATAAAAGGATTTTTGAGGAATTGAAATCTAAATTACAAATAAGTGTTTCCGTCACTTTGCTTCTGATCAACCTATGAGAGTGACGCCTTTGGGTGCTCTTCACCGGAACTACGTATAGCAGAATAAAAAATAGCCTTCTCTATGAAGATAATATTGGTCTTGTTTGTTTTAAATAGAAATGAAAGGAAGGATGATAGGGTGATCTCCTCTGTGATGATACATGAGCTGATTTCCCTCTCGTCATATCAAATTACTGTAAAAAGAGGTTTCCACCCGTCGTCGTGCCTTATTGGCTAATGTCTGCATGGATCTGAACAACTTCTTTTCTGAATCCTCAATGAGCCTTACATTTTATTACCTACCACACATTAGTGCCAAGTGTTGCGAGCTGGCACCTGCGCAGGGCTGCCGGCGTCGCAGGATCAACGACCTGTGGACAGCTAAGGGTCACTTTTGAGGAATTGTGCATGTATCGAATTGGCTGGAACCTTCCCGTTCGCTCGAGACAACACGTCGAATTCCCAGAACCAGGGAAGGTTCGAGAACGTCCTCGGCCAAGGCAGCAAGTATAAAACGGACCCAGGAACGCCGCGCAAGTTCAGTTCAGTTCGGAGTCCGGATATAGACGCTTCATGTTATAAATTGTGCCGTGTTATAAATAGTGTTATAAATAGTGCGACAACCGCGTTACAACCGTGTATTGTGATTGTGTCATTGTGTACGTGCGCAAATGTGAACAGTGTATTCAAGTGAACAATTGTAATAAATTATTTACAAAGAATAAAAATCGTTACACAAGAAAGTGATAATGAAGCGAAGAGGAACGAACAAGTCCCCGAGTCAACATTACTCATGATTACAGGAAATCCAGGGGCGTGGAAGTGACGGCAATCAACACTCACGCCTCAATTTTGATGAGTGAGCAAAGCAAGCGCTTTATGCTGACCGTAAAAAGTGTAATAAGTTATGTACCAATGATTATACCTCCAAATTAGGTGATGTTCTCCCACCATTATTCGTAAATAAGCGAAAATCCACGCAGGAAGGGAGGAAGTATGGAATTTCCAGGCAATTCCAGGGCAACCAATTCTCTGCGAGTGAAGCGGTCATACTAATGGTCATTAAAAGCGGAAATTCGTTATGACCCACAAATGATCATTAGCTCTGAAAATTGAGTGTTATTCTCCCCATAGAACCAGTCCTTATTGCTGTCGGTTGTCGCTAAAAGAGACATGGGTTAGTAGGGTGCTTTGTATCTACGGTCAATCAATAAGCCCCTCGCCCTCTTCCATCTGCCATCGCCAATTCCACGGACCGGGTTCTTCCAAGTTTTTTTCTGAGGCAGAATGAAATACTTTTGCTGCGGTTGTGGCTTATGAGATTCCTCGTGATCACGAGAATATTTCACCCCAGCAGCAGGGAATTGATGAGGTAACGAACATTTTATTTATACAGGGTGTCCCCGAAAACGTCGTTGGGCTACGATGCGCAAGTGTCACTAACTTTCTTATTTTAAGTAGGAGTTTTAAGTACCCCCGTTTTTATTGCAGATTCGGATTCTACCCAAAATATCATGAAAATTTGATCCCTCAAACTGGAGTTCCTATTTCAAATAAGAAAGTTAGGGTCCGTATGAGATCCTTGGAAAAAAATCTGCAAATTCTTACACACGGGTTGGTTATTCCTCGAATGGGGGAAACTGTGAGTGTGGCGGGTCCCAGACCCATTCCAATCGATTCAGGGTCCAAAATTTGGTGGAATATGATACCCCACACGCCTAGGCACCAGAAATCCTGACACATACAAAATGGGTGGATACATACCCAATTTGACCCATTACTTCTTCCAGTGGGTGCCAATCGTTCTGGGACCCATTTTATTGGATTCAGCGTCCAAAATTTAGTGGAAAATGACACCCTACTCGCCTAAATCGCCCAAAATCTCAAAAATCCATTTTTCAAAAAACACATTTTGACCCCTACCCCGCCCAAATTTGGTCCGATCGGGCTGAAAAGTTTCGAGGACCCGTCTCGGCCGGGAAAAGACCCCTGACCCAAATTTCAGATTTTTAGAAAATTTTCTACTACCAAAAACGGCGCGGACAATGGATGGCGTACAGCGTACAGCGTACGGCGGACGGACATGAACCTTTTTTGATCAGGACATCATGAAACGTCCTGAAAAAAAATTTGAGATGAATCGGAGAAGGTGACCATTAATTAATGAAAACATAGGTTGATTATTCAAGGAATAACCAGACCAAAACCACCCCATGTAATTATTAAAACTTTTTCAAAAACTCTAGAACAAGAAGAGGGGGTGGGGGACACCCTGTGCTTCATTCCATTGATTTTAATATTTATTTCAAGTTCAATAGTACATGACTGTAGCCACACAATGACGTTTGCGCATGCGCCAAGACTAGCGCTGATTCGATTGCAACGATAAGAGGAAACAAACCATTGAGAGCTGCAATGTTATTGCAATCAGATCACAATAATTGTGGAGGTTTTTGAAAACCTCAAACCGCACCACATTTTGAACTGTGGAAGAAGGCGGGGTTGACATGTTTCAAGCCAAAAATCTCAGGACAAAAAGCCTATGAAATAGTTCGAATGTATTAGTTTTTGGGTTCATGGAGTCGAAACCCCCAACTTTTTGCGTCCGCCGTCCGCTGTTTTTGATGGTAGAAAAATTTCTAAAAATTTGGATTTTTAGTATGTTTTAGTTTAGTATGTAGTACTTTCAGCCCGACTGGAACAAATTTAAAGAAAATAGGGGTCAAAATGTGTTTTTTGAAAAATCGATTTTTGACATTTTTTGTGATCTAGGCGTGCGGGATATTATTTTTCACTAAATTGTGGACCCTGAATCGATTGGAATGGATCTAGGACACGCCACATTATTTCTTCATATTATTTAATATATAATATATCTTATATTATTATTTATTCCTTACGCTACATGGTATCAACAATAGAATTAGCGACAAAACGAGGCGGTACAAAGCTCCAGCTGCCATATCCGATGTAATTCTAAACATACGTGAGTTGATATCAAGCTGTAAAATAGCTCAGAACTGTGGCGATTTTGATCTATCTCTGAGCTCAAATACGTGAACGTTTTATGAATATGAAGAGTCCTGAACCTTAGATAACTATAATTCACCTCTTCACGGGGAGATTGCCCTGCGCGAAGACATTCGTGGATTATCAATAAAAACTTGATTCGAGGAAATAACGAGGGAGGCGGGATGGTCGCATAATCGGAGTTAATTTCATTTAAACACAGACGGTCTCTGCTGTAGAGTAGATTGTAGATTCAAAGAGAGAATGGAGGAATATAAAGAAGAGTTTTATCGAGGTAGCGACTGATTATTCGGTTTGATACTCGCGGATGCCAGCATCAAACTCGTTCTTTTCAAGAGGCAGTTACCTAATGAATAGCACTAACTCTCACTCAATCATTAGCGTCCGATAGGGCTTTTCAATCTAGCCAAGGGCGCTTTCCCCCGTTTCGATTATACGGAGACTGTTCGACTTTTGAATATCAAGGGAAATTGACCGATGGAGAGTTGCCTCGCAATATCAAGCCACTTCTACGAGGCGGTTCTATTGTCTCTTCGCCGCGGAAATCAACGATATCTCATATTCCACATAAAAATTCTCACGCGGGTTTTGCGCGCTGAGGAAATAACCAATATACCAACGTATCCGATACAGGGCAGTACAGGATAAACATTTCGCTTTTGGTTGTTTATTCCTTGAATAATCAACCTATGTAATCAAGGTCATGGGGGGGGGGTCAACCTCACCGATTTACCCCAAAATTTCACAGTGTCTCGTACACTCCTAATATATACATCAAAATGATGCAAATTCTTTCACAAGGTTTGGTCATTCGTTGAACCAGGGAAGAGAATGGGGGGGAGGGGTGAAGTTACCCTGACTCATTCCAATCGATTCTAAGTCCAAAATGTAGTGGTGAATGATACCCCGAATGCCTACATCACCAAAAATCACGAGAATCAATTGTTTGAAAAACAGATGTTGATTGATTCTTGAGATTTTGGTTGGTTATTCCTTGAATAATCAACCTATGTTTTCATGCAAATGGTCAACCTCTCCGATTCGGCTCAAAATGTTTTTCTGGACGTTTCATGGTGTCTAGATAAAAAAAATGTCAATGTCCGTCCGCCGTCCGCCGCTTTTCGTAGTAGAAATTTTTCTAAAAATCTGAAATTTGGGTCAGGGGTCTGATACCGGCCTAGGACGGTCCTTCAAGCTTTTCAGCTCAATCGGACCAAATTTTGGTGGGGTAGGGGTCAAAATGTGTTTTTTGAAAAATGAATTTTGAGATTTTGGGCGATCTAGGCGAGTGGGGTATCATTTTCCACTAAATTTTGGACGCTGAATCCAATGAAATGGGTCCCAGAACGATCGGCACCCACTGGAAGAAGTTATGGGTCAAATTGGGTATATATTGCCCATTTTTGATTATGTGTTTTTGAGATTTCTGGAACCTAGGCGTGTGGGGTATCATTTTCCGCTAAATCATGGAAGCTGAATCCAATGAAGTGGGTCCCAGGACGACTGGCACCCACTGGAAGAAGTTATGGGTCAAATTGGGTATATATTACCCATTTTGAATATGCGTTTTTGAGATTTCCGGTACCTGGGCGTGTGGGGTATCATTTTCCACTAAATTTTGGATCCTGAATCGATTGGAATGGGTCTGGGACCCACCGCACCCACCGTTTTCACTATTTCCCCCATGTTTTAAATAAGTTTCCATGCGCCTGGTCTGACGAATAACCAACCCCTGTGTAAGAATTTGCAGCGTTTTTGACATTCTAAACGTGTGAGGTATCATTTTCCACTAAATGTGGGACGCTGAACCGATTGGAATGAGTCCGAGACACTACACACTCACTGTTTTCCCCATGTTCAAAAATAATTAACTTGAGAAATGGTAATTCAAGTTCAACGATAAGTCGAGACAGAAGCAAATTCATGAATCTGACGCCAGCAATAATCGCACGGCATTTGCGTTTTAATGAATTTCCCAGAGCGCGAGGGAATTCCAATGATTCCCAGCCTTTCGGGTCTTCAGGCGTCTAACTTCTAACCGAACGAGCCCTTTTCCATCTTCGTCGTCGTTTATAACATTAACTGGGCAATTCATTCGTCAACCGTAGGGGAAACCTCGATAATGCATTTGAAATCCTTTTACATAGCGCTTGAAGAGACGTTATGGGTTCTTCCCTCAGTGGTTTGGCTCACTCTTCTCAGCTGAACGGAGGTTACAGCTTTCCTTGGAAAAGCGTTTTATTGCTGGAGGGATAGGAAGGCTTCGGTAGGATTTACCCTCCCCGTGGCAGTTAGACCGTGAGTGGACCTTCCTTCGCTTCCCTCACAACTCGGCAACACTCAACTCGACTATCTACCTCCTATACAAGGCACCGTTTTACCTCTCGAGTGGCAGCAGCGTTCCGATTTCAAGCCGTAAAGTGATTTTTGACGTTTCCTCCCCTGAGAAATAGTGGCCAGCGGGAAAGGAGGGAAAACACTTTAAAATAAATGGCTTCTGGGAGGTTTTCTCGTCAGGCGACCGAGTTCGTTTTCCGATACTTGCCAACCGTCCGGCAGAGTTAGACTTGTGTCAAGTTGGACCTTCACTTGTCGCTCCTGGATGAGACTTTCGTGGTCCAGGCTGTTAACTACGAAAAATAACAGCCCGAGTACCCATTTTACCCATCAGTGTCACACAAGTTCAAACTGAAATTACCCAAAGGTCAACGAATCTGTTCCCATAAAATCAAATGCGGGAAAAACTGTATTTATGTAAATAACGCTCAACAGTGAGAAGCACCATGTATAACACCACTGTCGGTTCAAAACTTTTTTTTTTTTTTTTTCAAACATTTTTATATAAGCCCTTAGTTGTAGAATAGATTTTGATTCACCATCACATTGATACATTCATTCACAGTAAACGTTCATCATCCACTCCTGAAGGCTCTGAAGTATGCACTATGGGAATTAGGATGGGAGATACAGGACAACCCCGCACAGCCCAAATTTATTATCACGGACTACCATAATATTTGGACCACTGAAAGAAGTCCTCGTCAAACGTGTTTATTATTGCGATGACATGTGTAGTGGTTTGAAGAAACTTTCATTCGTTAATTAGCTTTACCGAAAACCGATGCTATTGAAGAATTTCTATTAAGGGTTATTCGGCCAGAAAACGCTTCCAATGAGCAAGAGGGAAAGCGATAAAAAATAATAGAAAAAGAAGGTGAACAAATCAAATTTCATGACATTGTGAAATTGAATAGGAAAATTTTCAAAACTCGGGCCTTCAATGTACGAAAAGAGTCCGAGGAGCACAATCTAAAGGAATTTGTGTCAGCAGAAGGCGAGTAGGGATCAGCACAGGTACCAGACAGAAAGAAAATAGCTCTCAGAATAACAGCGAGAACAATATCTGAGGAAATTCAAGAAGACATTCTTGGCATAACGTGCCTCTGAGCATTGTGGAAAACGCTGCAAATTCTTTCATAGGGGTTGTTTATTCCTCGGACCTGGAGCATGGAGACTCATTCCAATCAGCGTCCAAAATTTGAAGGAAAAATGATAACCCACACGCCTAGGTACAAAATTTTTTTTTTTTTTTTTTTTTAGATTTCTGTACCTAAAAAAAAAAAAAATAAATAAAAATAAATAATAAATAAATAAAAATAAAAATAAAAATAAATAAAAATCGAAATGGGTAAATAGGTGCGAATTTCGACCCCTAATTTCTTCCGGTGGGTGCCAATCGTTCAGGGACACGTCTCATTAGATTCACCGTCCTCGATTTCGGGACTTATTGAGAACTGAACAAGTATCAGTTACCACTTTATTTGGGATGCCAATTCCATTTAAATGAATACCGGACCGATTGGTGCCCACCGGGGGATGATGTGGGTCAAAATGGATACCTACCTCCCTATTTTGAATGTGGGCTTTCATGTTTTTCGGTTTGTGAATCGATTGGAATGAGTCCTGGGCGCTCACTGTTTTCCCCATATTCTCCCTTCATGGAATAATAAACCAAAAGAGTGATTTAGAGAGTCATCACACTTCCATTTATTCAAATTTATTTAGCACGAAATAGTTTTGAATAAAATACGTAGGTCAGCATCGTTTTAATTTTTGTGATTTCATAATCGGACTAATTAGTCGCCGATGTAAGAGTGGTTATTAGTTCAGGCGAACTACCAACACCATGTTCATCTTATTTTTCCACATTTTTGTTCCTTAAATCATAATTTTGGGTCAAATCCGACTGTGCATTCATTCAGTATGGTCGACATTTGGAAAATTCGACGGTGGGAGGTCTATCCGAACTTGTGGCGCAGGCCAACGGGGAAAGCTGGGTGAAATAGTAAAATGAGCGGAAGTAATACAGTACAAGTGGACTCGCGATTGATATTTTCGAATTCCTCCGGCATAAATGATTTCACCCTTGCCCAAACTGCCATGCAGCAATCGTATCTCGTAGTTTCCGCACTCGTGGGAAGCTTTAACCGTTCACCTGTTTGGAAATGCACAACAATACTGGAAACGCTCCGACTGGTAAGATGAGAACAATAACGCAGTGACCGGGCGCCTATCGTTTTGAAATGAGAAGGAATTAGAAGGTAACACGTGCGGAAGGGACGAGGTGGCAAGAATATGACCCCATTGAGTTTCCATGAGTTTTCCGACGATTTCCGGGGTTTTCATTTCGCACTCACCCGACAGATTCTATTGATTTGAAGATTGATGACGAGAGATTATCGGGCGGAACGAAAGCGGATCACCTTCGAACCCCTCTCTTTCTACAATGTTGGATTACATTGTAAAAAGCGATCACATTATTCTGGGATTGATTCGTCCATTGCCTAAAGTCACGATTGATTCACGTCGATACCTCAGAAAATCACTGTCTGTTGATACAGACAAACGACGTCTTTTTTCACCCGCTTATATGCAATATCTATTTCCCAAGGGGGTGGAGAGAGTTGATATTCTTATCTTTCAGTAATCAAGTTTCGTTGGGTAATGTATACAGCCTGAAATGAACCCTCGTTGAAAGTTGATATTGACTGGGTGAAAACGTGTGGCCTGATTAAAAACGGAAGTTTTCGTTAGCTATAACACAAAAAGACGCAGTCGGTTGAACGGCTGCCAGAACAATATGCCGATTCTTGCCGTCAAGGCTTCTTCTACAGGAAAGCTCACAGCTTTTCTTCATTTTCTTTTTTCACTCGACAGACGAAAAACTCAACGTCAGACTAGCAGAACGCAGATGGAAAAAGATATTCTTCCCTAAAGTCGATATTCTCAATGGGTTTTTTCCGTTCACAAAGACTTGAATATCGAGGGGTCACATTTTGTCTACCTAAAGTTCCGAAGTCCGTAAAATGTGGGTTTCAAGGAATTACCGACCAAAAGCAAAATTACCGTAGGCAATTAGTAGACAGTTTTCTATGAATCTGAAATATTGGTCAGGGACCTCTTTCCGGCTCTAGTTGGTCCTCGAAACTTTTCAGCCAGATCGAACCAAATTTTGGGAGGGTATGGGTAAAAACGCTGCAAATTCTTACACACGGGTTTGTTATTCCTCGAATGGGGGAAACAGTGGGTGTGGCGGGTCCCAGACCCATTCCAATCGATTCGGGTCCAAAATTTAGTGGAAAATGATACCCCACACGCCTAGGTAGCAGAAATCCCGAAAACACATATTCAAAATGGGTAATAAATACCCAATTTGACCCATTACTTCTTCCAGTGGGTGCCAATGTTCTGGGACCCATTTTATTGGATTCAGTGTCCAAAATTTAGTGGAAAATGACATCCCACTCGCCTAAATCACCCAAAATCTCGAAAATCCATTTTTCAAAAAACACATCTTGACCTCTACCCCTCCAAATTTGGTCCGATCGGGCTGAAAAGTTTCGAGGACCCGTCTCGGCCGGGAACAGACCCCTGACCCAAATTTCAGATTTTAGAAATTGTCTACTACCAAAAACGCTGCAAATTCTTACAACAGGGGTTGGTTATTCGTCAGACCAGGCGCAAGTAGACTCATTTTTCAACATGGGGGGAAGGGGGAATGGGAAACAGTGGGTGCGGCGGGTCCCAGACCATTCCAATCGATTCAGTGTCCATGATTTAGTGGTAAATGATACCCCACACGCCTTAGTTTCCAGAAATCTCAAAAAACACATATTCAAAATGGGTAATAAATACCCAATTTGACCCATAACTCCTTCCAGTGGGTGCCAATCGTCCTGAGACCCATTTCATTTGATTCAGAGTACAAAATTTAGTGGAAAATGATACCCACTCGCCTAAATCGCCCAAAATCTCGAAAATCCATTTTTCAAAAAACACATTTTGACCCTACCCGCCCAAATTTGGTCCGATCGGGCTGAAAAGCTTGGACGACCGTCCTAGGCCGGGAACAGACCCCTGACCCAAATTTCAGATTTTTAGAAAATGTTCTACTACCAAAAACGGCGCCGACGATGGACGGCGTACGGCGTACGACGGACGGACATTGACCTTTATTGATCAGGACATCATGAAACGTCCAGAAATAAATTTGAGCCAAATCGGAGATGTTGACCATTATCATGAAAACATAGGTTGATTATCAAGGAATAACCAACCAAAATGGGTAAAAAGGCACCCATTTTGACCCGTAGCCTCATCCAGAGGGCACCTCATCAGATTTTTAGACATTTTTCTACTACCGAAGTCGGCGTGGACGGCGGACATTTGCTAATTTAGAGACACCAGAAAATAATTTCGGGGCGAATGGGAAAGATTGACTTTTGGCATGAAAACATAATGTATTTTTAAATACATGGATTTTCGGTGCTCTTGTTTTGGAAGCTGAATGGACCGATTGGTACCCATAAGCACCTCATGGGTCAAAATGGGTACCTATCTATTCATTTCGAAAGTGGGTTTCAAGATTTTTGGGTACCTAGTCGTGTGAGGTATCATTTTTCACTAAATGTTAGACGCTGAGTTGATTAGAATGAGTCCAGGATACTCCACCTCTAAGGAATAACCAAACCTTGTCAATGAATTTGCAGCTTTTTTCTTAGAATAGGCAGGTGTTGACTGTTAAAACCTCGGTGTACAAAGTCACTCACGAGAGAGTTCCACCAAGAATAATAACCAGTTGTTGAACAGTTTGCAGCGGTTTTTCTCACGGATTTTTTCATGTTGAGTCAACGATTGTGAGCCATTCAAGAACACCAACAGACGGAAGGAACGCTTCCCTTTTCATGCCCCAGCTACCAAGTGAATCGCCGCTTTACCTATTTACACAAGGAACGTGTTTGTTCAGTGGTAACCTCTTGGACTCGCTTCCACGTTCCCCGTTTGAGGTTTGATCGTCGCGAAGGGCAAACACCCTAGAAACCTCAGGGCGGTAGTGCTCGTACATCGTTAAGATGGTAATCCGTGAGGGAGTGTGTGGCTTGTCATAATAAATATCGCGATTCCGTGTCTTGTGGCCGCATTCTAAAGAGGGCGCTGCCTCCCACATGGATTCAATGCAAATAGGTTGGAACAATAAATTCAGTTTCAAACTAAATAGTTTCATGACTCGTGACAATTTATTACGAGTGATTGTCATGACATACCGCCCTCTTGCCGAAGGGAGGGTTTGTAATTTTTTTTCTCTGGAAAGATACGGTTTTTGCTCTGTCTTTACTTGTTACAAAATGGTGGGGAAAAAAAAAAAAAAAAAACCCAAATTCTTACACATGGGTTGGTTATTCCTCGGACCAGGCGAGGAGACTATTTTAAACATGGGGAAAATGAGGAAAATAGTAGGGGTGTGGCTGGTCCGATGGCCCATTCCAATCGATTCAGGATCCAAAATTTAGTGGAAAATGATACCCCACACGCCCAAATACCGGAAATCTCGAAAACACATATTCAAAATGGGTAATATATACCCAATTTGACCCATAACTTCTTCCAGTGGGTGCCAATTGTTCTGGAACTCATTTCATTGGATTCGGCGTCCAAAATTTAGTGGAAAATGAGACCCCACTCTCCTAGATCGCCCAAAATCTCGAAAATCCATTTTTCAAAAAACACTTTTTGACCCCTACCACAAATTTGGTCGATCGGGCTGAAAAGTTCCGAGGACCCGTCTCGGCCGGGAACAGACCCCTGACCCAAATTTCAGATTTTAAGAAAATTTTCTACTACCAAAAACGGCGCGGACAATGGACGGCGTACGGCGGACGGACATCGACCTTTTTTGATCAGAACATCATAAAACGTCCAGAAATAAATTTTGAGCCGAATCGGAGAGGTTGACCTTTTGCATGAAAACATAGGTTGTTTATTCAAGGAATAACCAACCAAAACCTACTAACGTAATGATCACTTCTCATCTACCTTCCTCTAAGCATAGCATCGAATTCACATTTAATAAAATTATTCAAAATCATGGGAAACGAATTCCCTCGCTGAAATACATGATCCCCCTACCCATCCCTTAGAACGAGCTCTTCTTCAGTCGTAAACCGCGAAATGAACGAAGAACATCAATCTTTCTTCCCGCATTGAATAACCCTCGAGCGACGAAAATGCTACGGAAAAGCGTCTCTCGAATGAATGCGGAATGACCTGGGACAATTCGTACCAGGACGTAAGTCGTTTTCGCCGTTCGCTCGCTATTCATAACCCGAACATGTAAATTTTCTGCCTTCCTACACTTGTGTTCTACGGGTTGTTATAGGAAAGTGGCGTAGCAGCACCAGGTGTTGGTTATTCTAGAGTTCATTTCGTTCTGCCGAAGCCTCCTCGTTTTGAGCTCGGAACTGTTACGCCTACGAGTATCCAATACCGATGGAGCCTCATCGAAGCATGCGTGGATTCATTTGGGACGAAGCTGTATAGGCACATTCACTGAGTCGTTTAACCTCAAATGGCATCTTATTTCATATAATTGAACAAAGATAATAACTCGTCCACTATTTCATCTCAATGAAATTTTGGGCAGAATCCAAATCCGCAATAAAAAATTGGGTAGCGCAGTTTGGAAGGGGGGAGGGGGGCTCATGGGGACACCCTGTGTAAGGCCGGGTACACACGTTGAGGATTTCCGGAGAGGAATTCCTCTGAGGAAAACCTCAGAGGCGGCCGGAGCCGGACGAAGCATCCACACGACGCGCGAGGCCTTTTGAGGAAACTGTGCAGTTGTAGTGGCCGGAACCCCGGCCTCAGGCGGCCTTTCCAAAAATTGGAAAGGCCTAGCGGCCTGTACAGTCCGCCTCAACTGAAGGCCTCGACCCGTCCACACGGTCCGGTCGGCCGGAGAGGTTGGCCTCAACGGGGAATCCTCTCCGGAATCTTTAACGTGTGTACCCGGCCTAAGACATCTCCTCGCATAACGTTTCAAGAGAATAATTAAAGTAAGACCTCGGACTAGCAGCATGGAGACTTAAATCTATTCAAATTTAGTGGAAAATGATACCCTACACGCCTAGATACCTGAAATCTCGAAAAAAAAAAACACTTTTAAAATAGGTAGATAGATACCCATTTTGGCTCGTAATCTCTTCCGGTGGGAGTCAATCGTTTTGGGACCCGTCCCGTTGGATTCAGCGTCCAAAATTCAGTCGAAAATAAAACCCCACACTCCTAGATCGCCAAAAATCCAATTTTGAAGTACACATTATGAAAATTTTGGGCCAAATTGGAGAGATGGACTTTTTGCATGAAAACATTGGTTGATAATTCAAAGAATAACCAATCAAAATGAATTATTTTACCAATTAATAATCGCTCCATGCAGTGTTCATACCCAACCTACTTCGATGGGATCCCAAAAATTTTCCGTGAAGCTAGACTGATCACAGTCAGATAGCGAAAGTATTAGATAAATTGATTATTCCGAATCAATATGCTCCAGAGAATTATCAGATATTCGATCTTGATTGCCTGACACTTTCAATGCTTCTTGAATTCACTAACGGAAACTCTTATAACCAAGACGTAGACAATTATTTCACTCATTCCCGATTATTCCAAATAAGAAGTCAAATTTATTCCTCTTAAATGACGATCACAATTTGTTATCAGCGAGTCGAGGGCTTTGCAAGAAGCTCGAACAAGTCTCATAAAAAATAAACCAAATTACCGTGATCTTTGACACCCCAATTAATTATAATAATAAGCCAAAATACAACCCTTATATGTTTAGCCACCTAAAATCTCTTAGCCCAAACCCCCTGAAACAGTAGGATTTTCCACTGTCAAAATATTTTCGACGTGGTGGGGAAAGGGCGAACCCCAAATTTGAAATCAACCGGGAAAAATACCAATCTACCCAGTGAAGATGGAGATCCTCCTGTTGTGTTGGCAACAGTGGCATCATGACCTTTCGCTAACGCTAACCTTTCAGGTGGTTTTTGATGTTCAAAGTATGAAACAATCTGCAAAGTCCATCCAATTAGAGCGGACGTTCATCAGGTCCAAAGGTACCAATCTAATCTCTAATCTGCTGTGATTCAAAGCATTCTATATGTTTAATTCAATACTGCCGGTTTCTGCTTGATTGATCGCAAATTGCTTGGCATTGCCTATGAACCATTGCAACCAATCAGTTTGATTGAGTTACTTTGATGGGCCCACCCCTTCAACCTAAACCGAGTAACCCTTCCAGTAGTTGCCGACAAGGGTTTCAAGAGCCAACCGAATCAATAGCTCGAAGCAGCTTCGTTGTTTATCTTTGTATATTAACCACCCACCGAAGAGGCTTCCCGCGGTTCGGTGATAAAACGGAAAGGAAACAACCACGCCGGTTACGCGCTCGAGTTAATAACGCCCTCTTAACGTTTTAGTTCCTTCCTACTGTACTGAGTCACCCTTGCCCAAAGTTAAGCCTCTCATTGTGTTTATCCTGTAACGTTGTGTTAAAGCTCACCTATATACATAGTACATACTATATCATCTGTTCTGTATGCTAAAACCAAACCAGAATAAGGGCAGCTTATTGTAACTATGATTGAGACAAATGCTATTTCTCGGAAAAATTTACTGTTTTTCTACATAATTCTTCTAGCTAAGTACGCATTTTGTCCACCATTCTTAGTCTCCTGCTAGAAATTATTGAATAGTACTAATTTTAGGTAAAGCTAATTGAATAGAAGTTTTTCCAATCCCTAACAAAAATAACATGACACATGATAAACACAGAAATATCATCACTCTCCCTCCATTTGGCTTAATGCATGATTAAGGATAGCTTGTTTTCTCATGGAATCCCACATTTTTCAGGGTGTACATGTTTGCTTCAATTACTGGCTTGTCATACACACTACAAGTTCTGCGTTTGATGACCACAGTGAACCTTATTGATTCAATTTTAGCTATTGACAGTAATCTGAGCAGAAATTTTGCACACAAAGAACATCATCCAAATTGATGTTGAATTCACCACTTTTGCCTTTACCAATTTACTTTCAACTAAAACATTGAGAACCAAGCCTATTTCCGAAATTATGCAATTTTAGGGATCTGAAAATGGTGATATTGGCTGGAGTCGTCTCTTTGGTGTGTAAAATGGCTAATAGCTCCACTGTCCGTTGTCTCTGTGGAGGTTTGCAGCATTCAGGCAAACTGCCTCTTATCTTTGATTGTCCACACTGATATTTTTTCTAAATTTGTATCAGTCTGTGGCTTTGATTGCCTGAATTTACAATACGTAGCAATGTGACCTCAAATCCACAGATGTAGCACTTTCATATTATCTTAGGTGTTCCATGGGTGTTATATTCCCATTATTTATTCCTTGTGAGGAGGGTTGTACCATCTGAAGCTTGCTGTCTCTCCATTAGCTTCCTCTTATATTCTAAGACGCTTTCAATTTTGTCTATTACATACATAATTGTTGTACGAATGTACAAACCAACCTCACTGCACTTTCATATTCATCTTGCAGTCCCCATCATTTATCAAGATGTTACAATTTTGCTCTTCTCCAATTTTCTGGCTTCCTCCTTTAGTTATTTTGGACACATATCCCAATACTCGGGACACATTATGACTCCATATCTTCATTTTCCAACTTTGCTGAAGGTGACTTAGAAGCTTGCAGAAAAGACGCACATTGTGGTCAAGTAATAATAGTACAAATTACTTCAATTTCAATTAGTAAATGAATGCAAAAGTCCTTCATATTCAGTGTATATTAGAATTCTATGCAAAAAAATAGAAACGTCGTGGATGACGGTATTAGTATCCTCAGAATATTGCAGAAGGCAGAAGGCTTCATTATACTAGGACGTTATGTGTAAGGAAGAAAAAGCAAAGGTTCACACATATACGAGAGGTCACGTTACGAGAATTGCATGATAAATGAGACATCAGTCCTGAAAAAGTTCAGCGTAACGACAAGCACCCCAAAACACCCTCGTATAGATCCCCTCGCTTCTTCCAAAGTCTTCATCCAAGTGGGGGGAAAACAAGATGCAGAGTGACTACCAAGTCGTGAAAACGGGCTTTAACGGCAAAGAAATTATGATACGCCGTCTACAAGATAAGAGTTTTTATCTGAAGAGGAAACTTCGGTTTTTCCACCATCTTCGAACGATAACCGTAAAGAAAAGGTGACTTGTTTACTGGGGTGTTAACGTGGGGTTCCGAGGTGAGGCGTATGAAGTTTGATGCCAACAACCACCACACGTTGAGCTGGGAACGATGATGGCTTTTTGGCAACTCAGCTGAGATATCGAAGTCGACATTCACTCTTGGGAGGTTTCACAAGTACAACCTGTGGTGTCGTTGAAAAAACTAATTACTAATTACGCCTAGATCGACGGAAATCCTGAAAATACATTTTTCTTGGGATTGCTACCACACCACGTACACATAATGTATACGTAATGGTTATTAAAATAGAAGAAAGGGTTCAACAGCGCGCTCTATCGGTGCTGTATGGGAAGTCGTTGCGGGAATATGCTGCACCAGAGCATGGAATAAGTATTAGTAGTATGGAAATAAGTATAATACTTATTCCATGGCACCAGAGTAAAAAATCTCCGCTCCCTAGACTCACCGCTCACCGCCTCTTTGTAACATATCACGTATCACGACATATCACGGTGCAGTGTTGCCGCTTCTAATTTTTCTTATTTCTACTGATTTTATTTATTTATTTTATTTTATTTTCATTTATTTATCTATTTATTTATTTTATTTTATTATTTTATTTTTATTTTTTGAGCGGGTGTTCTAAGAGTTTTGGTTGGTTATTCCTTGAATAATCAACCTATGTTTTCATGATAATGGCCAACCTCTCCGATTCGGCTCAAATTTTTTTTCTGGACGTTTCATGGTGTCTGGATCAAAAAAGGTCCATGTCCGTCCGCCGTACGCCGTCCATTGTCCGCGCCGTTTTTGGTAGTAGAAAATTTTCTAAAAATCTGAAATTTGGGTCAGGGGTCTGTTCCCGGCCGAGACGGGTCCTCGAAACTTTTCAGCCCGATCGGACCAAATTGGGGGGGGGGGGGGGGGGGTCAAAATGTGTTTCTTTAAAAATGGATTTTCGAGATTTTGGGCGATCTAGGCGAGTAAGGTATCATTTTCCACTAAATTTTGGACGCTGAATCCAATGAAACGGGTCCCAGAGACTCACTGGAAGAAGTAATGGGCCAAATTGGGTATATATTACCCATTTTGAATATGTGTTTTCGGGATTTCTGCTAACTAGGCGTGTGGGGTATAGTTTTCCACTAAATTTTGGACGCTGAATCCAATTAAATGGGTCCCGGAACGATTGGCACCCTACTGGAAGAAGTAATGGGTCAAATTGGGTATATATTACCCATTTTGTATATGTGTTTCCGGGATTTCTGCTACCTAGGCGTGTGGGGTATCATTTTCCACTAAATTATGACCCTGAATCAATTGGAATGGGTCTGGAACCCGCCACACCCACTGTTTCCCCCATTCGAGGAATAATCAACCCGTGTGTAAGAATTTGCAGATTTTTTTTTTTTTTTTTATTGCTCCTCAATGATGAGTGATCATTGGTGTATGTGTATAGTATTTTCAAATAGTATTTTCTACAACCGATGAACTGTACTTTTTCAAGCAGCACCAATCAAATCCCAGGATACAGACTTGACTAAGAACACACACAATCAGGAACACAACAGTAAAACATCTCTCCATCTTTCAAGGCGATCGCGCAGTGCAGGTAAAACTCATTGTTTACTAAGTTATTCGATTCTCATTCATAACAGTAACATTAATTCAAGCAATTTCCACGAGCGCCTTTTCCTATAATACGCTCGGTTAATAAAAGAGTATCGGAACAACGCCCTTGCGAGAGGATAACTTATTTACACCTACGTAATGGCCCCACTGTAACGGGGCGGCAGATTCCAAGCGCCCCGTCAAGAAACTTCGGCGGCGGGGGACGGAACGACCCCTCTCCCCTCCAAGCGCCTAACCCCAGCTGGGCGGAAGGCGTGTCCTCATTGGATTGGTTAGGCGATGGGCGGCGCAAGACACCCAGGGAGGAGTAGTAGGGGAAGGCGACTTGACGAGCGGACTGGGAGAAGAAACATCAGGCAGTCGTATCCGAACTCAAGAGAAGGAAAGTTGGAATCCCCGTTCGCCGTAATCCCGTGAGGACAAGGCGGAACGAAGTGAAGTGAAGCGGAACATCGAAGCGGAACAACCGACGCGTAGCAAGTCAACCCCTTGTGAACCCGGTGTTGTGAAAGTGACCTGAGGGAACGAGTGTATCGTGGTTCCTTCAGGGTGAGAACTCGGGAATTGGGAGATCAGCCAATTCCTCTCCCGTAACAGTGGGCCCTTATACGAACTGAAAATTCCCCGTCGGACCCGAGTGTTGATCCGTTCGCGCCCGATTCGACGGCCAATAGTCCAGGTCTCCCACGCACCGCCAGTCGTCGGACCTCCGTCGGAAAGAGCCTCGCCTCCTCCGGCCTGGACGGCGTTCCCCTGACCGAAGCCGAGCAGTGAAGAGAACATCACCCTGTTGTCTCCATCCGAAGGAGTTGGTGCACGTAAGTGGCAAAATAACTCTGTCTCGTACCCTCGCAACGCGAAAGTCGACTCTTTAAATCTGGCCCAAACCCTGACGTTTAGTCACCAGAAAGCTGATCAGAGAATTGTACATTGTAACCGTAGTATTTAGTATTTTGTCTGTCGTAGGAAAAGTAAAAGGAATTAGGGGAGGACATTAGCAAATCACTTTCATTTTGCCGTTATTCAAATCAAACACTCCTGAGCCTTCAGCTACCTCGTAAATTCATTTGGCCCTCAGCCCTTCGCTTCTACCTATTCAATAATTAGCTTACGTAATAATCAGTATCCTTCTCGGCCGAGACATTCCGTATTTCCTATTTCTGTCAATTGCGTTTATTATAAGCCAATATTGAACCCTTGTCTTTCAATCACGAAACCCCATTCCTCAGAGCTTGGTAAATTCAGGTGTACTTGGCGTCTATGACCGACCACTGCCGACATTCCGGACGGTAAGTGAAAGTCTTTAGTCTCCCACTAATTATTCGCCTAGGTCTATTTCTGGATCCCTAGCCCGTTAGGTGAAAACGGCGGGTTACACCACCAGCCAACTAGTTTGGCTCATAGTTTATTGTGAAAGTTCCTAAATGGCTGCGGGACGTTTATCGGCCATACTCCCTCTTCGGCGCCGTCCTAATAAACTGCTTTTACTTTTATGGAGGTTTTTTCCGAGAGTTGGATATTCGCAGTTTTGAATTAGAGTTATTCGAAAAGACGGTACCTACATCAACGGGAATTAGTTTTTCTTTGGACGAGGGACGCCAGTGGCACGTTTATTATGGTCATTCATCAAAATATGTGTAAATGATCGTACATTGGGATGAGGATGGGATCGTGATAATAGTGAGAATCCACTAGCCACCCTCATTGGTTTGGCCAAGCATTCGACACAATTTGCGCAATAAATTGTTGAAGAAATTCGCTTGGCATTGTAGGCCTCGCTTTGGGAAAGGTCAAAAGCTATATGGAAGGAAGAACCCAATGCGTCAAATTTGAAAGTAGTCAATATGGTGATTTTGGAATTCATCAAGACACTGTGTTTGGACCCATTCTGGTTAATTACTACTGGAATAATAAACCTACGTTTACATGCCCGATTGGCCTTAATATTGAAAGTTTTATGATGTATTTCTTGATAATTATCAAATTATTCCACGATGTTTATTATTCTTTGGAATGTGAGTATCGGGAAAACTAATGTCTAGGACTCATTTCAATCGATTCAGAGCCCAAAATTTAGTGAAAAATAGTACCCCACACGCCTAGGTACTAGAAATTTCGAAAACCCACAATCGTTGCGGGACTTGTCTCATTGGATTCAGCGTTCAAAATTTAGTCGAGAATAATACCCAACACGCCTAAATCGTCGAAAATCTCGGAAATCCATTTTCAAAAGACAAATTTTGATTTTGTTAGTACACATTTTTACTACGTTCAAGAGGATATCCCGAGGTAGCGCTAGTGTGGCGTGACACACTGATCGTCCTTCTCTTGTAGGAATGGTACTGAAGTTAAGGTTCCCTTGGTAAATATTTCAATTTATGGACTGCCCAACTCGGACATCCTCAACACTGAACAGAAAACTCCTCGATACAGTGATTTTGAACGGTAATCAGCCTACAGATACGATTTTGCCTGAAAAATTCGACCCCTTGACAGTAGAATAAAAGTGATCGTACTGTGACATATGACGTCATCATGACGTCACGACCGTACGTAATTTCGGGGACTTATGAGGTCTGACGTCATTTGTCGACATCATTTGCCAAGGTCAGCCGACTGCTGACCAACGTTACGTTAACGTAACACTGGGTTTACTGAACGTAACGTGTTTACTCCAATGACGTCAGACCTCATGGGTCCCTGAGATTACGTACGGTCGTGACGTCATGATGACGTCACATGTCGCAGTACGATCACTTTTATTCTACTCTCGACACCCCGCTGTCCCGCTTTCGCTACTTTTGGTTGGTTATTCCTTGAATAATCAACCTATGTTTCCATGATAATGGTCAACCTCTCCGATTCGGCTCAACATTTTTTTCTGGACGTTTCATGATGTCCTGATCAAAAAAGGTCAATGTCCGTCCGCCGTACGCCGTCCACCGTCCATTGTCCACGCCGTTTTTGGTAGTAGAAAATTTTCTAAAAATCTGAAATTTGGGTCAGGGGTCTGTTCCCGGCCGAGACGGATCCTCGAAACTTTTCAGCCCAATCGGACCAAATATGAGGAGGGTAGGGGTCAAAACGTGTTTTTTGAAAAATGGATTTTCGAGATTTTGGGTGATTTAGGCGAGTGGGGTGTCATTTTCCACTAAATTTTGGACGCTGAGTCCAATGAAACGGGTCCCAGAACGATTGGCACCCACTGGAAGAAGTAATGGGTCAAATTGGGTATATATTACCCATTTTGTATATGTGTTTCCGGGATTTCTGCTACCTAGGCGTGTGGGGTATCATTTTCCACTAAATTATGACCCTGAATCGATTGGATTGGGTGGGGAACCCCACCACACCCACTGTTTCCCCCATTCGAGGAATAACCGACCCGTGTGTAAGAATTTGCAGATTTTTTCCAAACAATTTCCAGCTTTAACGGATTCTCAGCAGTACATCATTGACCTATTGGAACCTATTCTTCGAATATATGACTTCAGGTTTCGAAGCCCAGACGTAGTACCCACCTAGAAAAGAACTTTTTGAAAGCGTCTTAGTGTCCTTCATCAAAGGTTTCACCCGATAAAATATGAAAATGTTCGAGGTTCGGGCGATGCTTTATTGATTGTACACGATGATTTGTGTGCCAAGACGCCACCAGCCAACTGTTCTACCACACCAAGTTCATTGGACTGAGGCCAACAAGAAAATTAGACTAGTGAAAGCCGCGAAGTAAACTTTATCCTGGTTTTATTTTACGTTAGTAGCGAGATTATTCAGGGGGCGTGAAGCAGAAGGCGTGGTGGATTGCTCGAGCTTCGAGCTCAGTTTCAAGGATTTATTCGAGACCGTCGCTATAACCCCGCGTCTTAATAGGAGTTTGTGGTTTGTTGAATTATAATCTCAGTTGTTGTAGAGTGAATGAAATAAAATATAAGATTCGATGAATAGGTACATCATCGTTTCCTCATCCACTGAGCCGGAAAATGAATCCAGTATTAGGCTGAAGGAGCAACCGCTGTTGTTGAGGCATCGGATATTCATTTCCTAAAGTAACCTTTCGGATTCGGTTGGGAAATGTATACAATACCGGCTGCCCTCCACAAAAAAGGACTTCTGAATACCTAAATTCCCCTTTCACTGAGCCTTTGGAACGTCACAATTCCTTCGGCAGGGCTGGAAAATACAACCAACAATTTTTCATTTTCTAAAAAGGCCGACCTGAAATGCTAATTTATTACTACCGGCACCATTAATTATTGACATTAAAGGGTATTGTTCAAGACCATTGTTAATACAATGTACCTTACTGTCTTTTGAACTGCGTAAATTCAATATGAATTACTATAGCTACTTCAGGCATAACTGACATTGATTAGGAATTTATTTTATAACCGCCCCATTTTAAAATGTATTAATTTTTTACTACTATTTCACATCAATCTATTCGTTTTCGTCGTTCAAATAGCGGTGGTTGGAATCCTTGCTCAAGGTAATGATAGGGGGGGGGGGGGTCGACTATTTCAGGTCGGGTCCAAAATTTCTAAATAGGTTTCAAGGTACACATTTAACCTACACCTAATCCCAGTGGACACCGATCGATCCGGGACCCGTCTCATTGGATACCGCATCCAAAATTCAAGGGAAAATGATACCCCACACGCCTGGGTACCAGAAATCTCAAAAAAACACATTTGACATATCTTCTGGTGGGTGCTGATCGCTCCGGGACGCGTTCAACTGGATTTAGCGTCCAACATTCACGTCGAAAATAACATCTCACACGCTTCCACCAAAAAAATCGAAAATCAATTTTTCAAAAAAACGCATTTTGTCCCCTACTCTTCCCCCCACTCTCTCCTTTTTGGTCCGATCAGGCTGAAAAGTTCGAGGACCAACTAAAGCCAAAAACGAGTTCAATTTCAAATTTTCAGAAAAATTTCTACTACCAAAAATGGCGTGGAATAATCAACCTAATTTTCATGCTCAATGTCAACCTCTTCGATTTGCCCCAAAATTTGACAGTTAGCGTTTCAACGTGTCTAGATAAGAAACGCTGCAAATTCATGGAGACTCATTCAAATCAATTCAGCGCCCAAAATTTAGTGGAAAATGGTACCCCACATGCCTAGGCACCAGAAATCTTTTAAACACACATTTTAATAGGTATACAGACACCCATTTCGACCCATAACCTCTTCCGGTGGGCGCAAATCGTTCCGATACCCGTCACATTGGATTCATCGTCCAATATGTATTTTGCTTATTTTGATGTAGACACTTCAAAACGCCCAGAGAAAAAATTTTGAGCTGGATCGGAGAGATTGACTTTTTTCATAAAAATGTTCGCCGTATTACTGAAGAGTGGACTCCTTTGCAGACTGCAGGATCCTCGTGGTCTTCCTTGCAAACTCTTGAACTGGTTTTTATGTCATCTTAACATCATAAATCCAAAAATAGTTAGGAAGTTTTATCTGATCCGCAGTTGTTATGACAAAAGCCTTTTTCTTATGAAACTTATGAGAGATTCTCTATTTCCCAACTTCCTTTCTGTCATTCCTTAAAGATAAACATGTCATCAGCTTAATTTTTCGCCCCTCCCTCCCCCCTCCCAAAAACTTTTCCCTACGTCAATGACCTACCTCCCTAAATTCACATGGTTAAACTGACGAGTAAGTGAGAAGAATTTAAGAGTAGACGGCCAATCAAGTTAGTGGGGATAAACTGCTCCTTACATTTTCTTTGTTGAACGGGTCGGGATTGACTTTCCAATTAATGAGTCAATACCGCTGAGGTTCGCTCTTTGTTTGAGTTGGTTCCGCGAACAAATAATGCAAGAAGAAACCCCACCCTGGGGTGCTATTCTCGTCACTTGGGATGCCTCTAATCATGATCAAACATCTAAACGCTCGGAAGGCCCTTCATCAGTCACTTTCAGCCTACAACAACGGACACAGTTGGCATTTGTCAATTTATTATGTTTTATATAATCGACTGAAAGATGAACAAAACAACTTAACCGTCACTCCAAATTGCCATGAATCCCGTGATATTTCAATACAGATCAAAATAAGCAAATGTCCGTACGCCGTCCGCCGTCCATGTCGGTTATGGTAGTAGACAATTCTAAATATCTGAAATTTTGTTCAGGGACCCGTTTCCAATTCTAATTAGACCTCGAATGGGTCCTAGATCCTAGATTTTCGGTGATGTAGGCGGATTTAGGATTATGGGGTACCATTTTTGGCCAAATTTTGGACGTTGAATCGAATGAAACGGGTCCCATAACGATTGGCGCCCACTGAAAGAGGTTAGGAGTCACAATTGGTATCTACCTATTTCGAATGTATTTTCAAGATTGCTGGTCATTTACCGCTAAATTTTGGGCGCTGAATCGATTTGAATGAGTCTCCATGCTCCTTGTCTGTAAAATAACCAACCCTTGTAAAAGAATTTGCAGCGTTTTTCAAGGCTGTCTACAGCCTGAACATTTCAAATTGGCTTACGATGATGGCGTAACCTTTTAGACACCTTAAGAACACCCAAATATTCAACTGTGGTCGAGAAACCCTCCCAGTGGAGTATCGATTTATTTTTAATTTTAATTGGGGGAACTCAGCCTTCAACCAATGAGTCTATGAGAAGAGCTGATGTTAGTTATTCCTCTCGCGAGGCGTCCCCAACTTAATTCCTAGTAATCACAACATCACATGCAAAAACGTCCGTATCTACCAAGCTCACAATTTTCTGTTTCAATCTAACATCAACCCACCTACGCGGAGAAGTTATTTTATTTTACTTTTCTCGTCACGCACAACAGTGTAACATCAAACATAATCAACATCCAAAGCCCGGAGGGTGCCTCGGGTCCAAAGTTCTCTTCATAACAACTTGTTCAAACGTGACACTGCTTCAGGTGAGGGCATCAAGTTACACTTGCAAGTTCCCTCATCGCTGAGACAAACTGAGGTGGGGTACTTTTGACAGTTTCTCTCCGTAGATCATTACTTTACTTCTTCACCCAAGTTACAAGCAAGAGCAGAACAGCGAGCTGTAAACGAGCCGAGGTAATCAAATAACGACTTGCCTCCTTCATCGGTGTGTATTTGTACCTAGTTGTTTCAAATGTGACCAAAATGAATGAAATTACGCCAACCAGACACCAACGAAATTGATAATTTTCTCATGTACAACTATTCTGAGAAAAAATGCCAGTTACAATACTTAAGATGTGAAGATTAACGAATGAAATCTAGTTAAAACACACATTTAACGGACGATAATCAAACAAGTGTGAAAAGTTGGTCAAGGAAATGCGATAGACACCTAAATGAGTGTGCTGTTGATGAGGTAATTAACTAATTAGATTGCATTATAGCCTATTCTGTCGCTCCAAGGGTCAACAGTGTAATGGATCTATTATTGTCATAATTAACAGTATCGAGGTTGTGGTGATACTATCATTGTAAACAGTTTCAATATCTAGTCCAACAGTTATATCAGCTGTTTAGGTATCATTTTCAATGGTATGTTATTGTAAAGCATGATTCAACAATGATCCAAGTGTGAGAGTTTAGACTGTTCCAATGCTGGAAGTTCTGTTGACTGTTGTTTCATGTAGGAGTGCAAACTGTATTGGCAAGTCTGCTGGTAACAGGTTCAACAATGAATGAATGAATGTGTGATGCAATAGTATCAAAATGTGAAAGACTGCTAATGTTTTTAAACTGTCTCAACGCAGAGAGTTCAAAAATTTCAAGCATCAATTGTGAAGGTAGCTCAATTGGTGAGAACTTTTAACAGTAGTATTTTGGTGAATTTATGAAATGAGTAACAATACGTGGAGTAGCAGACTCTAACAAAGGAGGGGGGGGGGCTGGTTCTTGCTCAAGATGAATTTAGAATAACCCAGGAAGTCGCCTCTGCAAACAGTAAGGGAAATGAAACGAACTCACCAATGACGCCCATAGTCCCACACACGCTTTTGGTTGGTTATTCCTTGAATAACCAACCTATGTTTTCATGCAAAAGGTCGACCTCTCCGATTCGGCTCAAAAAATTTTTCTGGACGTTTCAAGGTGTCTGGATCAAAAAAGGTCAATGTCCGTCCGAAGTACGCCGTCCGCCGTCCGTCGTCCGCGCCGTTTTCGGTAGTATAAAATTTTCTAAAAATCTGAAATTTGGGTCAGGGGTCTGTTCCCGGCCTAGGACGGTCCTCCTAACTTTTCAGCCCGATCGGACCAAATTTGGGCGGGGTAGGGGTCAAAATGTGTTTTTTGAAAAATGGATTTTCGAGATTTTGGGCGATCTAGGCGAGTGGGGTATTATTTTCAACTAAATTTTGGACGCTGAATCCAATGAAATGGGTCGCAGAACGATTGGCACCCACTAGAAGAAGTTATGGGTCAAATTGGATATATATTACCCATTTTGAATATGTGTTTTCGAGATTTCTGGTACCTAGACGTGTGGGGTATCATCTTCCACTAAATCATGGACGCTGAATCCAATGAAGTAGGTCCCAGAACGATTGGCACCCACTGGAAGAGGTTATGGGTGAAAATGGGTACATATTACCCATATTGAATACGTGTTTTTGGGATTTCTGGTACCTGGTCGTGTGGGGTATCATTTTCCACAAAATTTTGGATCCTGAATCGATTGGAATGGGTCCGGGACCCGCCACATCCACCGTTTCCCCCATTCCCCCCATGTTGAAGAAATGAGTCTCCTTGCGCCTGGTCCGAGGAATAACCAACCCCTGTGTAAGAATTTGCAGCGTTTTTACTGAACCGAATGGGAGTCATGTTGGATTTTGAACTGTCTCAATGCAGAAAGTTTCAAGGTTGCATGTATCAATTGTTGGCTGCTGTACGATCGAAAATGTCAGCAGTATCATTCGGTGAATGTAAAGTGCGCCATCGAAGTTGAAAAATGTAATGAAACACTTGACAGGTTGAATATACGACAGAGCGCTCACTTTTCCGGTATCTTACAAGCGGTTCTAAGTGACTGAATTAATAAATTGAATGGCTTAAATTTGGAGAATAACATTGCTCATAGCGGCGTATAACAGGTTGTTCAAACCCACAAATTCCATCGCAGTGATCAGAGCCAAGTTCTCGCAAAGCCCTTGATCGAAGAATAAATTATCGGCCGATCACCAATCCGATGCACGAAACGAATGTGTACTTTGCGGTAGCGTGTCATTATCTCGTATTTCAGTCTGGCAATTTACCTGAGCCGACCGGAATGAGACAACGATCAAAGCGTCGTTCGTTAAGAACCAACACATTCGCCGCCATTAAAATCGCGAATTGGCTCGAATTTACGAGGCGCGATCCGACATTACCGAGGTTCTTGATGTGTTGGCTCACTGCCGCTCTTAACAAAGACATTTGTCTGCTGTAGTTTTTATCATTAATGAATTATGATGAAAAAAGGCAGTAGAACCATTGGTGAACTATTCGTATACTTTCATGCCAGAGGTCAATCTCTCCTATTGGCCCTGAAATTTGTCAATTTGCGTTTCGGATGTCCAAGTGTCTGGCTACGCTGTCTACGCCATTTTCAATAGTTAGACATTTTTGTTTTAATTTGACATGCTGAGTCCAGTAAGACATGTTTTAGACGCCCCTCCCCCTCCCCTAAAGTTTATGGACATTAATGTTCCGAACCGTAAATGGAGGTTATCGAAGCTTTCACGGGCACAAATTAACTACGTAAATAGTTTTTTTTTTTTTTTTTTTTTTTTTTTTTTTTTTTTGGACAAATTATGACATTATTGTTGTATTTAAGGGAAAGATATTTTTCCACTTAATCAGCAGAAAGTCTTGATCATCGATCCGAAAATTCCTCCTTGGCCAAGGAACTCCTTGCCCACTGTTTTCCCCAAGCTACTGGTCCAAGGAATAACCAAACCCCTGCAAAAGAATTTGCACTATTGAAGTCTCTGAAGTAAGTTTAATAGTACAAAATAGTACACCGAAAATATTCATTTTACTCCCAGATTGGCAAATTTAAAAGAATCGTTGTATCAACTCGAACGAAAGCATACGCATAAGACTCGTCAAGTTGCATATCACCACAACATGACTAGTGTCACATCGATATCTACAATCGATGACTACCAATATTGACGTTCGATACCAACTTCATTCTAAGTGGGTAGATACAAAGTTTCTGGATAAAGTGTTTGGGATAATAGCCCCGGGAATCAGGGGACTGGAGGTTTACTGAAACAGGATTCTTTCCCTCAGTAAAAGACTACGTATACATTGTGAGGAATCAGGGCTGTTACTCTATAGGGCTCATTGTATGAGACGTCCTAGAAGATCTGGAGAAAGAATCTGTTAAGAGGAAAAAGGTGATTACGGGCTTTGTGGTAGGTACAAACAAATATTTGTCATCCAAATAAACAAGCGTCGTTTCCAACAGGCGAGCAAAAGCCTTGGTCTCCCTTCTTCTACCCTATCAAACTCCTCTTGTCCAAACAGTAGGAATACGGAAAATGAAAGCCCGTAATCCTCCCTTTTCGAGGGGAACGTCGTCCGCCCTGTAGAGCGTAAGATGAGGAAATCCGATGCTTTTCCAGAGAGGAATTCATTTCGAGGGAGACGTACAAAACTTTTTCTTGGTCTGGGATGGATTTGCGGTACTACGAACACAGCAGCGATACATTTGTATTAGAGGGAGATGTTCCATCTAGCTAAATCGAGTAGTACAGGAGGATCTAGCAATTTAGTGGGCAGGTATGATAAGAGCATTTTGAATGAGGGGGCGTCCCTGTAAGTCCTAAGAATCCACACCCCCTCCCATCATACTCACAGTTCACATTAATCTACACAATAACATTGAAGCCTATTAAGATACGAGTATGTTATACAGAAATTTCGAGCAATGTTAATCTCTGCCGATTCCTGACGTTTCCTTGTACGCGATCCACTAATCAGGTCATTGAAGGATCTAGTTAGGATTGAGCTTGAGATTGTGCCGGGATTGTTAGCATATCGAGAAACTCGATAGCCAGGAATCATAAACACTTGACCATGTTCCGCAATACCCAACTATGAGCAGTCCCCTATTATTAGCATAACACTATTACGAGAACTGAAATTTAACTTGATTACGGGAATTGATTGCTTGGAACTCCCTCGTAACTGTAGAGCGACGTCCGATCGCATGTAATCAGCAGTAATAATGCATTATTATCGTACCTATCAGACGGGAAGATTAGATTTTAGAAGTCGTTCAAACCGAATTAAAAATTGTTTACTTCGAATAAATTATTTGTTAGGCAATGGTGTTTAAAGGTGGTGCCCAACAGCTTTGAACGATTGAAAAAAGATCAGAATAAAGTTCAGGTTCAGAGAAAGCTCACAGACAAACAACCGTGATCAAATTCTAGGTATAACGAATGACAGGAATAACGGTAACTAAAATATAACGGGATAAATAAATAAAAATAACATAATGAAATATATAATGCAATTAATAAAAATAAAATTGATAATAATTAATAAATTTTAATTTAAATTTAAAATAATAAAAATTAATAATAAAATATGAATAAATAACTGTAAAATAAAATATAAAGGTATAACAATATAATATAATGACAATCCTGAATGGATTCGCTCCAAGAAGGAAGAAAAACAGAAGAAAAAAAATGTTTCGAAAGACCAAATGAAAATATTAAAAAAATATATTAGGTAATCGATCGGAGTGTGTTCCTGGAGCTTTGAGGAGAGGTTATCTTTATTGATAGGACATTATTTTCTTCATTTTACTCCTTTCTCCTCTCTCATTAGAGTTCTCCTCGCAGTCAAAAACCCAAATTTTGTCTCATTTATTTACTGAATTACGCTAGGCTCTTGTCCCACGAAAATGGTCAACTAGGCGCCTATTTTAGAACCAAATAAAGGAGGCTAATTGAGGATAGTGAAAATGGAAACTCCGTCAAGTTGTGCGTCGAGTCGGCGGAAAGCGAAGGTAAAAAAGATGTTAGAAACTTTTTTTCCCACTCTCCCTCACCTCTTGTCCTTCGAACAAATAAAAAAAACTCCGCAGGTCTTCCTATCGGGTTTTTGCCCATTTTGTCATCGAGTTCATTCAACGTGGAGCGATCCTCAGGGTAGTAAGAACATCATTGTTGCCGAAGTGTCAGCAAGACCGTCTCATCCCAAGTTTTTTGCTCCTCTCTCTCGAGAGAGGTCAAAGTTCTTTAATACGGCACCTTTTCGATTTTTTTGACGAATCCTCCTCTTTTTTCTCTGTTATGGGCACAAAAGGTTGATATTTCTGTACACTTCGTATAACGAGCTTAGTTCTGTCAGTTGACTTTCTCGCAGCGGAACGGGATGTACTAAGCAGTTCAATAATAAGTTTATCGCTATTTTCCTCAAGATCACCTACTTCCGTACGGCTATTTGGCTGCAAGGAAACTTTTCCGATCGGAACCGTAGATCATCAAAACTTGCTGAGCGATAGTCACACTTAGCTTTGAGTACCATAACAAATTTAATTTGATCAATTAAAATTATTCAGCGAACCCCCCGGTTGTATGGCACGTGGCCAATAACATTCAAGACGTGCTTCACTCTTCAAAATACTTGAATATATTTAATAGATTCGGTAATCATTAAACAGAGAAACTACTTAATTAAACTGCAAATTCTTCCACAGGAGTTGGTTATTCCTCGGACCAGGAGCATCGAGAGTCATTCTAATCGATTCAGCGCCCATAATTTAGTCGAAAAAGATACCCCACACGCCTAGATCGCCCAAAATCTTGAAAATCCATTTTTTATAACACATTTTGACCCCCCATTCGGTCCGATCGGGATGGAACGTTTCGAGGACCAACTAAAGCCGAAAAATTCGCTGATCAAAATTTTAGATTTATTGCCACAAATAGCATAGTGGACGACTGAAAACCTAAACGCCAAATATTTGAATAATTTGGTGTGCTCGACTTTGAAAAGATATCTTTAGTAGGGAGAATTTATTGAAATTCAGGGATTAAGAAGAACACCCTGAATTGGGTGTTGATCAGGATCAACCTTCCGTCGTACCGCAAATCAATCTGATCATCGTTACTACGGTAAAACAGCCCTTGTTCCTTGCAAACTGCCGCAGGGATGGCATATTGCGAAGAGGACTCAAAGGCGATTCCCATTCTACGTGTTGACAAGCATTGATCCATCCTCGGACAGCGCCTGTTCATTATTGTCAAGAACGATCTGCTCTATTCCTTCAACAAAAGAGAATGCTGCTAGTCTGTTCGCTGATGACATCACTTTGTGCGTCAGGGGTTGTCAGCAGGCACCCACCACCTGACTGACCTTATCTCTGAGTGGTCTGTAGCTAATTCGCTTTGTCTAAATGAAGGCAAATTTAGTCCCTTCAGTTCAGCCTCGAAGGTAGTACCGTCTTTCCTGGGGCAATTACACTGATTCTCTCGTTTCCAGACTTGCCTCAGGCAGGCAGCCTCTGCTGATGTGACGACTGCGATAGTCAACAGTCCCTCCCAATTAGTCCATCGTGGAGAAATTTATCGATGTTTAATCAACTGCCAAAAAGAGTAAGAATCCAATGATCCATCTTTGTCACTAACTTGTTTTCGGACCTACACATATTTTGCCGGCTTTTTGGCAGCCTATACAGTGGCTTGTATAGGAAAAAACTCTGCAAATTCTTACACAGGGGTTGGTTATTCCTCGGACCAAGCGCATGGAGACTCATTTCTTCAACATGGGGGAAATGGGGAAACAGTGGGTGTTGCAGGTCCCAGACCCATTCCAATCGATTCAGGATCCAAAATTTTGTGGAAAATGATACCCCACACGCCCAGGTACCGGAAATCTGGAAAACACATATTCAAAATGGGTAATATATAGATTCCTCACTTCATTGGATTCAGCGTCCAAAATTTAGTGGAAAATGAGACCCCACTCGCCTAGATCGCCCAAAATCTCAAAAATCCATTATTCAAAAAACACATTTTGACCCCTACCGCGCCCAAATTTGGTCCGATCGGGCTGAAAAGTTTGGAGGACCCGTCTCGGCCGGGAACAGACCCCTGACCCAAATTTCAGATTTTTAGAAAATTTTCAACTACCAAAAACGGGGGGGGGGGGGGGTCAAAATGTGTCTTTTGAAAAATGGATTTTCGAGATTTTGGGGAGATGTTGGGGCGAGTAGGGTGTCATTTTCCACTAAATTTTGGACGCTGAATCCAATGAAACGGGTCCCACAACGATTGGCACCCACTGGAAGAAGTAATGGGTCAAATTGGGTATTTATTACCCATTTTGAATATGTGTTTTCGGGATTTCTGGTACCTAGGCGTGTGGGGTATCATTTTCCAATAAATTTTGGACGCTGAATTCAATGATGTGTGTCCCAGAACGATTGGCACCCACCGGAAGAAGTTATGGGTCAAAATGGGTATGTATCCACCCATTTTGTATGTGTCAGGATTTCTGGTGCCTAGGCGTGTGGGGTATCATTTTCCACTAAATTTTGGACCCTGAATCGATTGGAATGGGTCTGGGACCCGCCACACCCACTGTTTCCCCCATTCGAGGAATAACCAACCCGTGTGTAAGAATTTGCAGATTTTTTTTATCTAGACACCATGAAACGTCCAGAAAAAAATTTTGAGCCGAATCGGAGAGGTTGACCTTTTGCATGAAAACATAGGTTGATTATTCAAGGAATAACCAACCAAAATGATACACTTGTCACTAAGTGATAAGATAACTTGGCTGCTCGCTCTGCTCTGCCCATCCTGGGCTTCCTAGTTGGTTGCTTGCCCGGTCCTATCATGGAGTCTTACCGCAGGTACATCATGGTACCTATCTGATAGGAATATGTTTGTATATAGTCATTTTAAACAGCTTCAGTAGACAACGCAAGAAGATCGCTTTCGTGGAAGCACAAAAGAAGAATCCTACCCAGACCCTTATCAGTTTCTAGCTAAAAAGGGCGCAATTAGGTACGACATCACTGAGGGATATAGAATAATATGCAAATATGAAAAAGAACATGTTAAAGAGTAGGAATTTGACTTTTTTTTTGGTTCCTTTTCCCCGACGCGCTCTTTTCTTCAGAGTTCGTTCACTCCTTTGTTGTACTTTTTAATTTTCCGCCCTTATCCTGTTTTTCTTGAGAAGGTCTCTTGGGGGTGAACCTCGTTCCCAAGATCAAAGAAACAAGCTCTTCGAGGTAATCAAGGCTGGGGGTTGTGGGTGAGGACTGAAGAGGAAGAAAAAGTTGTTTGTGCCTGGGCTCTTGGGGCCAGATTGTTAACCGTCCTGGACTTTTGACAGTTGCCTTTTGTTCAACGGCGGGTCTGTTAAGGAGAAAAGGGAAGAAGGGAACGGAACCCGAGCACGTCAGAATGTGATCACTCTTATCACGCAGTGGTTTGCGCGGACCGAAAAATGTCAGAACGTTTAGTTACTCCCAATGAGTACCTAACCTGGGGCCTATTCCTAGAAACTCTTCACTCCTCACACTCCACTCTGCATGTGCAAACTCCCCACTCTACAAAAACTTATCGTTCCTAGAAAGTGCAGAGCGGTATGAATATGTAGAGTGGAATGAAGAGTCAAGGTTTGCAGAGTTTTTTGTGTTCTCCTCGGGTTTTGATCCTAGAAACTCTTCACAGTCATATGAAGAGTCAACACTGTGGGTTTCAAATGAAGATTCGTCATTTTTTTTAGAGTATCCAATGACTTTGCCAAATAGTTGAGTACTCATCCAAATATCATTTAGGAGATAATTTATAGTTAAAATATTATTTTGGATGGATTTTATTGGAAGAGGAGAATAATCCTTAAAACTTTTGATTGGTAATATGGACTTTTCTTGTTGCTAATAACAATATATTTTTACAAAAAAATTTTGTCAGGGACCCACTTTTGGCTTTACTTGGTCCTCAGAACTTTTCAGCCCAATCAGAGCAAATTTGGGAGGGAGAGGGTCAAAATGTGTATTTCGAAAAATGAATTTCGTTCGTCATCAAAACATGAAGCGCCATTGCAGTGTGGCGGTAGAAGTCTTCGAGTTTTGCTCGTTTAGGTGTCCTAAGCGCGAGGAAGGTTACAACATAATAGACACACAACAGCAACTCACTCTACATTTCGAGTAGAACAAGAAAGTAAGAGTGAAAGGTTTCTAGGACCAGGAAGTTCTCCTACTCTTCACAATTTTCAATGTGAAGAGTATGAGATGAAGAGTCGCAAAGCGTGAAGTGAAGAGTTTCTAGGAATAGGCCCCTGGTGCTCATAACGTGTTATGTTATTAGTTCGACGTTGTGACAATCTTTGAGAGGGCTTTCAAGAAGGTTTTTCGATGAGATCTAGAGAGAGACCACCTGCAAATGACCTTTACATAGCGCATCTCTAACCTATGAGTTCCTAGTTTGCATACAAACAGTTCACATGATGTTATTGTATGATTAAACTAATACACCAGTTCACATAATATTAGCATACGATTAGACTAACCCCGTTTTCAGCCAAGCTCACTCAGCTCAGGAATGGGCAGTTCCTCTGGTATCGTACTCATCAGTCAAAAGTCATGAGGTTCATAAAAATGTAGAATATTGTAAGCGTCAACTGTCGAGAAGAAATTTCGTATTTCATACAGAGGAAAATAATGTCGTCACTTTTACTATTATTTATCATGTTCCAAAATTTACTGATTGAAGGCGAGAGAAATCGCATTCATCTCGTGTTTGCTCAAGTTAAAATTCTCCTCACAGTCAGGATGGGGTATAAGTAACTTGTGATCGCCTGAATTAGCCATTTTTCTGGGGGATGGCGATTATTATAGGCCAGCTCTTTTCAGACTACGTTCGCAAGAAGAACCCCCCCCCCCCATATCACTGGGATCACTCGCTCGGACGAACCATCACGGTGAGACTGCACAGGAAAAAAAGCTACCAACATTACACATCAGATAGTGCTGAGTTGGGACGAGCTAACCACGAAACTGCAAGTCGTGTGAAAGTTGAAAGTTCTCCGCTATATTCTTCCCTCTTGGTAGATAAAAAAATGAAAATAAATTTTAAGTGGGATCCCTGAATCTGCAGGTTCAGGGATCCCCATGTGCCCTCCTTGTCATGAAATAAAATAAGGTGTTGATGTAATGCGCCAATAATAAGAAAAACGCTGCAAATTCTTACACAGGGGTTGGTTATTCGTCAGACCAGGCGCATGGAAACTTATTTAAAAACATGGGGGAAATGGGGAAAACAGTGGGTGCGGCGGGTCCCAGACCCATTCCAATCGATTCAAGATCCAAAATTTAGTGGAAAATGATACCCCACACGCCCAGGTACCAGAAATCTCGAAAACACATATTTAAAATGGGTAATATATACCCAATTTGACCCATAACTTCTTCCAGTGGGTGCCAATCGTCCTGGGACCCATTTCATTTGATTCAGCGTCCAAAATTTAGTGGAAAATGATACCCCACTCGCCTAGATCGCCCAAAATCTCGAAAATCCATTTTTCAAAAAACACATTTTGACCCCTACCCCGCCCATATTTGGTCCGATCGGGCTGAAAAGCTTGGAGGACCGTCCTAGGCCGGGAACAGACCCCTGACCCAAATTTCAGATTTTTAGAAAATTTTCTACTACCAAAAACGGCGTGGACGGCGGACGGACATTGACCTTTTTTGATCAAGACATCATGAAACGTCCAGAAAAAAATTTTGAGCCGAATCGGAGAGGTTGACCATTTGCATGAAAACATAGGTTGATTATTCAAGGAATAACCAACCAAAATCGTAGTATAGATAGTTGATGAGCTGAATCGCACCGAACTCGTGAACTTATGGTTTCAATCATATACAAATCGTGATTGCTGCAATATACATAAAGCACAATTGAATTAATACAGACGATACTCGCCATCTACACTTTCAAAACCACTTTAGTTATTTCCGTGTATTCTGTTTCGACGGGGTCGGGCACCAATGGATTCAATCGACGCAGTTTCATTAGGACAATGGCCCCTCCGCCCACCCAACTTGCCCCACACCCATTCACAGGATCATTTTAATGGGATAAAAGCTGATCAGGTTAACGTTGAACAATTGTGAGGGGAGAGAGCCAAGGGATATAGCTCTAATGAGATGTCTCTTTCGATAGATTAATCTAATTGATGTCGTATTTGGCCAACTTCTGACGCATTTATTTAGATACTGCGTTTTATTCCGTAAGTTTGGACGTTCAAGGTAGCCTGGGGACTGTGACTGCACCTGGTCCTTTTTCATTTGACTGCATGAAAATCATATTTCAGAATACCTACACGAACTATCCTCAGGCAAGCAGCCATCGGATCCCTTTAACCTTTCTGTGGGTTTGCAGCCGCACTCCATGCAACAGTTTTTTCTTCTAGGTTTGCGCGAAGAATAATTTTCTATTTTATTGAGGTATGATGACTTGTCGAAGGCCGGGGATAATGTGGGGAGTACCTAGTACCTTGTCTTATAGTCCAATCCCGGCCGAGGAAGCCAAAGTAAGTAGTATCATCGCAAAACAACGAGATGTCCTTCAGCCGAGGACGTCATGTATCGATTAGCAGTAGATAAGGGAACTTACGATGTAGTAATCGATTATTTATCAATCTGATATCGTTTAATGACAGTTGTCGACCGGTTCGTGGCCTGTCATCGGTTGAGGATTGATGTAGTTAAGCCACAAAGCATTGTACAAATGCTGTTCAGACATGCATATTGGAATCAATGATAAAAACCACACGAAATGATTTCATTTTTTTATCTCATGTGAGAGTTGTCGATAGTTAGTCACGGCCTGAAATTATTTAATAATATGCTCTGCAAAAATAAAAAATAACCACCTCAACCAACAAAGGCATTATTTAATATTCGGGTAAATCGGTATCCAGCCAGCAGCCAATATTTATGGTCCTCTTAACATGTTTCATTAGTGTGGTCATGGTTGAACCGAATTCGGTCCAAAAAAGTAACCAGCAGAGCCTAAATCATCAAAACGTCGCACTTCCAACACTTAACATCGCGGCGGATTGACAGTATAGGCCTCTGGGAAACCGATTAATTTTCCCTAATGGAATCAACAGTACTTAGGGCCGTAGGCTTTGTGTAGTGCCCCTGTCAAGAGCAGATGACCGATCCCATCGAAGGAGAGATAAGACAGAGGCCAATTCGTGTCGCTCGAGATTGGAGATGATGAAGCGAGTCGTCAAGCTCAATGGAGCGGACAGGTTATCAAAGAAAACGAAGCCATGCTCTAAAATTGATAGATTGGTGCGTAAAATTCATTTTTCTAGGCTCGTTTTCGCAAAACAATTTAGAATGCTCCAAGAATTAAATGAATATCTGTGAGACCGTGGGTTTGAACTGAAGAACTGTAACAGTTAATTGAACTTTTAATGACTGATCGAACAGATGTAAACGGATACAGAATTTTATGAGCAAGCGATACGAACGAACACGTTGGAGAACAGAACTGTAATAGCGAGGTTCCCTTGACGGCGGGTTACCCCCTTAGTTCACAGAACGAGCGAGCGCTGATGTCGGGTCATCTAGCGCGAGCAAAATGGTCCTACCCTGGTCGACCCAAACGGTGCGTAATTTGAACTGGCTGCTCCTTGGTATCTTTCAATCTAATAGGGAGGCCTGGCGCCAAACAATATCATTAAACTGTAACACCATGGTATAAAATGTCTGAAAAGTTTCATGAACATCTCTTCTCTATGATTTCGATATGTTCTGGTACCTAGGCGTGTAGAGTATCATTTCCAACTGAATTTCGGACGCTGAATCGATTGGAATGAGTCTTCGTGCTCCTGATCCGAGGAATAACCATCCCCTGTGAAAGAATTTTGCAGCGAATTTGGGCCAGCCCAGGCCATTCAATCAGGAATTATGAATGGGCTAACGGCTAGATCGCTCAGTACCAATGCTGCCCTGAAATGAAACCCCGACTTCAGGACCGCCTATGCTTGGTAACCACTAACCAAGCCTATTTACGATTGCGGGTGCTCTCACAAGCCAGACGGGACGAGGGTGTTCGAGGATTGACTCAGTTGAACAGGGTCAGCTCCTTCGAATTGGTTTCCTGTCGAAATTCTGTGAAGCTTATGACGGGCGCAGGTTGTTTGTGTTGGAAGGTGGACAAGAGGGAGGCCTTTCTAAGTTGTTATTGACTGGTTCTCGGACAATGTGGAGGAGGAAAGACCTAGTCGACCTTCCTTTCCCAAGTCCTCAAAAGACCTCCAGTTCGTTATAGACGAGGAAACTGACCTCTCAAAACTGCCACCACTCCTTCTGAAAAGGAGTCTTTTTGTCTTTCCATTCTCCCTCACCTCCATCTTCAGTAATAAGACGATAACGAAGGGCTGAATCATGCGGGTGGAACAAGTTCAGATGCTTCATGGCTTTATTTTATACTAGGCATCAATAATTACTTCGTAAAAAGCTTCTAATTATTGCTCAATAGTGTATTATTTTCGGCGATACTTTTTAGTACATTTTTTCCTACTGATTGTATCAATTCATTGTAAAAAATTGAAACAGACTCTGTTAATCTGAAATTAAAACACGTTGAAGACTTAACTTCGCTCTAGTCGGTTTAGTGCATACAATGAGGGAGAAAAACGCTGCAAATTCTTTCACACGGGTTGGTTATCCCTTGGACTTGGCGCATGGAGACTCATTTCATCAAACAGTGGGTGTGGCGGGTATCGGACCCATTCCAATCGATTCAGCGTCCAAAATTTAGTGGAAAATGATACCCCACACGCCTAGGTACAAGAAATCTCGAAAACTCATATTCAAAATGGGTAGATAAGTACCCATTTTAACCCATAACTTCTTCCGGTGGGTGCCAATTGTTCATGGACCCATTCCAATCGATACAGGGTCCAAAATTAACTTTTTTTAAATAAAAACAGTTTGATAATTCAAGGAATAACTAACTAAGATTCGTTTTCAATGTCAAAGTTCAGCCAAATAATAGTACATGAATAAAATTTTTTTTATAAAAACAACGTTTTTCATATGCACTTAAAAGTAGAAAATAATTTTCCTATGAGCCTGGCAGAATTTCTGAATAAATTGGTCACTTTATGGTAACAGACTTTATAACAATTTCCAATTCTTTTAAAACGAAAAACGTTGGGCGCATTTTGTATTATTATTATGAATGTTCATTTTCGAATCATATAAATATGAGATTTATATGAGGTAATACTGAACTACTGTTTATTTCTGACAATATATTAATTTTACAAATTATCTATGATAATTATTGATATAATTGAACATATGATTATATTATTTATAAATCACTAATTGTGATTGTAAATGAAACATTTTCATAATAACTTATGAAATATATTTAATTCATTTAAAGTGAAATTTTATTTCTGCAAAATTATGTAACAAATATTTGAAGAATTATTGTAGAAATCATGATTTTAATGTTCATTTATATGAAAAATTTTGAATTCGTTAATGATGATTAGTATTATTGCACATGATTATGTCAAATGATTTCTAATGTTCACAATTCAATTCCGTGAAACTGTATTAACTGAATATTATGTCTATTAACTGATTTAATATAAAAAAATTTCATTTTATAGAAATGTGAGCGTATTAGAAAGATCTTGATGTTTGAGTACATGCGCCCAACGTTTTTCGTTTTAAAAGAATTGGAAATTGTTATAAAGTCTGTTACCATAATGTGACCAATTTATTCAGAAATTCTGCCAGGCTCATAGGAAAATTATTTTCTACTTTTTAGTGCATATGAAAAACGTTTTTATAAAAAAATTTTTATTCATATACTATTATTTTCTACTTTTTAGTTTTGTTCGTTAGAAATTTGTAATCGTAAAATTTTATTGAAGAACCTCGATGAACAATGCAGATATTCCCCTCTATCATTAAATTATTTTATTTTATTGAAATTACTCAAGAAGCTCTTTAAATCATCATCAAAGTATTATAAGCTGTAAAGTTTCAGAACTATAGATTGCCGATAAATGGTCGAAATTTGAGTTGAAAGATTTCGCGGACAAACAGACAAACAAGAAAGCGGGTTAAGAAAAAAAAAGACGGATTAAGAATAACGTTTAAAAAAAAAAAAAAAAAGAGATTTGCTTGGTCAAATTCAATGCTTTCCAAGCTTCCTTGATGTACTACATCAACTCCATGGAGGGTCCAATTTGCATTATGTGGATAAACTGGATTTGAAATGAAACTGGGCTTTTGTGATCAAGTTTATGTGAGTTAACATAAGATACCTTTTAGTAGAAGAGTAAATTACCATCTTGCAGAAGAAGGTGATCATCCTGACTGTCCTGACAGAACCAATGTGCACTTTCACTTGAACAGATTTGAGCACTGAACCAGACGGGTTCTGGAACCTATATTCTCATAGTTTGTGCCCAACCCGCACTGAAATTCGCGAAAAAAAAAAAATAGAAAGATTAGGGAAAACCAGGTTAGTTTGGAGTACAGCACATCAACACAGTAGAAGCAAGGGAGATTGGAAGAAGACTGAACTGAAGTTTAAAAGAACCCCTGAGCAGGACCCTACCTTCAGGTTGTGGAGGGGAGAGTTCACACGGAATCATATCAGTTCTCAGAAAGACATATACTGTCAGGAGAGGCAAAAGGCTAGAAACCCAGTATTTCTAGTTATTTCATTCTTGGAACTCTGCTCATGACCATGCTCATTTGAAAACCTTCCCACGGCTGGGAAAATTAAAAAAACACCTGCTCCCATCAGAAACCAGGAACTGACACACAGGTGATGAGAGGAGAAGGACTGGACAAATTACAGAGGTATTAGTTCTCAGAAGAACTCACATCGTGTTGAGATGTCAAGAGACAGAGAACCCAGTGTTCCTAGTTAATTGGTTTTCCTTCTTGGAGTTATATCCCTGTCCTGACTCTTCTATTCACATTTGTGAACCTTCCAAGGGCTGGGAAAATTTTAAAAACCCTGCTCCCACCAAAAAACCAGAACTGTCACGAGACTGGACTGAATAAGTGTACACAGAATCAGTATTAGTTCTCAGAAGGACTCATATCATGTCGAGAAGTCAAGAGACAGAAAACCCAGTTCACCTAGTTAATTGGGTTTCCTTCCTGGAACTATATTCTTGTTCAGAGTCTGAGTCTGAGAAAATTTCAAAAACCCTGTTCCCACCAGAAAACCAGAACTGTCACAATGGAGGCCCGACTCAAACTTATAGGTGTACACAGAAATGACATCAGTTCTCATAAGGACTTGCATTTTGAGGTGAGGAAGAAAAGCTGAAGACCCAGTATTCCTAGTTCCATCTTGGAACTTCTGTTTTGTCTGTAGTCTAAACCTCTGGAGGGCTGAGAAAATAGAATAAACCCTTCTCCTCCATGAACTGTCACAATGGTGGTGAGGGGAGGAAGACTTGAACTAAATTAGTGTACACAGAAATGGTATCAGTTCTCAGGACATCTAATTTGTGGAGAGTCACAAGGCCAAAGACCCAGTATTCTAGTCTTTTGGTTCCTTCTAGGAACCTTGTTTCTGCCCAGACTCCTCTCTTCACATTTATAAGCCATTTGAGGGCTGGGAATGATTTTAAAATGCTGCAACATCTTTCACATGGGTTGTTCATTCCTCAGACCAGGTGCATGGAAACTCTTTTTTAAACATGGGGGAAATGGAAACTGTGGGTGTGGCAGGGCCCATACTGATCGATTCAGGGTCTACAATGTAGTGGAAAATGATACCCCACATGCCTAGATCGCCAAAAACTTCGAAAATTATTTTTTTGAAACACACATTTTGACCCCTACCCCGCCCAAATTTGGTCCGATCGGGCTGAAAAGTAAGGAGGACCATTCTAGGCCGGGAACAGACTCCTGACCCAAATTTCAGATTTTTAGAAAATTTTCTACTACCGAAAACGGCGCGGACAATGGACGGCGGACGGACATTGACCTTTTGGTTGGTTATTCCTTGAATAATCAACCTATGTTTTCATGATAATGGTCAACCTCTCCGATTCGGCTCAAAATTTTTTTCTGGACGTTTCATGATGTCCTGATCAAAAAAGGTCGATTTCCGTCCGCCGTACGCCGTCCATCGTCCGCGCCGTTTTTGGTAGTAGAAAATTTTCTAAAAATCTGAAATTTGGGTCAGGGGTCTGATCCCGGCCGAGACGGGTCCTCGAAACTTTTCAGCCCGATCGGACCAAATTTGGGGGTTGTAGGGGTCAAAATGTGTTTTTTGAAAAATGGATTTTCGAGTTTTTGGGCGATCTAGGCGAGTAGGGTGTCATTTTCCACTAAATTTTGGAGGCTGAATCCAATGAAACGGGTCCCAGAACGATCGGCACCCACTGGAAGAAGTAATGGGTCAAATTGGGTATTTATTACCCATTTTGAATATGTGTTTTCGAGATTTCCGGTACCTGGGCGTGTGGGGTATCATTTTCTACTAAATTCTGGATCCTGAATCGATTGGAATAGGTCTGGGACCCGCCGCACCCACTGTTATCCCCATTTCCCCCATGTTGAAAAAATGAGTCCCCATGCGCCTGGTCAGAGGAATAACCAACCCCTGTGTAAGAATTTGCAGCGTTTTTAATCTAGACACCATGAAACGTCCAGAAAAAAATTTTGAGCCGAATCGGAGAGGTTGATCATTTGCATGAAAACATAGGTTGATTATTCAAGGAATAACCGACCAAAATGGGTACTAGATACACATTTTGACCCATTAACTCTTCCAGTGGGTGCCAATCATTCTGGGACCCTTTTCATTGGATTCAGCGTTCAGAATTTGGTGGAAAATGAAACCCCACATGCCTAGATCGCCAAAAACTTCGAAAATTATTTTTTTGAAATACACATTTTGACCCCTACCCCGCCCAAATTTGGTCCGATCGGGCTGAAAAGTTTTGAGAACCGTTCTAGGCCGGGAACAGACCCCTGACCCAAATTTCAGATTTTTAGAAAATTTTCTACTACCGAAAACGGCGCGGACAATGGACGGCGGACGGACATTGACCTTTTTTGATCTAGACACCATGAAACGTCCAGAAAAAAATTTTGAGCCGAATCGGAGAGGTTTATTCAAGGAATAACCAACCAAAAGGAAATGGGACGGCTGAGCTGCTACTCAACAGGTACTTGCTCAAAATGGAGCGAGGGAGAGTTTGCGTGCGCGGGTTGCAGGTTAATCACCTGGGACGAGTGGCGGACTTCCCGGATTTTATTTAGGGGACTTCATCGGCAACGTTATACGAGACAAGCGCCAAAAATGAATTAAAGAGCTCCAACAGCCGTATTAGAAATGCTCTTAATGCTGTTACAAACTTAATATTTTAGTTCTAGCCCTTAGTAGTTCTTCTTTTTCAATGCGTTCAAATGAAATTCAAACGCTAAATCATTTGAATTCAATCAAAAGTTGAGGACTAGTGCTGAAGTGGAGCAAGGTGTCTCATGGGTAAGAAATTGGAGAACCAACCAGAACATGTCCAATCTCTAAAATAAACCAGCTTCCAGGCATGGCTACAACTTGGATGGGTAACTGCTGGTGAGTAACCTTCAACACTCGGCAACTTCTCTGAACTGCCGTTCTTCGCCTAGCAGCGCAGCGAGCGTTTCCACATCGATGCTATCCTTCAATAGGCATCAATATCCAAAAAAAGCATCGATTTGGGGAGGAGGTAAGGTAAGCCATAAGTTACTTTTTGCAGGTATTTCGAATAGAACGTGCTGAATGTGAAGATAAAGCCCAGCGGAAACGCGAGAAAAGAAGACGAATTGGACGATGAGAAGAACGGTGATAACGAACATACATTACAATATATTTTCTTTTTTGTTATTATTGTTTGGCACTTGTTCACCATTTCATGCTTTACATCGTTTCTAATTTTTTGAACTCCGCTGAAGAGCACAGTTTTTTAAGCTTATTCTTCGGTGGGCAACGGTATTTATTTGAGTCATGTTATATGTTTCAAATTTATATAATTCTATCTTTTTTATTCCCTTTTGGTTCGTGGTAAAATTTATGTTGTTGCCATTAAATGAATATTCGATTTGATTTGATTTGATATTCTCTAATATATTGAAAAGGCCAACAGACTCATCGTCATGCGTAAAATTGTAATTATCAAGTGGTTCGAACGTCAAAATAACGAAAACGATGTCTCGACCGAGAGAAAGGAGAAAAAATCTCTTCATACATAATTATGTAAGGATCAGGGATGGACGGTGCGATGAGTCGTAAGGGCTTTGCTACGCACATGCGCTTCAATAATACTACTATAACGACAACAATACAAAACTAAGCTAACTAACATCTGAAGAATTCAATGGGCTAACGCCAGAAGATATTGGAAGAATATCGTAGAAGATACATTCTCAAAGAAGGGAATTCACACAGGCGTCAGAGACCGAAGCGAAAATATACTCTAAGCCATTGTTTCTCATTTCCAGTCCCTTTTCACGTCACGATACATGGCGTGGCGGCTTTCCTCCACAGTCGAAGAGGAGTCACTTTTTTTTGTCGGGATAAGAAAGAGGAGAAAAAAAACGGAGCGAAATAAAGTGGGAAGAAGGGATAGAAACCTAACTGAATATTCATAACAAGTGCGCAATGTCAAGCTGACTTCAAGTGTTTAGATCAGGCACCTTTAAGTAAAGCAAAACACTCAGCAAAGTAGGAAACCAACTAAGAACTCATTCATGAATGTGAATTGGCGCTCTCTCTTTATTTTTCGGTGAAGAAAAGACATCATTGACCGCTTTGTGAGAAAGTAATTTGTAAAGGAAAGAAACAATTGGGGAATTCTGTTCACATTTTCTAGAGAAGATTAGTGCCCTGCAGAGAGCGCTGAAAAAAGAATTATGAATTAATAAAATGTGTTATAATTGAATCAGCGGTACACTCTGCGCATGCGCCAAGGTGAAGTCTTGTATTATTGAACGAGTACTAGAAGTGCTCTGTACGATACTCTCCACTCATTGTTATCCTCACAGTGGCCGTGTTATGTAATAAATAAATAAAATATGTATCATTGACTTCAGCGTGTACATTTGTATCAATCCGCTGCTGTACGGCTTTCTGTGGATTAATATTACTCCGGCATCCCTATTTAACATGGAGGCTAAAATCCAACATAGGTGACCCCCTCGTTATCAAACCCATACTATCGAATGGGGTCACACATCGATTCATGCCTGCCTACCAGGGACATCACCGTATTTCTGTAATACCTATCACTTTTACAGTTTATTTATTTATTTTAATCTTATTTCATATTTTTATTTATCTAGTTAAATTATTGCAAATTTGAATGCCATATTATGATCAAGGATAGGTAAGTAGTTCAGGTAGTATCGATTATTGGCCGTTTTCGATAGTATGGGTCTGATAACGCGGGTGCCACCTATACCGGAGTTTTACCGAATTTGAATGTTGGCGCGCAGGAAATTTCGCGTAAAAGTTGCATATTCAGGTGAGTGTGTTCGAGATATGGCTCCATAAGTGTCTGCATTTCGTATCAAGATTTGAAGGATACAAGGAGCATGTTAAACTCTATGCCAATGAAAGCTCAATCTGCTTACGATATCATTCCATTTTGTCTTTGAAGTATTGAAAAAGAACCTTTGTAGATACAGTTACGGTAGTAGGATTCCTTATAGGCCTTTTCGTCGTCTAGCTATCGCAGCCTTTTTGAGACTCTTTGAAGGTCACCTCCCCGTTGACAAGGGAGGGAAAAAGAGACAAATCGCAAGCTTCGTCCTGCGCCCACTACTCCTCTACGAGAAACGATATTATCAAGTAAAAGGCTTCATCCCTTTGTAAGCGGGTTGAAGCACTTTCCTATCGACCCATAATTCTGACTGAAGCACTGCTATTCAAACTCGGCACCCCTCCCCCCCCCTCCTCACGCGTTGCCGAGGGCAGGATTTCTGCAGGGGTTATCTTTCAGTCGGGTTGCTGTCCTCCGTACAGTTCTTTTCTAGCATTTGCACCTCCGCCTATCATTACTTCTGAACTATCCTACCTAAAATAGCTCTAATTTACGATTTATTTTGAGTCTCTCAAGTCTTCTATTCAGCGGCCCTGCGACGACACAAACCAAGATCGTCAATGATAATAGTACTTCCACTGCCTGCAAAAATGCATGCGTTCTGGAGAGCGTGGTGGTTTTCTTACTATCCCCAAAGGAATGCCATAACAGCGCTTATCCAGTGACCACGGTATTTGGGTAGCTTCGATGTTAACTGACAGTATTGTGATGTATTGGGGCCATCGTATCAATTTTCGACGCTGGCAAAATTGACGTTTTCCGGGAGCATACGATAGGTCGACACAAATCGACGATCGAAAACGAGCATGGCGCTTGTCGAACTCCTTAAAGTCTATTCTAACTAGTATATTATTTTGTTAATTGGCCTCATCCCGTCCTATTATAGATAAATTAATAAATAAAGTCTTCAGCTGCCTTTTGTTCGACTGCAGCGGTAGTCACATTGAATGGACGTCTATTTCTCGTTCTGTTTCAACTTTTACTCAGTATTCTCATATTTCCACTCAACAAACAGTTTTATCAATTTATCAACCATTTTTGTGGGTCTTTTTCTCCATCAACGCGTTTTAAATGGGAACCCCTCGCAAACAAAACTGATCAAAAGGAAACGATAGGTACAATGACAAATGAGGATTCAAACGTTTTTTTTGTTGAGTTTGGTCATGTTGTCACGAATCAATCACATCACCAAATCAACCTCTGGTAATTTTTTCTGAACCTCGAGAATAGGTTATTTCAGTATTTGGTCCTTTTCGAATTTATTGGAAGTGGCCGTGAATAGCAGACTGGTGATAGGCAGATATAACTGATTTTAACCAGAGGCCCCAGATAATACGATTCCCAAATCCTAACTCTGGTTTGATTAGTACCTATGACGGCTCATTCCATCAATAAATCAGGCGTATGTAAAGCAAAGCTCTGCGGAAACAGAATTAATGATAAGCAACCGTGGCGGTCAGCAGAGATCAAACATTTTCCCCGGCAACCACCTACTTCCATACCGCGAGCCTGCTCCCATCCTTTCATAATAATTAATTTGGACTGGAGTGAAGAGGGTTGGATATTGGGGTTTTATCTGAGAAGCTTCAAAGGGGAGTTTGGTAGTCAAAGGACTGTTTCTCGTTATTTACTCTGGGATAGTCCTCTCCAACTAAAGCTTGGAGGGTTTGCAAGTAGAAGCGGATGTAAAATGCTCAAAGCGCAAATGGCGACAGTTATCAGAGACAAGGGTAACTTCCTTCTCCCAGTAAAATGCCTAAAGAAATCTACAGAATAATACTAACGGCGACATAACGAACAATCGCAGAGAAAAATAGGAACTACACCCCACATAATTATTTATTACACAAGAGGAGGGAAGAAAGATGTTGAGAAACCTGCTATAACGACTTTTGGCAGCATCATTCTTGGAGTCCCTCAGTCACCAACTTCACGTAACTTTATAATCGGAATGTCAGATGAAGAATGTTAAAAAATTATTCAAAATCGTATTGGAGACGACAGAACCCAAAATCCGTAGATAGTCCCCAAGTTGTCATGGTAGCACTGGCGGTATTGAGGACTTTAGAGTATGGAAAATGGGATGAATGGGAAGAATGGTCTAGAACTGCGCAGAACCACTGGCATTTCATGAAACGGTAGTGACAGGTACAAAGCCTCTGTCACGGGGCTATCAGCCAGTAGCCCTTAAAGGAAGTAAGGGTCGTCAGGGCACTGACAAACCTGTATCATTCCAAACTGGTACAGCGGGTGGGAAGGAGCCCCTGGCCACAGAGGCAATGCTTCGGCAAAGCCTCACCGACCAGCCTCCCCAATTGAGGTAGGAAACTACGGTCCGAAATAATGGACCGTTCGCGGGGGTCGTGGTTGAGGCGCACCCTAGCCAGAGGGCTTCACCCTATGAAGGTGCCTATAATGGGTAGGCCTGTGCTGCATACATCCGTGCAGGATGTACCAATACAGGCCGGCTCTGGGAGTTGAGATGCAACACTCGGGAACCACTCTGCTTAAGTGGTAGTGCAAGCTAGAATGCACGGACTACCGCAAGTCGGTACTTGGGGGGAGTAGTTTACTACTCCCTATCCAAGCCCTGCTGAATGAAGGGACAATCATTCCAGTCTGTTCAGGCTGTATCCTCACTGCTTGCAGTGGGGGGGAGAAGCATAACCCGTGGGGTGAGCTCTCCTCATAATTGTGGCTCACTTCCTTGCATTGGGGTGAGAAACACATTGGACTCTGTCTAGAACTGCGGGACAAAACTGTCCCGGTGGCCTAGAATGGTGGGACACTTTGTCCCAATGGTCCATAACGGTGAGAGATGTTCTGCCCTATTTGTTCTAAATTGCTTAAGCCATCAAGGATTCAAAAAGGCAGGAGAGATGAACAGACAGAAAGGTGAATGTTAAATGTATCTGTGTTGGTAATAGAAAACAATAGATGAATGCACTGCCAAGCAGTTGAGCTCTTTTGTAGACGATCTCTTGCGATACACGAGAATTAGTAATCACATCAGACAGATAAAAACATTTATGTTCTTTTCAAATAGGCTCTGAACTGGTATTGAGGTACATGAAACCCAACTGTTTTATGTAGAAGTGATGTGAGGGCTTTCGATGCGCTGAAAAGGAATCTTACTTCCACATTCGCACTCAATAGCGTTTCCCCTTCACTTATGTTTACCGCTGAAGGAACGACCCGGGTTATTAGGCGCCTTATTGCCGTTTTATGTCGAAGGAAACCCAGCGACGATAAGAAAATAACTGTAAACGGCGGAATGAGTAGGATACACTGCCATGGTTGGCTGACGCAAAAAGGGTGTAACACCTTACCGCAAGCGTAATTTGTGGCGTTGAATGATAAACCGCGCTTGTTGACGGCTCGGGAAGTTATAGCTGGGTTTTGCTGCCTCGAAATACTTGATAGCTAAGGTTTCATGAGAGGCCTAGTGTGGATGAGAGCATTCACCAGCACAGAGAAATGATGATGGACAAGAGCGAAGGATCAAGTGTACAGACTAAATAGTGGGTCACGTCATTTCAAGAGGCGAACAAATATCAAAAGGAATATCGCCCTGCGTACTTGCTCAAGTGAATGTTTGACCTTATTCACCTACTCAACGATGTACTGCAATATCAGGAGGAATACATCATTTTCAACACACTTATCAGTCGAGTTCCTACTTAAGTTCTCAAAACGCACCAACATCACCCACTTTTTCCTACAAACCCAAGATTATTTACATCTTGCGTCGTTAGCAAGTTACAAGCACAAAGTTACTTTTCACGAGAAAACTTGAGAAGTTTTTGAAACTTGGCCCAACCGGAAGTGGAGAAAACTCACGATGGAAAGAAAAACCATCATTCGAGCCGAAATTGACTGAAATACCAGTACCTATTTCACGATAATTAAGACTTACACGGTAAAAGACTCGAAACCTGAAACTTTGGCTGAGTTGGTTCTAACTTTCATCGTTGGGATAGAATTCCATTTTATTTATTTTTTTTTTTTTTTGAAGTTCTACATTTTTCGAAAAATAATAATAACTTCCCCTTGGGGAATAAGCAAGGTGCCCACCAAATTTCCAAATCCGCTGCCAATATTGATTTCAAACTCCATCAACAAACATGATATGGTAACAATGATATCGAACTTATTAGCACAGCAGAGCATGGTCATGTTGTGAGACGAGAAAATAGCATAAAATTGTAAAAACAATGATTTTTCAGCGATAAGTCGAGGTATCTCTTATGAATTACATAGATGAGGGGAAAGATCGATTGTATTACAATCGATAGTTGCAACCTGTTTTTGAAACAATTGAATCGAATCAAGAACTAGGAGGCTCGATTAGAAGTAATGTTGCCTGTAGGCAATCGGAGGGGTGGGTACTGTAAGTTTGGCAGTTATCGAGGCGTTATCTCAAAAGGGTGGCGCGAGATGTCGTTTACAGTGTAATTTAAAATACTGAATTGATTTTGATGGGACCTGGGCCGATTGCCGCGCACCTATCGATTGTTGTCTGCTTTCTAAGGTGACCACTTAAGTACTACAACTTCATAGATGAAGGGGTTCTTAGTAATCCTACCTTTCGTGACTGTATTGTTTGTAATTGAAGAATTCAGATGAGTAAATTTTGCAAGACAGAGGCCCCTGTAAAAAAGGCAAATTACAGCATGTTATACCAATTGATGTCTTAAAAAAATGAAATTATTCATCATGACAGCAATATTTTAACTCTATTTTTATTTATACTGTTGGTACACGGGTGTATTACGGTAGTGTCTAACCGATCGGTCAAAACTGGAAGACATAATATTGGACTCGGTGGTTTCCAGGGAACGGCCTGGACCTTAATAACCTTCTGGACCGCCCCAGTGGCGGGAAAGTTTCAATCCGAGTTTAATTGGTGTCATACGATCGCCAGCTCTCTCAACCGGAGGGGGGGGGGGGTCCCTTGAAATTACATAGGACATGGTGTTTTGACTTTCCTCTCCCGGCACGAGGAAAAGAAACTAAGCTGCCGAGAGAACGAGTAGCGGAAATAAACCCTTTTCATCTGGCGGGGAAAAGACTCAATTGGATATATCGAACAATTCAGTCAAACTAGACTGCAAATGGAGTAGAGTTTACGCCAACTGCGCTATTCGATCTCAATCCTCTCTCGAACACGACATTTTGAAGTATTCATGCATGCAAATTTCTCGCCTTAGAAAAAACCATGCGTATTCGCTCCTTCATAATCGCATCTTTCCACTTTTGATAGCTGGTTTTTCTGATTTTGTGTTGAAAACAACACCAAACATGCATACTGCAGGCAGCTTATCGATTTGAGCACGGAGATGGCCTCATTGTGTCTTCGGCGATGCCCTTCGGGTCATGGTCACTCTGGTGGCATTTTAATTTAGTCCATCTTTCCACTTGGTTTGATGCAACTTAATGCCATTGTGGAGTCTGTTGGGAAGTCCGATGGCATGCTGGTCGACGTGGACCGGTGGTGGGAATTCTTGGATGGTGGGGAGCATACTCTAAAGCTTTTCGTGAATTCGCTGCTGAATGTGCTTCAGCACTGCTCCTTTCTGATCTACGCCGATGGCCTGCAATAGTACATCCCTGGCAAAGCCTAGCAAGTTGGCACGCCGTGGGTGATCACAGCGAGGCGTCGTTGTGCATGGCCTATGACATGATCGTGAATGTTTTGGAGAGCAAGGAGCTGTTGATAGGAAACAACGAAATTATGTCAACTATTGATGGGAATTCATTGACAGAAATTCGAATTAACAAGCAAGCAATGCCTTTTGTAAGGAATCTGTCGGTGCTTGGCATCTAGGGAACAGTGGGTTTGTCGTGGGGTGTGCAGGTCTCGCCTATATGCCTGTACCTGCTGAGGCGTCTGGCTGTGGACTTCCCTGAGTATACAGCTCGACAGAGACCTAACCCAGCTGCAACAGAGGGCGTTTAACGCTGCATTGCGCATTGTTTGTCGGTTGAGGATCTGCGAGCATGTCACACCTTCTTACGAAAAGCTAGGAATGCTAAAGATAAGAGAAATTTACAGAGTGTAAAGGGTACAGGCTCTAAGTACTTCGCTTTTAATATTTTGAAGTCCTCGACGCCTCGATATCTGTATTAACAGTTCAGTTGCGTTCGGACCTTCATCATAGGTCACCTTCTCTAGTATGTTGTACTTGGCACAGGCTACCACTCTTTTCAATGAAAATATGGCTCTTCACGATCTTAAAAGAAATTTCAGCCACTTTAGGAGCCATTAAGGAGCCCAATTAAATGGGAAGGTTACCAGGTCTAAGTTGAGTTGTGGTTGAAACGTATTTTTTTAGATATGTGATAGAAGAAATATTAATTAGTTAGATCTCAGATGTTGTAAATGTGAGTTTGTTGAGTGAAATATAACTGGATCAGCTGTGACTGCAAACGGATTGAGACTATTTGGAGGACCAGAGGGTCCTATTCTCACCCTGATTGATTAAATAAATCCTTTCAATCAATAAATCTTCTTTTAAAAATGTGAAAAAACCTCGTTCGATCAATAAAAATCATTCGATATCCTCCGAGTGTCAATGCCGAGTCACCGTACAACTTCTCATACGTACAAAGCGTCCCGTTTTCCCCCTGATTAATCGCCGGTTGTAACACAAACTTTTTCTCCTTGTCCCTCCGAATTAATTTATCGAAGTGTTTGAAAGGGGGAAAGGCTCGAGAACGATGTTGTCCCAAAGGTTTCGGACGTGATCGCTCGGACTAGAATAATAATGAGAATTTGTGGCCAATTTAAACAGGGATGGAAACTGAGGAACATTTACTGCGGACGAACGACTTCCATCAGTCTTCATTGAATAAGATTCAAGGTTCGAGACGCTCAACAATAATATTACTCTAGACTGCGGAGGTGCCGTTACTAGTCTCCTAAAGTTCCTAATATTATCTCGTCATATAGTACTGTCCCATACGATGATGCCCATAATAATCATCACAAAGCATCAAAAGGAAACAATATTACCTTTAATAACTGTCAGGGTTGGCAAAAGATCTGCAACGACACGATCGGAAAAAGTGGCCGAAAAAGCGACGAAATACAATGGCTAAAACTATTAGAACGCGAACGGAAACTACGCGTAAACCGATAAGGAGAAGCAAAGAGGACGCGAGATAACATGGCCGAGAACGGAGCATAGAGAAGATATTCGGCGAAACATGAAGAAGGGATTACTTTTACATCAATGTATCGATTACTACTGAAATATCGATTGTGATGTGGCCTGATCCGATTGGTGACCCGTGAAAGTGGGTATGGGTACCTACCTACATATCTCAAATGTAGGTTTTCTAGAATTGCGGAACCTAGGCGTTTTTCCACGCCGATTTTGGTAGTAGAAAATTTTCTAAAAATCTGAAATTTGGGTCAGGGGTCCGTTCCCGGCTTTAGTTGGTCCTCGAAACTTTTCAGCCCGATTAGACCAAATTTGGGCGGGGTAGGCGTCAAAATGTGTATTTTGAAAAATGGATTTTCGAGATTTTTGGCGATCTAGGCGTGAAGGGAATCATTTTCCACTAAACGTTGGACGCTGAATCGATTGGAATGAGTCTCCATGCTGCTGGACCTAGGAATAACCAAACTCTATGAAAGAATATGCAGCGTTTGAATATGAGTTTTCAAGATTTCTGGTACCTAAGCGTGTGGGGTATCATTTTCCACTAAATTTTGGACACTGAATCGATTAGAATGGGTCCGGGACACGCTACACCCACTGATTCCCCCATTTTCTCCATGTTGAAGAAATGAGTCTCCATGCGACTGGTCTAAGAAATAACCAACCCTGTGAAAGAATTTGCAGCGTTTTAATGTTTTACGTATGTTAATTATAGTGTCATTTCACAGGGAAAATCGAAATTCACGTGGGTACGATGGAACTACGACGAAGCTCGCGACATTTCTTCTGTATTTTGAGAACTATCAATATGTTATAATAGGCGGTATTCGTGATCTGAACTTCTTCTAGGTAAATTATTAAATATTACATCCCCGTAAATCTGATAGAAACAGATCTGCAGCTTTCCGAAAAGCTGTCCGAATTTTGACCGAGCAGCGGATCAGGGCTGGGAAGCCAAAGTCATCCTGTACATTGTTTATGGCCTCTTCCGTTGTCTTGGCCTCCATCTCTGAGTTTTCTTTTCGTCACCTAGTTTTTCATTTTGTCCTTCGTCTTCTAGGAGAAAAACTACGTTTTTTTTCGCAGTCCATTAACATTGTTCGTGACGACGATGAACTCCAACGAGCCCTTCATCCCCTGTAACTTATATATAGGACCCTTTGTTGAGTGCTTTAGGACCTGCCCACCGTTGCCACTGCTGACATCTTTTTTTTCTCTTCGTTGGCTCTACACACCCCTCTCATCTCTGGAAGCCGCTCCAACACTACTTATTCCCAACCACACGGCCCCTGTCGTCTCTTCGCTCTTTATTAAACCTCAGGTCCCCTTCGCCCTCTTCCACTTGAAGGACGCGTTTCCTTATTTATTTTCTCTCTCTCCCTCGCTCCTCACGCCACGCAGGACGTAATAAACTGCAACTCAATCAGCTCCTGCGTGATACTGCAACGCTTTGCTCACTCGCTCGAATTCCCTTGTGATGTCTCGTTTTGCTGAATGGAGTGTATACCTAACATGTAACACTCACATCGTCCAATTCTTCACGAACCGAATTTCCTCAACTTGGCAATGTATTAAGGGGAGACAGGCGTCGGTACAACGAATAAAACCATCTTCCTTCTACTGATTTCAATTTAAATTGCCGGCCTGCACTGAAATATCCTACCCTAGACAACAATTATTACTCTATAAGTGATTAGGGTAAGGAGTGTTAGGTTTTAGAAATAAATTTATACGAATATTAATAAACAAATACTAATACTAATTAGAAAATACACGAATAAATACACTTCTGGGTTTAGCGATAAATACGAATGAAATAAATAGACATTGAAACCATCGATATGGGTCCCATACGATAGGTGACCGCTGGATGTTTGTTAGGTGAAAATGAGTACCCAGTAACCTACTTCGAAAAAAATTTTCGAGATTTTTTGGTACTTATGCGTGTTGTATCATTTTCCCCTAAATATTGGACGCTGAATCGATTGAAATGAGTTCGGGGCAGTCTACCTTCATCAACAATCAATCTTTGTGGAAGAGTTTGCAGCGTTTCTGACATCAAAAAACGCATACTGTCGAATTTCGGTGTTAATCGGGGAGGTTAATCTCTGGCATGATTACATATGTTGATTATTCAACGGCCCAACTGAGAACCAGAGCCATTCTGATATCGTCGTTGGTTGCCTTATGCGAAAACAGCGTTGATCATTTTAGTTCTTTGTTGCCAGGGCCCCCGGGATGTGGCCTCGATTACTCTTTGGATCAATTTGGAGTTTATTTATAATATAATTACACATTTGATTGGACATTAATTGATTGGACGGTGTAATTCCACGATTCAACTCTGGTGAGCTGCTGATATTTCATGTACAGCCTGTTGAGACAGCAGGGAATAATTAGACCGCTTTACTGGAATGAACAAGGTGATCAGCGGGTTTCAAGTTTCTCATTTATTGTTGGTGTGATAATTCTACCATAATAATAAATACAGCTGCTGGGACGTTGAAGTGAATTTGAAACAATAATTCTCCATAAATGAGCCCGAGAAACCAGTTTCTGACAAGAGGTAATCTGTGAATAAGCCCAACAATAATTATTTCCCGGTGTTCTCTTTCTTCTTGACATTTTCTCAAAATGAAGTAAACGAGGAAGAAATTCGGGAGATACCGTCGTTGAAGAACACGACACAATAATAGGCGCTCGGGTAACGAGGTTAACGAACCCCAAAAACCCAACTTCCCCTTTTGCAAAAAAAAAAAAAAAAAAAAAAGTTGGAGAATACATCTTTTTATTTCTCTACACCTTACCTTATCATTATAGTTCAGAAACAAGAGCGTGAAAATTATCTGATGACATCCACCCGTAATTTCAGATACATCAAGAGTGTTGCGATGTAGCGAAGGAAATTTTTGGAGAAGAAGAACAGATGAACAGAAAGTGAAATTGAGAGGTTTCCTTGACGGTGGGTTACCCCCTTAGTTCACAAAACGAGCGAGCGCTGATGTTGGGTCATCTAGCGCGAGCAAAAAGGTCCTACCCTGGTCGACCCAAACGGCGGGTAATTTGAACTGGCTGCCCCTTGTTGGAGGCCTGGGGCCAAACAGTAACTAACACACATGTTGCCTGCAAAATGTCTGTGACCTACCGTATTCTTTAGTTGTCTTCTGTGCGGATCCCGTAATTTCAGATACATCGAGAGTGTTGCGATGTAGTGAAGGAAATTTTTGGAGGTGAATGAGGAAATTTCACACGTTTTTCGGTTGTTTGAATTCTCTACTCTCACGCTGCAACTACTTTTTGATAAAATTCAAAGAACCTCAGCCGAAGAAAAGACACAACCGCGTTGATGTAACATGACTGAAAATGAGATATCGTAGACATTTTGGCAAGATATCTCAAAACAATTTTTAATTCAAGCCTCAAATGAGTGTTTTGTAATAACAATCGCACCAGGAAAGGTACTTGAAGTTAATTTTTTACTTCTTAACAGGTACTCTTGGAGGAGTTTCTTTGGGAGGGGTTTCTCATTCCTTCTCAAGGAGAATACTAAATAAATGAAATCGGTCTGGCTGATACAACTTCGTCTTTAATAATCTTTACCGGGCTCGTCTCCCCCTTTTCCCTTGAAGGAATTCTTTGATGTCATCTTCCTTCGGAACAAGGCACAATAGTCATAATGACTTCCATTTGCTTGAAGTCATTACGAGTTGTATAATTAAGAGAAGTGCCCGGTTTCATTCTTTAAAAAGTGAAGCCATCGCTTTTTCTGAATTCTACGTCTCTGAGAATGCTCACTTCACAAAGGTCTTTCCCAACCCTCCGGGCACTTGCAAACTACTTATTGTTATGCCTAATGTCCCACGAAAATAATTTTTCTTGTGTTTTCCTGGAAATAATCCGTTACAATTGAAGCTAAATGCAAGGGGATAGAAGAACAAGGCGGTAATGAAGGAATAAGGGTGGGGTCTTTCTTCTAGAGAGGGTTTAATACCACTTTTTTATACATTGTAGTTGACTTCACACGGTAACTAATTCAAATATTAATTAGTCTGTGTTAATTGCTACTCTGTATCGCTCAAACCGTTATAATTGCCCCTGCTAGTTTATTCAAGGACTAACCTCTTGGTGCAGCGTGATAGCCCATAGAGGAGGGGGTTGGCAATCTCCACTGCCCAGAAAAAAATATTTTTAGGGGCTTTTCATCAGGACATACTACAGGGAGCATTTCCCACAGAATGCTTCAAGTTGTTCATTGTAACTGTGGGACCGTGGGTTGGAACTGAAGAACTTTTAACAGTTAATTGAACTTTTAATGACTGAAGCAAACGGATACAGATTTTATGAACAGCGAGACAAACACGTCGTAAGAACAGATGAACAGAAAGTGAAATTGAGAGGTTTCCTTGACGGCGGGTTACCCCCTTAGTTCACAGAACGAGCGAGCGCTGATGTTGGGTCATCTAGCGCGAGCAAAAAGGTCCTACCCTGGTCGACCCAAACGGCGGGTAATTTGAACTGGCTGCTCCTTGTTGGAGGCCTGGGGCCAAACAGTAACTAACACACATGTTGCCTGCTCAAGACGAGACCTATCAAACTCCTGTAGTGCTGCTAGTGGTGGTTGTCCACCACACTACAAACAGGGGTCTTGTGTTGTCTATGAAATGAACCAGCCCTGGATTTCCTTTCCAAACTCCAATTAGAGAGCTTTCACATTTAGAACATTACAGATTTATAAACTAAAAAATAAACTTCCTCAGAACTCAGGCAACCTCAAACATGATTTGGATAATAGAAGTTCCTTCGCTAGCTCTATTTCTATCGACCCTGTATTTCTGTCGGCGGATCAAAGATTCCCACAAGTGACCAGACACCCCAATATGACATGGCAAATGAGAAACCACTGCGACCAAGCTACCGGCTTCACCAAATAAACGTTTTCAAACTCCGTTCATTTTTTTCAGGCGTGACGAGATCTCTCTCGCTTTCAATGGTCGTGGCCCCTTCCCGACGAGAGCTTTTCACTTTGACTTTACACTGATCATTATAAACGAGGGAATTTTTCCGAGTGGATTGCTTTTTTTTGCGCAAGGGGATCATCCCCCCCACCCTTAATCTTCAGCGTGAGGCTGAAGGCACGAGTGCACAGAGTGAAGGTTTCTGGATTAAGGGGAGGGGGATCAAATTATCCAACGAGTATTCTCCACCGCTCTCCCCACCACAGCTTTCCTGTGACACAACATCATCGAGAGCATGAGACAAACTCCCCCAGTCAGCTCGCCCCAGAGTATTGCCAGCCCATATTGCTGTGGAACCTCTCACCCATCACATCAATCATAATATTCACTCTGAATTTTTCATTCTTTTTTATTGCATCGAGTAAATTTTTCAACATTTGCCCTCACACGGCCCCTCGTTTGTACAATAATGGGTCCAATTTGGATCAGCTTCGTTGAAACATACCAAAACTGATTTTGAAAAAAATCTATGGATCCCCGCATCCAGGGTTTTGGGATGAAATATGTGGGTAAAATATTTGAAATTTCGGGGGAAATCGGTGAGAGGCCCTCCATGGCCTCAGACATGATTTTGGTTGGTTATTCCTTAAATTATCAACCACTATCAGGGCTACACCCCATCATTTGCAAACATTTATTTCAATATAAACTTGTTTATTCTCGGTGGTTTGGAGGAAATGTCCTCGACTCTAAAGCTCACTTTCCCAAGCTTAATTTTGATCTGGTTTCCATAATGCATGGAGAAAGTACTTGAATGTCTGAGGGGGTTTCTCGCCCTTTTAGATCACGCCACACAAAAATCTGTTCCGGAGGTGGTTGAATCACTTATTCAATTTTCAGCTCTTGAAGAGGCTGTAACTAAATCGCCTCATGAGACGCTGTAGAGACATTTTTATTTGAGTAGCTTTTATAACGTTCTTGACAATTTTCTGCCGTCATTTCATAGTCTGAATACTTCAAACAGGACGATTGAATGAGCAGAAATGGAATATTCTCCGATACATGGCCCCATGAAGCTTTGCTACCTTTTGATGTAATGAAGTCCTTTTTCATCATCAATAATTCATATATGTCCTCTGCTCGTTCCGAGTTTCAAATCCAACTCCCAATCAGCCATTCAATTATCTAGGGAACATGGTAGACAAAACTCCTCTCGAGCTAACAGAGTGTGTTCTGCTCCGGCTTCAGAGGATGGTCGCTTTGCATTTTCTCCGCATATGACATCGCATGACTAATTCATCTGTGGAAAGAGATTGGTTGAGACGGTTTCAACAGTTGTCTGTGCTGGCTGTTCGCTACCAACTGATTATCATAACTCTCTTCAAGCTGAATGAGTAGAAGGACTTCTCTAACATCATCCCGACTATACTCGACCCGCGGCATCAGAGCTCGAATGAGCGTTATTATCTTTTGATCATGACTAAGTGGTTTGATATGAGAATGAGCTCAAGAGACTGGGAGCGCGTATGTTCTGGAGACATTGGAGCTAGGTTGATCCTTGACTGATTTTCAGTGCTGCATGGTAAGCCTTTTTACTCAGAATTCTAAAGGGCATGTTGCCAGTAGTAAGCACTTTCCAATGTAACAAAGTATAATTATATTATTTTGGGAAAAAATGTCAGTTACACATTTCCTTCAAAATAGGTAAGTACATACTCAGGAAATCTCAAAGATAACCTCTCCCACACGAGCAAGATCTACCATGAATAATAAAAACAATTAGGAAATCTGGATTACTGTGTTGGCAATTTGGTGAGGCCGCGTCTCTGGTATAAAGCCACAGGGTTAATCCACAGGGAAAATTAAACCAAAAATACATCCAAAATTGTTTGGCTGATCCGTACATTCAGGAGTAAATTGGTTTTTGGTTTGGTATTCCTAGAATAATGCAAAATGTCTATCCGCCGGCGCCGTCCGTGCGTTTTTTTCAGTAGACAATTTTCTAAAAATCTGAAATAATGGACAGGGTCTTTTTTCCGGCTCTAGTCCCTCGAAGCCTTTCAGCACTATCGACCGGATTCGGGGGAGGCATGGGTAAACATGTGTTTTTTAAAAAATTGGATTTACGAAATTTTTGGCGATCTAGGCGTATGGGGTATTATTTTCCACTAAATTTTTTGCGCTGAATCCACTGAGATGAGTCTTGGACTGATTAGCATACACTGGTATGGGTCCAAAAGGGCACCAACATACCTATTTCGAAAGTGGGGATTCGAGATTTTCGGGTACCTAGGCTCGTTTTCCACTAAACGTTGGACGCTGAATCGATTAGAATTAGTCACTGTTTCCCCCTAACTATCCATTGTGGAAGAACTTGCACCGTTATCATTCATTCATACGTTGTTAGGTCGTTGAGCACATGAAAGTTGTAGTTCCTCTGCTGTCCGGTGATCGTATCAAACTCATCGTCACCATCTTTTCTCAAAGCATATTGAATCTCTCGAACGGAAAGAATAAACCTACTAAGGTGGCTCTTACGATCGCAATACACTCAACAAATTGTTCATTCCCTTAGAAGAACCTTCGCTTAATAATTTCCGTCTTTACGATCCCCTCTGCCAATATTGACATCGGTGAAGTCAAGCCGTTTCGAGTAAACTCGCTCTCGGATGAAGTTGAAGGTTGGGGCTAACTTCTAGCGTGAAACTTGGTTATCTATTAGTTTCCACTGAGAGTTTCCACGATGCTTCTAACTGTAGGCTGTGCACTTACCTGCTCCAACTCACCCTAGCCTAAGTAATCAACCGAGAAACGGAACAGCAACTCGGAAAATGAGTACCTACAGTGGAACTTGTACACACTCAAAACGCACGGTTCCCGAGATATATTAAACAACCAGATCCTGTTGTAGTTTTAAACTACCTATGCTTTCTACAAGTGTTTGAAGAGAGATTTCTGATGTCTCAGAGAAAAATTACTTTAGAGCATTGTCAAGCGAGAATAATCATGTCTGAACTTTTCATCGAAATAACCTGTTTCTGGTTATATTTCAATCTGTTAAAACCGACTATCCTCTCGCTAGTTCAGGTGAATTGAATATTCTCTCTCATCAAAAAGACTAATCACTGGTCGATGGTAGATTATAGAGACATGAAAGGGCGTGTGCAGTTTGTTTTGATCAACCTCAACCTATGTAATCATGCCTATGCTCATGGGATGGTATACCCCTGCGATTGACCCCCAAACGTTGAGTAAAAATGTCAAAATTGACGATATGCGTTTCATGAAATGTAGATCTACATTGCGAAAGATCTGAAATTTCGGTCGGAGACCTATGTCCGGCTCTAGTTGGTTCTCAAAACTTTTCAACCCGATCGGACCAAATTTGGAAGTGGTAAGGGTCAAAACGTGTTTTTTGAAAAATATATTTTCGAGATTTTTGGCGATCTAGGTGAGTGGGGTACCATTTTCCACTAAATTTTGGACGCTGAATCCTATGAAATTGGTTCCGGAACGATTGGCGCCCACCAGAAGTGGTTATGGGTCAAAATGGGTATCTATCTATCCATTTTGAATATGTGTTTTCGAGATTTCTGGTACCTATGCGTGTGCGGAATCTTCTTCCACTGAATTTCGGACCCTGAATCGGTTTGAATGGGTTTGGAACCCTCCACACCCACTGTTTTTCCATTTTCCCCATGTTGAAGAAATGAGTCTCCACGCGCCTGGTCCGAGGAATAACCAGCCCCTGTGAAAGAATTTGCGTTTTTGAATAGTTGATTTTCGAAATTTTTGGGTAACCAGGCGTGTGTGGTATCATTTTCCACTATACGTTGGACGCTGGACTTATTAGAATGAGTCCGGGATACTCCACTCCTGCTCCAACGAATAATTACCCATCGTGGAAGAATTTGCAGTGTTTTTTGTTGATGTGATTTATGCAGATGTCAAACTCAGCGCCTTCTTAATTTTCTCAAAGCAACGGATGGCACTGCTTTTCCAACCTAACATCTAACAAAAACGTGTTCTTCCTCTTTGCTTCTACTTTGTTTTTTAAAAAATAATTCCTTGCCCCATACTGAAGGTGTCATTAATGGTTGGGGCTTCTCCTTGGCGAGAGGTAGCGAAGGGATGCATGCTACGTGAGGATTCCTCTCAGGTTGATGAATAATGGAAGAGGTTTAGACGGTCGCCATTGACTCGAATTCAACGCTAACGACGAACCTACGTTCGCGCTGCTTCATTAAAGAACCGTCTTTCATTGAACCAGAAAGCTCTTGACAGCATGCCTCAAACGGAGGGCGACCGAACCGAAAACCAATAAAAACGTACCGCAAAGGTACCACGAGGAATTATTTTCAACGACTACTAGCTGTCTCTTGAAATCTCGAATATTCTAGTGACGGGACGAAGCTCGTACAACTTTATTCGAGTTCTAAGATTTCACCTATTCCAAAAGATTTCGCTCATTTCCTGTTGAATTCGTACCAGGAGGTTCGTATAATTTATGAGTTTGAGCGAGTTGGTTCTCCCTAAAGAATCCCCAATCTTGCGTGAACCTTAACCTTCATCAAGAGTAAGAAGAAGAACAAGGATTGTTGTGCTTTCAATCAATTTAAAACGCGAATCAATGTGTTATAAAAGGACCGCGAACAGCCCGAAATATGGTTTGGTATTCTTTGCTCTATTATGTAACTCTGAGTTGATTTGGGTGTCTATTGGATCGCAGTACGGTCATGCGGGCATATGCTGAACGTTTATTTAACTGCTTAATACGTTGATATTGTGCCCATCAGCCCTATAGGGGAAAACATTATTATGGGAATGGAATAAAATGAAATGAAGTAAATGGAAATAGAATATATTCGCGATTTGCATGTCAGATCCGCACTCCTCACCTAATAGGACGAAGTTGTAGTTAGTTAGAATCAACAGAATATGAGCTCGTTCAATTTGTATTAGGGTACTGCTCCGTGCGAGATTTATTCTGCGGAGCATTTGAAATTTGATGACTCTGGGGTAAAAAATATTCATGGCTTCATTGTTTTGACTCATCTACACGCCTGCAAAAAAGGTCTTAGCGAACACCAGCGATGTCAAAGTGGTAAATGCTACATGAATTCTTAATGCTATCTGCAGCCTGACTTAAATACGCAAATTATTCCACAACGGTTTATTATTCCTTGGGGCTAGAATAGTGGGAAATAAGCAAGTGTAAAGTGTCCCGGAATCGTTTAAATTAATTCAGCGATCAAAATTTAGTAAAAAATAGTATCCTTTACGCCTAGGTACCCATAAATCTGGAAAAACCACTTTCAAAATACGTAAGTAGGTATTTTGACCCATACCCACCTATAGAGGGCGCAATCGGTATTGGATCCATCTCAATGGATTCAGCGGCTTTAATTTAGCCGAAAATTATACTGCACATGCAGAGTTTCCAAAAAGCCCCGAAAATTGAGTTTCAAAGAACGCATTTCACAATTTCAGATTTTTAGAAAATTTTCCAGTATCCCGACTTCTGGTGGACGAACATTTGGCCTATTTTGATCTAGACATCATGAAACGTATACTGTCAAATTTCGGGGCCAATCGGAGATGTTGAACACTTGATTACATCGGCTAATTATTCCATGAATAATCAGAAGATAATGAGAATGGAAATAAAGAGATCGATTTAACACAGAATTATTACAAAATATTATTACGGTATTTTCACGAAATATACGTAGTTTGCAAGAAGAATTTGATGTCGAATATCAGTCATCTTGCAACGCTTTAATATTTTGTTGCCTCGGAGCAATGAAAGCTCTCAATAATTTCGTATATTTCTCCAACTTCTGAACCAGTAACGTTTACCATTATCCGATATTACATTTGCACGTCGCTAAGGGCCAAATTTGAGAGTTTTTCGCGCCAATAATCAGAGTAACATGTTAGTATTTCCTGAAATAATGGCTTGAAAATTCAGAGAAAAAATTGAACCTACTAGGAGCTTGCATAATAGTATTTCAGTGAAAAACAAATTTTATCAGGAAGCAGAAAATGTAAAATTGCAAAAGAAGTTGAAAAATAATTACGTTTTTTGGCGAAATTCCTATCTAATTTTGGTATTTTTGTTTTGAAATTATAAGAAATCATTTTTATATCTATCATAAAGCAAGAGTGTGAAGAGGTTCATCGAATTTCATTTCGTGAATATGCTTCGATGCGCAGTTCTAAGCGCCTGCATACTTCCGTATAAATACAATGGAGGCAATGTCTTATCATATCGAGTAGTTTGATGAAACATAGGTATCAGGAGATTTAGCAGTTGGGGACTTACTGCTTGGACTCTAGCGCAATTGATTTTGCTGCTTTTCAAGTCCAAGAAGGCTGACCAAATAAAATTTTGAAACAGTAAATAAATATATATGTAGGCGCCTGGCTACTCGCGCAATGTCACAGGGCTATCAGTGAGATCGTCAGCGATGCGCCCTGGGTGGACGAGTGGGAGAAAAGGAGTTGTGAGGGGGGTACGTTCATCCCCTTGGCGTGTACCTTTTCTTCGGGAGTCCGCATCGAGTCACCGACCAGGGAACTTCGCAGTCTTGTGCCATTCGTTTTGCCATCTATTCCTGACATTCTTTATTTAGTTATTTCAACACTGTTTCCAATATAATTAGTTCATTTAAGTCATCGTGTTTATCAATCGCCATGGACCCTTATCGGGAGGAAGGTGAATTGATTGATGAAGAGGAAGAGTACCGGGAAAGGGCAGTTCCCGCTACAACATCAGAAGTGGGATGTGGGATTCATCCCCCATCTCCCATTCCCGCTACAACATCAGAAGTGGGATGCGGGATTCATCCCCCACCTCCCATTCCCGCTACAACATCAGAAGTGGGATTCACACCCCACCTTCCACATCAAGAATATTCGCAGAATGATCCCAGGTACGAGAATTTTCATTATGATGACGCCCGCGATCGAAGTTTTCGATCAGAACGCAGAAACACTTGGCAAGAGTTGGCTCAAGAGCAACTACGTACGATGCAACGATTCGTCGATGTTACTGAAAAGGCTTTTGGGGCCGTGAGAGGTCCCCCATCTGCCCACGTCCGACTACCTGAGTAGACGCGGTCGACCTATTTATGACCGAGTCCCCCCTTGCAGGAGGAAAACTTCTCATGTGTTTGGGAAACGCATTGAGAGGTGCGGCCGCCCAATGGCTAATCCAAGTTACAAAAGAACCTCTCTTGGAATGAATTCAAAGAGAGTTTTTTAGCTCAATTTTTAGCTAAATAGGATGCTAATGAGACGCCTGCTTCAGTATTGTACAAAATTATGGAGAGCCAACCCACAGATGGCGAAAATTTTGTTTCTTATGCAAATAAAATTATCTCGACTCTCAATTCGAAACTTCATGGCATGAGCGTAGAGGAGATTGTTTTATTTTATGTGTGTTTGGCACACATGGCAAAGTTCCATACATGGAAGATGTCAGAACCAAACAGAAGTTGATTCAGGAGTTAAGGGCCGTAGCCACTCCTTTCAAACGCCCCAATATTTCACAAGGGGATTCTGGGAACGCTGTGAAGAAAATGAAGTTTTCTCATGTGCCTCAACCATCTGGGTCCGGAGTAATGTCACCTTCAGGCTCATCATCACAGAATTCGACACATTTCAAGACACCAGTGGGAAGACATATCACTCATCCAACCAAGTTTATGAAGGATTCATCTTCTGGGAATCTCAGATCCGACATCAGCTGCTACAATTGGATGCGGCCAGGACATTTGCATCCAAATGCCCACTGAAGACATCAGAGAAGAAGGATGAGATGGCAACCGGAGAAAAGCGAGTTGGCCTCTGTCTGGCCAATCCCATGGACCACCTTGATCACAGGGGTGAGCGTATCCGTTATCAATTTGATAGTTTCTCTTTGTGCTCTCTCTCTTGGGTTTAAGAACAAGTGCAAGGTTTGAGGGAACCAGATTTGAAAATGTTGTCACTTTATGTGGATTAGGGGATCAATAGGTAATTGACCTGTACTAGTCAATTACGTTTCCCAGTTGTTATCAATGGGTTTACATTGAAGATTTTGTTCCATCTGGTTCCAGACAATTTTTTAAGTGTTCCTGTCATTGTTGGGCGTGAGATTCTTTCACAGAATGTCCAAGTAACTCTCACAAAAAATGAATGTATTCTGACTAAAGTCAAGAGTAGAACCCAAGAGAGTGCAATTGATTGTCTAGCCAATACTTGTACTGTTCAGCATTCTCATCCTAGTTCTACTGTTGCTCTGCAGAATTGCTCATGTTTTCAGAAAAAGAGATTTCAGTGATCCGAGTATTCTTGAGTCAGATGGCTCTCTCCTGGATGACGATGACGAGTCCTTGTTTTCTGCACTTTGTGAGACTAATCCAATCAACATAGCGTGTTTGCATTCCAAAAATCGTTATGATTCAATTAAAACCGACATCCCAGAGAATGATAGGTTGAAACTCATTTCAATTTTGCAAAAAATTGAGCCATTCATTATTAAAGGAATTCCAGGAAGACTGGTCAATTTACCATCCGGTTAAAAGACCATTGAAACCTTATACAACCATTATTGGTTTGAGCATATGACAAAGTTCACTTGAAAATTTGTGGAGAACTGCCTCACCTGTAGGGTGAATAAGTCAGATTCTGGTGCAAGGCAAATCCAGTTGCATCCCATTCCTAAGACTGCTGTTCCATGGCACTGTCCATTTGGACATCTCTGGAAAGCTTAGTGGAAAGAACGATGCAAAGGAGTACCTGTTTGTTTTTGTAAATGCATTTACCAAATACACCTTGCTGATACATACCAAGAAACTGAATGCTGCGAATGCTATTCGTGCTTTGACCAATGTGATTAATTTGTTTGGACCTCCATCCTCGCTAATTGTCGATCAAGGCAGATCTTTTGCCAACAAGAATTTCAAAGACTTTTGCACTCAGTCCCATATTGGGTTGCATTTCATTGCAACAGGAGCCAGTAGGGCCAATGGGCAGGTTGAGCGTCAGATGAAGGTCTTGAAAGACATGTTAACTGTAGCTGAGTCTGATGATAGCAAATCATGGCAACAGGTGATTGGTGAGGTGCAGTTAGCTATCAACACTGCTCCTCATCGTGTAACCAAATGTTACCCCATGGAATTTATGTTCGGGATAGTGTCACGCCCTAGGGATCTCGTCATCGCGGGAGAGGCTGTCACTGGTGTTCCGGAAGTGACACTGGAGCAAGCTAGAGCACAGGCTAGTCGAGAGATGGAGAAGAGCGCTGAGTACAATAAGGCTAAGTTTGACAAGGGTAAAGCCAAAGTTGTTCCATTGGCTGTTGGAGATTTAGTACTTCTCAAAAACGAAGAACGCAATCAGACCAAACTTGATCCTAAGTATAAAGGACCTTTTAAAATTTTAAAAATTCTTCCAAATGACAGATACGAAATAGTGTCTAGCGATGGTCGCAGGACCTACAAATATCCTCATGACCGTATTCGTCGATTGCCAGATCCGGCAGAAAGTTGCCCATCACTAGTCCTTAGTGAAGACGAGGCAGAACTTAATGATTAATGCGTGCTCTTTGCACCAATTGTCTTGTGTACAAACAAGGTGTTGATTTGTCACAGTAGCCACACAATAATCGTTAAATGAGTGGAGTCACGATTTCAGGCAGTATTGGGTTGCTTGGGATGCGGATATGAGGAGTCTCGAACAGGATGCCTCGCGTAGCCTTAGAAACATGGTCTCGAGTGTAAGCTCAGTGAGGTGGCTTCGAGCAGTTTGCTCAGTGCGGAGCGTACCTCGAGCAGAAATACACTCAGTAGGGGACAGGTTTCTGGCTCAGATTGTGATGGCCCTGTTCAGTATGGGACAGCATATCCTCATCAGCAGTGCTTCCTAGTCTGTTATCGAGTATGTCTCTGAGATGTACAGCTTATGTAGGTACTGTTTATGGCCTCTGTTGCCAGGTGGTAGTGACAAATTAACTGCTCTGCTAAAGCTTAATGTCCATTTTGCCAGTCAGTATGATCTAAAATGGTCTGCTATTGTTTATGAAATGTGGTCTTCCCCACATCCTATCCTTGGTTGGAGCAGATTGCTCCATGTTTGCTTTAACAGCAATTCATGAGTAGGGCGCGCTGGAGCTCTTGATGAGAACTGACCACACCTGGTTTGGCTTGGTTTCTTCCAGCTACTGACGTCGAGGACGACGGTGCCGTCAGGATGGCCGTGTAGGCGCCTGGCTACTCGCGCAATGTCACAGGGCTATCAGTGAGATCGTCAGCGATGCGCCCTGGGTGGACGAGTGGGAGAAAAGGAGTTGTGAGGGGGGTACGTTCATCCCCTTGGCGTGTACCTTTTCTTCGGGAGTCCGCATCGAGTCACCGACCAGGGAACTTCGCAGTCTTGTGCCATTCGTTTTGCCATCTATTCCTGACATTCTTTATTTAGTTATTTCAACACTGTTTCCAATATAATTAGTTCATTTAAGTCATCGTGTTTATCAATCGCCATGGACCCTTATCGGGAGGAAGGTGAATTGATTGATGAAGAGGAAGAGTACCGGGAAAGGGCAGTTCCCGCTACAACATCAGAAGTGGGATGTGGGATTCATCCCCCACCTCCCATTCCCGCTACAACATCAGAAGTGGGATGTGGGATTCATCCCCCACCTCCCATTCCCGCTACAACATATATTTTAGAGAAATAATCAGTTATAAATGCAAATCTTGCAAGTTTAACTCTTTTGAGTGAGTAACTTGAACTCGAAAAGCCGCCCCTAGCCTCAAAACCCTACAATAATGAAAACATGATTTTGAATACGTTACATTTAATACTTTTTATGAACTTTAGGTACCCTGGGATTAGAAAAGAATAAATTGTTATTGTATGACCCTCAAACGTTCATTTATTGCTGATAATAAAAGAAAACATTCGTCGAAAAAGCTGCAACATTCGAATCGGAGTCGCGGTGGAAAAATAATAAACCTAATAAAAGAAGCTCCCGTGGCCATTCATACTGGCTATTATGCCGGGAATGGGCGTCTGGAGATTAGGGAGAAAGCCAACCAGCGAGATGGATGTCGAGGTTAAGCCCTCCAAGATGCAAGGCTACTTTGGTACTCCCGAAACCTCCATCCGCAGCCACAAACTTGCCTCGTCTCACCTCGACCCCTTAAACCCGCGTTACATTTCACGGTTATGGCAACTCCCAAGGCCTCTTCATACTTCCCACGATGGGGTAAAGGAAGGTAGTAAGGCGAACGGAATTTTACGAGAAAAATCTCGACCTATCCTCTCAGGACACGAATCAATATCGATTTATCAACTGGCGCCTAAAATTTCTTTAAAGTTGTCTCTCTAGACTACACTTTTAATTTAGGGTGCACTGTTATTGTAGATAAAACCCACCAGGTTTTTTACAATCCAGTGATAAAGATTTAATTAAAAAAAATAAAAAATAAAAATAAAAATAACGAGTGGAACGTTTTCTTGTTGACGTTATAAAACGCCAAGAATGGGCTGGGCGACCAGCCAACTCATCTAGGAAGTCGGGCAGAGTGTTGTGCGCTCAGAGGGTGGTGTGATCTATTATTGATTTGTATCCAATATCACCTGGTATTTAAATATCAATAAGTTTGAGAAAACCGTTAGCGTCTAGGTGTTATCAACATCACAACACTAATCACCTTTGGATTCAACTGATTAGCTATTATCTTCGTTTCTTATATCTTTCTTTCTCCCATTATTCTGTTCACTTTTAAATAATTAAATGGAAGGTTGAATGTCTAGAACAGAACTCAATACTGATAGGCATGAGCAAGGAAGGTAGGGGAGTCATCCAGTGAATAAGTGACGATAGCCTAAACGGGCTAATCGACCGCTCAGCGCAGCCCAACTGAGCAAGAAAAGAACTCTCTCTGCTGAAAGCTATATCAGCGCGCTAAAGCATCTTCTCCTTCTGAAAGGTTTGACAAAGATGACGGCTACAACAGCAACCCCACTACAACCAGTTAACACTAGTGAAATATCCTAACCGATGCTCAATCTGCATTTTTCTGACTAGAAGACTCATATAACTTATTCACGATTCAAGAGTTTTTTCTTATTATTCACCTGACGCCACTAAAACTATAACAATTCCCTTAATTTATTAGGTATTATTTTCAAATCTGAGTAAACCGTTGGACAGAGCTTAAATTTCCCTTTTGACGGACCACTCAAATTTCTCAAATAATTGAGAACTCATATACACGAACTCAGATTAGTGAAAATGAATTAGGAAATGATAGAAAAAGCGAAACCATGTCAACTTTCAGCCGGGTTAAAGGAACATTTTACCCAGAACAATTCGCGCATTTATTTGTGGAAAAACTTAAACTTAAACCACTCGAAATAGCATCTTTTTAGCAGTATACTCAAATTTATGTTTCAAATTTATGGCATCATGTAAGGATAAAAATGACTTTGAAGTGGAAAAATCTGCAAATTATTACACACGGGTTGGATATTCCTCGAATGGGGGAAACAGTGGATGTGGCGGGTCCCAGACCCATTCCAATCGATTCAGGGTCCAAAATTTAGTGGAAATGATATCACACATGCCATTCGCCTTAGTCTAGATAAGTCTAGAACCGTGGCGCAAGAGGCTAGCGCGTTCGGCAGTAACCGGAAGGTTCTCGGTTCGAGCCCAGGAGGTGGGAGCGAATATTTTTGTTTTCTGATTTTTTTATTTTTACCCATAAATTGAACAATAAATTGACCAATTACTTCTTCCAGTGGGTGCCAATCGTTCTGGGACCAATTTAATTTGATTCAGCGTCCAAAATTTAGTGGAATATGATACCCCCACACGCCTAGGTACCAGAAATCCCGAAAACACATATTCAAAATGGGTAATAAATACCCAATTTGACCCATAACTTCTTCCAGTGGGTGCCAATCGTTCTGGTACCCATTTCATTGGATTCAGCGTCCAAAATTTAGTGGAAAATAATACCCTACTCGCCTAGATCACCCAAAATCTCGAAAAATCCATTTTTCAAAAAATACATTTTGTCCCCTACCCCGCCCAAATTCGGTCCGATCTTGCTGAAAAGTTTCGAGGACCCGTCTCGGCCGGGAACAGACCCCTGACCCAAATTTCAGATGTTTAGAAAATTTTCTACTACCGAAAACGGCGCGGACAATGGACGGCGGACGGCGTACGGCGGACGGACATTGACCTTTTTTGATCTAGACACCATGAAACGTCCAGAAAAAAAATTTGAGCCGAATCGGAGAGGTTGACCTTTTGCATGAAAACATAGGTTGATTATTCAAGGAATAACCAACCAAAAATTAAACATTTTTACCAAAATCGGGGTTTTGTCTTGAAAACACTGAATTCCACAAAATTGAAAGGTGCCTACTATTGAACTATTTTTCAATCTAAATTGAATTGTGACAGTCTTCAGCGGCTCCGGGAATAAGTTTCTACATTTGTACGAGTAGTCTCGTAGTTCTCCCATAATATGTTTTTAAATAGAGATTCTAGACTTGGTGGACATGAGAATGTCTCAAATGTAGTTCATAACACACTATGTAGGGTTTATCCAAATATAGTTTTCAAGATAATAAAGCTGGCGAAACAATTCACAAATAAATTTTTACCAAACAAGCAGGGCAACTTATTCGTAAATTTGCTAAATTCAAAGAACAAATTACTTATAGGTGTTATTATTTAGTGAAATCGTACTATGTATAATGTATATACTCGTCTTATGAGGTGGTAAAAATGAAACAGTTGAATTTCTGTCTTATTACGGTTACCACTCAACAAACATAGAGTTGAGATGACGATTTCCATTATATTTCCTTCCAGCTTTTTCCGACGCAATAAATATACGTGAAAGGAAAATTAAATTGAAGAAGCCAACATCAAAAAGGATATATTAGCTGGGTCTCTCAACAGAGAACCGTCGACGTATAAACCGCGTTGGGCTCGGGATTTAGAAGTAATGTGTGTGCGCCTAGAAACGTTTTTTCACAAGGCGTTGCAGCAGACAGTTATTACCGGAGCCTTCAGAGAAAAGTGTTTTGAAAAAGGCGAGAGGTTTTTGCTGAGCGTACATTTTTACCTTCGCTTCCATCCTCTCATTCAGAAAGGCGGTTGGTAGATGTTGAAAAACCTCAAAAAGCTGTCTTCGTGAAAACTCGAAATTTTCAACAATGATAAATTGTTAGCGGGAAGAGTTTTACACTTTGCGAACGGTATCTTGTCCACTATTCTCAAGTTTAGCCAAAAGAGATTGGATGGCTATGGAACGCATCAATCTCGCTCACTTGACATGAGCTCAATCAGAGTGCAGGTTGTTTCTCTTCGAACAACCGCAGATGATTGAGCATCTCACGAGCGAATAGAAACTATACACGTCCGAGGTACCTATTACCAGACATTGCTCATTCTATGCAAGTAGGCCGATCAAAATGGCCACTTACCCCATTCAATGCCAACCCACGAGCCGACTATCACTTACGCAACAACATAGCCAATTAGGCTGAACACTGGGCCAGTCAATGGGAGGCGGCAAAGGTGAGACAATTGAAGTTCCCACCCTCGCATATTACGTCGAGTCCCTCCAATCACCGAGTACTCGGAGCTCTCTCGTTAGGAGCACAAGTCTGGACTCAATCAGGGGCGAACCACCATTCGCAAGTGATTGAAGTCGAAAAAGGGACTCGCGGCGAGCAGAACACGCCCATGGCCATGTTGTCAACGATACAAGAACTGCCGGATCTACAGGATCTTCGCATTTCAAGAAAGTGCGCCTGGGCCTGAAGCCTTGCAAATGTTCTAAGCCCCCCTAACAGAACAATTAAAGTTTAAAATAACCAACACCATTTCCGACGTGATGTCACACAGATCAATGCAGTGCTAATCATTATGAATGATTTCCGAAGTTAACCAGCATCGGCCGTGGTCACAACTTGGATGGGTGACCGCAGGTAACAGGGCCCGAAAAGACGTTTTTCTTCCTGGTTGTAAGCTCGTCTAGTTTTCACGACGTTGAGGCGATGAGGATCCATGAGTGAAATGGTCAGATCGAGTTTCGATCCTTTAACAGGAGGATGGACAACTTTGTCGAGTGGTGTGAGGTTCATTCGCTGCAGCTCAACCCGTCAAAGTGTTCCATCACCTCTTTTTGTCGGCATCAGAGCCTCTTCATCTACAACTACCTGATGCAGGGTGTTCCTCTCCATCGTCCACTGGTCACGCGTGATTTGGGTGTTCTGCTGGACCCGCAGCTGAACCCCCTGCTGCACTTTGGTGATCATACCGATGGAATCACTGGTCGTGCTCGTAGGGCACTCGGATTTGTTAAGCGCATCACCCGTGAGTTCACTGATGTTGCGGCTATTACATTGCTTTACTGCTCACTCGTCCGCCCTATTTTAGAGTATGCTTCCATCGTGTGGTCACCACATTATGCCACATACGTTCACCAGATCGAGACTGTCCAACACATCTTCTTGAGGTATGTCGCTTTCAAGATGGGCATCCAACAACAACAGGTCGACTATGACTCCATCTTGCGCGCCTGTCGTCTCACTCCATTGGTGGATCGTCGTCTTATGGCCGATCAGTGCCTCCTCCACAAACTCTTCAATGGAGAGATCGACTGCCCCTCTCTGCTCAGTTGCATTTCCCTCAACGTTCCGCAGTTCTTCACCCGGTCGCTATCATTGTTTCATGTCCCATTTGCGCCCACTAACTACCTAAGGGACCGCCCACTCCTCAGAGTTCTGCGAGAAGCGAATTTACTGCAGCAAAATTCTTCGTGTGACCTCTTTGCTGACTCTCTACGAGCCTATAGGGCAACAATTTCGGGTTTCCAAGGACACAGTTAATGCCTTTGTACTACTAAATAGCCTCGTTCATCTCATAAAGCATGTATATTTTTTCTCTTTTGTTCATTGGACCTTGTGTCCGTTTTGTTGTTAAATAAATAAATGGCTGACCACGTCCACGACACCAAATATGGTCGTTGGACGTAACGCCACAGGCTGAAATACCTCATTACATACTTTACTTTTGCATTAAGGGTTCTCCTATATTTTTGAACTCATTTAAAGAACGATGAAGTCCCCCTTATCATTAATTGGTTGTGCGTAAACCCACATACGAAACATCAATCGATACATGAAAATCGATTCGTTCTTGTAAAGACAATTGATGCCGAAGGCGTCCGTCATGGGTCATGGGTGCCAAGGACGTGAAAAAAAATTAATACTCTCATAAGACTGTGTTATCACTGTTAACGTGATCAGGGCCACGTACCTAGTACTTTTCTATTCTGTGATCAGGGGATCTGGGCTGGTTCACATCATAGACGAAAGGAAATTTGGGCAGACGAACGCTAAAATACATATTTATTCAAGAGGCTCTGAAGCGCAAAACGCAAGAAGAAACGAGTATGATGTAGGAGGAAAAACTTTTGTTAAGTAATAATTTTAAAAGAGAAAACAAAGCTAGCCCTGCCTCGCTCTCGGAAGCAGAATGAAGAGGAAGGAGCTATCAAATTCGCAATGACAACGATAAATGAATCTCGATTCTTAGCGGAGGAAAATCTGAGCGATTTTTCTCTAGCCAAATACCTCTTCCTTCCACAACTAATAAATTCCTTTTTATACGGGCCTCGGAAAAGGAGAATGGGCCGTTATGGCCGATAAACGCAATTTATTATCCTTCGCTGAACACATTCCCTTATCGCTAGTTTCAATTCTAGTAATTTTCATTATGAAGGGGATTTTCACACGGGAGGGAAAGAAAAGCTGAACCTGGGATAACATTTCTGTTTTCTGTCATAGTTTATTACGCTAAGCTACACGGCTTACTATCAGTTCGCATCAAAAAAAGAACCTGTTTTGCCTGAAAAATTCTCGGTTTCTATTTAGACTGGAACGCGACTCAATAACAATGTCCGAAGAAAGCTCCGCGTAGGATTTTCGATACTTGGGAGCGTGTCGTAAATCTATACGGAACTTGAGATAGCAAAACCCATGCTTGCTTGTTTTACCCACGGATTTGAGAGAACGGGGGTAGCGTGTTAAGTGGGGCGTGTTTGTTTACGTTTTCACTTCCTAAGAACGACATGAAGAGGAACCGCGTGTGGGAGGCTACATTGTCGACTACATGCATCTTCAAGATAATTTTCATGTTTACTTCGAGCGGAAACGGCTCAGGCAACTTGAGCGAGAGCAACGCTCGTGAAGAGGTTTTCTCGGAAAATTCCACTCCGTCGAGCGCACTTGTAAAGTCATTATAACACACAAAAAGGCGGGAAATTACCGTATTGTGAGAACAAAAAGGGGCGTCTGAGGAGCATTCCAACTCAAATTCAGTCAAATCCGACCATGTAACCCATTTTTTTGGGAATGCGCAGCAACAGAAGCTCTGTTTTCACTTTCCCTCCGTAATCGATATTTTTGCCAGAGTTTTGCGTTTTAAAAATATTCCATCTGCTAATTTTTCATGCATTTTCGTTAATTTATTAATTAATAGACTAAGTATTTATTTATTTATTGTTAAAATATACGTCCTCCATACTATTAATCGATATCAAGATCGGTCAAGACCTATTGGGCCGCGTGTTCACTGTTCTACTAGTAACTCAAAGTTTCCACCAACAAGAGATGTCACTTCGTTTTATCAATCATTTATTTATTTATTTTTTTCTTCATGATCATGGGTTGATATTACACTTTGATTCTCCTCTTCAGACCTAATGAAAATGGAGAAAAAGATAAGCGAAAGGTTAAGAATCTGAAGAATGCCCCATCTTGTTGGAAACCGTCGGCATCTAGCGATTCATTATTGGGCTAATTGGGCCATTTTTACGCTGAATAACCCAAAGCGGCGTTTGAAATTTTGGCGGGAGATTGGGTTTATATTACATTATGTCCCCAAGCTGGAACCTAAACTTAATTATTATGGAATTAGTTAGGTTCTTCATCTTGGTAAAACATTTTGCAACTTAATCCACAGTTGTTGATTATAATAGGGGGTTATTCCATGGAGCAAGGTTATAATGATAACTGAGGGTGGAGTGTTCCAGACTTATTCAAGTAGGTAGGTATGTACCCATTTTGACCCTTACCCAGCTCTGGTGGGCGCCAATCGGCCCGAGAACCATCTCAATGGATTTAGAATCCAAAATTTAGTGGAAAATGATACCCCACATGCCTAGTTTTCAAGTCTCAAAAATCGAGTTTCAAAACACCCATTTTCACCCAATCGGGTTGACAAGTTACGAGGACCAACTAAAGCCGAAATGAGGTCTCTGACCACCATTAATTTCAAATTTTTAGAAAATTTTCTACTTTGATTATTCCTTGAATGATATAGACATCATGAAACGCGAACTGTAAAATTTTGGCGCCAACGGAGAGCTTGACATCCGGCATGGTGACATTATGTTGATCATTTACAGAAAATAAACCAATACCAGTAGAAAACGTCCATAATCATCTCTTCATTGACATCAGCAGATCTAATGTGATTCCCCTCATCGTACACAATTCTTTAGGAACTTTTCGGACGCAATATTACCGACTTAGAAACTATATATGGCGGAAACAATGGAAGTTCTCAGGCCAAATAAATGTAAGGACGCTCTCTGATATGACGACGGGGAAAAAAAGTCAAGGACGTTCCCAAGGGAGGCGAAAATGTAGCTACCAGTTCGATGGGATCTGGGCCATAGAAAGACTAACAGTTCCCCGTCGCGAGAGTTTTTGCGTTCAGAAACCTTTTCTGAGTTTTTGTCAGGGGTGTTCCGTATCCTCAGATCGTTATCACCAAGTTTTATACGGCCTGTTATCGAACTTTTGGTTCCCGATGGTGTTGAAGAGAACGTTTTCACGGAAGGATCGAACAGAAAACGAGGGGCGAAAGGGAATACCCCGGATATTTATAGTGCTTTTGTATCGGGTATATGGACGGAAAAAAAGTTTATTTAGTCAAATAGACCGCTTCAAAGACCTTTAGGTGGTTGAAAAAGGAAACCAGTTACTTGAGTGGGAGAGGAGGGAATTGAGTACTTTCTGTTCATCAGTAAATCAATCTGAAGGTAATCATTTAATATTAGGTACTCGTTTTAGGAATAGGATCTTAGGAAACGATAAAGTGGAATAAAGTGGAATTGGATACATGGGTTAACTCTCTGCGATTCTGCTTTCATGAGCATCGTAACTAAATTAAACTCAAATCTTACTAATTCCTGGTCAGCTTCCCGCATCAATCTCTCTTCTAGCAAGTTGAGTGTAAACATGGTTTCAAGTTCATCCCATTTTAAAGCGCCTACTTGTACCTACCTAATTAGAACACGTCTAGTCTTATTCCCTACTCTAAAGTGCTCAGTTATTCAGCAACAAGGGAATTTTTTCGATGAGTAGAACTGACAATAGCACAGAGGACGAGAGAAGCCAGCAGGATCCTCCTAAGGATACTTTAGACACCGTTTAGATAGACTTTAATACCTGGAAAATGAAAACACATTGTGTTCAGGTAATCTTTCCTTACTATAAATTGAGAGTCATAAGAGATGTCCAGCATTATAGACGTGTCCTTGGCCTAGCGATGGGCGTTTGGGCCACTTCTGCACAGCGTAACCCAAAGTTACCGTTATTTTTAGTCCGTTACCTTTATGAAATAACAATGACGTAATAAACGCTGCGAAGTTTTTCACAGGGGTTGGTCATTCCTCGGACCAAGAGGAGACTCGTTCAAATCGATGCAGCGTCCAAAATTTAGTGGAAAATAATACTCCACACGCCTAGGCACCAGAAATCTCGAAAACCCACATTCGAAATGGGTAGATAGATACCCATTTTAACCCATAACCTCATCCAGAGGGTGCCAATCGTTCCGGGACCGATTCCATTGTTGATTCAACGAAGTTTCCAAAATGTAATCGAAAATGATACCCCACACGCCTAGATCGTCAAAATCGCAAAACCCCATTTTTCAAACTAATTTTGTCTAGATCTATACTTATTCTGTATAGATTATTCAAGAAATAACCAACCAAAAAGGCGTTGAACAAAATTTAAAATCCTTAGTTTTGCGCTTCTCATCAACTTTTTTTGTGATGTTTGATGGTTCTAAGACCTAAAAATGCTACAGGTTTAGCTAACTGATGAGCTTATCTATTGACATTATCCCGTTGAGAGGGACTGAAACTGAAGCATGACAGACATATTACACAAGTTTCGTTTACACACTGTTTCGATAACACCTTAACTGTTACATCTCAAATATGTATAGTAACGGTTATGCTAATTATTCTAAAATAACGTTATTTCGTAACGGTTTCAAGTTACTTTGCCCCATGTTTCAGGTTTATTTGTGAATCGTCGTCACGGCTACAAGCAGACGCGGTTTCAAGGGGGGGGGGGGGTATGACCCCCCCCTCCCCCTAAACCAGGTAGAATTTTGAAAATTTTTGAAATTTTGAGATGAACTAAATTTTTTCAAACCAAAAATCTAACAAAATGAAGAAATTGACTAGAGCAATTGAAATGACTTTATTGTTAAGAGATTGAAAAACTCAAAAAATTTAATTCATTTTTTTTATTTTTTATTTTACCCCTTTTGTGACCTCCGAAAAAAATTCTAGATCCGCGCCTGGCTACAAGAGCGTATTTTAATACATATTTATTGTATCAAGTATAGTGAATGTGTCACAGTCATTATAGCCATCATTGGTTTGTATTATCTTGACGATGAACGCGGAAGTAGATTACTCTTCACACCAGTGCTTTCTTGAGGTGAGAGCAAAGCGACCTTTCGGTGAAAATGGAAGGTCTTGTATAAGATACTCGCTTCTCCTTCAAAATGCAAAAGCCAGGTGTTCGCAGGTGTCTTCCACCTGCTTCGCCAAACCTGACAAACAATATTACTCGATACCTGAAAATACGGTGAAATATTCATCACGTTCTCCAATCCAACTTCCAAGACCTGTGTAAAACATCGTGGGAAGCTTTGGGAAATCGAAAGGGGATTTTTTCGGTCCATGCAAATTTTCGGAACTCGCTTCTCCGCATTGAGAAAGAACTACGAAAAAAAACCTCGTCGCTCTCAGCAGTGTAGGTGCGAAGGTTCGTTTTATTCGATTACAAGGGTGGACATTTTCGTTACCCGTTGACCCTTTTCATTTTCCCGTGTCACGCATGGGTTTGTATCCTTCATACCCACGTTCCTCCAGAAATCAATTGAGAGCGAACATGAAAGCTTACTAGTTGTGAAATTCCATTATAACTCAGGAACTCGACGAATTCGAACGCGAGGATGTTCGCACTACTGGCTCTGCTCCTTTCGGTAGCAAGTACCTGCCAATACACATCTGTAGTAGGTCAGCAATGAATTTGAGATATTTTTACAGGGACAATTGGGTGCAACATTGTAATGAATGAATAGACAGATCGGCTCATTTTATTTATTTTTATTACTTCTAGGGCTATGACTGACACAAATTCGAGGGATTGTGATTGGTAGGTTAAGTCATAACCTTCTGAAACTTTCCTCAGCCTGCTAAACCATGTTCAGCTTGTCAAACTAGTGTCACACTTCGTGCTATCTGCGAGCAGACCACCTGTCTATTCGTTTTTCTGGATTTTATCACTATTTAGATATTATTGTTATTTAGATGCGAAAGGGTGGAGCAAATTCAGCAAATGAGTTCAAAGTTTCTGATAGTGGAGGTAATGTTCAACTTTCTTAATATGTCCACAAGTTGTTGCCGGGGACGAGTGCGGACACCCCAAAACTAAACGTATAATTCGAAAAAACTGGAAAAAACCCTTACAAAATTGAATACAGTGACTCAAGATGAATCAATCAAGCCATGTAAACATCTCGATTCAGCAAACAGCTACTGTTATTTGATCTCCACGTCGAACGACGTGTTTACATTTCGATCCAGGTTCCATCTAGCCATTATCCTGGTCAATCGACTGAAAAAGTGCTACACTCATGAATAACTGCAGAGAGCAATAGTTACATTTCCAAAAGTACTACAGAGCAGTTTTCATTTCAATGGGCACTATATATCTAGAATATTCAATTTTCAAATTGCTCTCAGAATGAAGTCTTCCAATTCCTCACACCCAAATTCACTTTGAAAAATCAAATTAATTTGTCTTAAATTTGGCATCGAAAAAGAAAAAATCTGCAAATTCTTACACACGGGTTGGTTATTCCTCGAATGGGGGAAACAGTGGGTGTGGCGGGTCCCAGACCCATTCCAATCGATTCAGGGTCCAAAATTTAGTGGAATATGATACCCCACACGCCTAGGTAGCAGAAATCCCGAAAACACATATTCAAAATGGGTAATAAATTTGACCCATAACTTCTTCCAGTGGGTGCCGATCGTTCTGGGACCCATTTAATTGGATTCAGCGTCCAAAATTTAGTGGAAAATGACACCCTACTCGCCTAAATCACCCAAAATCTCGAAAATCCATTTTTCAAAAAACACATTTTGACCCCTACCCCCCCAAATTTGGTCCGATCGGGCTGAAAAGTTTCGAGGACCTGTCTCGGCCGGGAACAGACCCCTGACCCAAATTTCAGAAAATCATTTTAGAAAATTTTCTACTACCAATAACGGCGCGGACGATGGACGGCGTACGGCAAACGGACATCGACCTTTTGGTTGGTTATTCCTTGAATAATCAACCTATGTTTTCATGCAAAGGGTCAACCTCTCCGATTCGGCTCAAAATTTTTTTCTGGACGTTTCATGGTGTCTAGATCAAAAAAGGTCAATGTCCGTCCGCCGTCCGCCGTCCGCGCCGTTATTGGTAGTAGAAAAATTTCCATGCGCCTGGTCTGACGAATAACCAGCCCCTGTGTAAGAATTTGCAGCGTTTTTGATCAGGACATCATGAAACGTCCAGAAAAAAATTTTGAGCCAAATCGGAGAGGTTGACCATTATCATGAAAACATAGGTTGATTATTCAAGGAATAACCAACCAAAATCAGGACCAGTGATGGCTTTTTGTTGTTTTTCTCAATTTCACTGAGCTCCTCAAAATGGTATAATAGTTTTTGGAATTGAGAAATATTATTGCTCATGCCTCCGGGACTCGAACATAATTACTTTTGGGGGACCATTTCGAACAACAAAAGAAGTCTCAGATGGATCAGAATTGATCATGATTTAGTTGGCGTAAGGTAACACTTGCCCGTGGCGTTTTCCGTCGACGATAAAACGAAAACAGAAAAATTGATCCGGCTTCGTTACGATTAATCTAGTGAAGTTGTATATTGGCTTTGAGAGGGAATAGTAGGTTCTCGCAATACTCCGGAGAATTGAAGGGATCGGTAGAATAAGGGTGAAGCTCGAAACTTGCTTATCCACAGCAGCGAGCGGTTGGAGGCCTAATTCAATCTCAGTAACAAGCGGGTCGGCGCCGGTGGCCTAGCTTCTCAAACCCGCATTTCACACGGTGTTAGCTTTAGTTTCCAATGATGGGAGATGGGGAGAGAGAAATTTTCCGATACGAAACAGGTGGGAGAGCCAAGGATTTGGATCAAGTTTATACCAACAAACAAGTCGGAAACTAAGCCCAGGTCCCCAGTTCTAGAAGTAAAATGCATTTAGAAGGCGACATGGTTCCCTGACGGCTTTAGTTGTAAAAGTATGGAGGCAGAAGCTTGCTCGGGTTTGTCCGATCCCGGAGTTCGTAACTGCCTTATTATGCTCAAAGAAACCAACTACCTAGTCATTAAAGGGAGCAAACTCATAGATTAGTGAAGTACCCAGTTCTATACGTACCTAATATCAGTCACTTTTGAGGGTTCATTTTTGAGGATTGTGCACAAAGGCAGGTTATTCACTTCCTAGCCTCATGTCCAGTCCACTCATCGCAAATGGTTTTTGGTTGGTTATTCCATGAATAATCAGCCTTTCTTTTCATGCAAAAAGTCAATCTCTGAACCAGATTTGGGGAAAAGAAGGGCGGGGGGGGGGGGTCAAAATGTGGATCACAAAAAAATGGGAGCTTCCTTCCACAACTCTCTATGACACTCTAATAAGTAAGTTAACATCCCTATTTGAAGAAAACGGAATTCTTACCACTTAACTTGGGATAGTGATCTTTCTCTGATGATAACCAGAACTGAAGGCACACTATCCACTTACACTTGGGCATGCTGACTAGGCAATTCTAGCAGCTATATTTTCATAGTTTGAGCCCATCGCGCTCTACTCGTCTCCAATTGCGGACAATGAGAGAAAAATTAGGGAAAAAATAGGTTGATTGTGCAAGGAATAACCAACCAAATCCAGGGTAGTTGCACAAACACTGATTTTGAACATCTGGTAAAAGAAATTGGAACCAAAAAGGGAGCTAACACACATGGACAGTGAAAACTAGGGGAAACTGCTGGTGCAGACCTGCCCTGTACCAGGTATGGGAGTCTGAAGGTCAAAACACACCTAGATTACTTACTAAAGTTTTGAATGCTGCATTGATTGACACAGTTCCTGCTCAAGGGCGAGATCTATAATAATATCCAGAAATAATAAACCATTGTGGAAGGATGTGAGGATCCGTTCTTGAACTGTTTTAATGGTTATTCTAGTGAGCAGTATCAGGCCCTCTCCTGGCTCATTACAGTCTCATTTTATAAGATTTTACAGGAGAGAAAAATGTTTTTTGAAGTGGTCATTCAAATGAAAATTACATCCAGCACATTGACTAGTTTGGAATAGGCCCAATGTTCACACGATTCTTGTTCAGCTGTCTTCCTTCAGCTTCCATTTCGGAGCATTCGTCCACCCCACGGCAAGTTCTGCCCTAGGGTTGAGCCACCACCCAGAATAAGTTTAACCCTTGCTCGCCCATTCGGACATCACGGCCTTTCGCATCCTCTCAGGTGACACTTCCTTCGCCCGGCTACCTTCAGACATTAACTTCCCATGTAAGTTACCCCTTTCGAGCTTGATGGGTGGAATTCGAGGGCTTAAATCACTGAGTCACGGCACCTTCCCCCTTCGCACTTACCCTGATGTCTGATTTACGTGGGCCGCTCTTAAACTTTAATCCTTAAGGCAAACGAAAACGTCTTCCCCGTAATGAGGGATTTGGGATTCAGAATCTAAGGACAAACATACACGTTGTGTAGTGTTCATACGATCGTAATATCCTAAATAAACTACCCAAAAACGAATTTCAAGCTTTCACGAACAATGTAGAATTCATTTATAGGTACTCAACAAACGGGACATATCAACCACTTGTTTCTGGGATCGAACAAACTTCGAAGACGGGGCATATCGCTCATTATTGTTTAGCATTCTTTTATAATCAATCATCAATTGTCCAACACTCCACCCGCAGTTGTTACCCACGAGCGCTTTTTATCAAGACAGCTAAATCCCATCAGAAACCCTTATCCGATGTCTGCCCCTTGACACCGGGAAAGATCTAGTGAAGCCTCCAAGAAGATCGTAGGTGGCATCATGAATGAAGGGAACAGACCCCTATCAGCTTGATGTTCTCGTATTTCGTTCGCCCTATCGAGATCAACTTATCCTTGTTAGTCAGCCTTTTAAGGGCCTAATGAAAAGGCACACACTCACGGTCGCAGGTACGTGTGCCTCCTCTTACTATGTACAAAGATTCGACTACTACTTAGACAATGCCCAACCTTTTGAAGTTACATTAAATTATTCATGTTTAAACAGTAGGATAAGCCCCTCTGATAATAGTGAGTCATATTCCAAAGTAAAATTCCAATATAGGGTATCTCATCGATTAAACGTGAACGAAAAACGGATCACAAGCGTTATTTCCAGTTCTATGTAGTTGTGCTAACGTCGTGTTCAATGCCAAGAACAGAAATGAATCAAGCGATAGTACAGGTTGAGCTTTTAAATGGAAAAGCGAATTGGAATAGGCCGACTAGGTTGACACGCTGGGGTGTAACTTATCAATGCGGCTTTTTGCTATTGCAACGTTTCACACAGCCAAAACCAAAAACTTGGGAAACGATAAATGTTCGGGATTACCTCTCTGTGGTTACTGGTCATTCCCCCTTGCCAGAATTGTTGCCGTGGTAACCAGTGTTACCACAGGAGGAATATCCCTTTCCTGCAATCTGTCCCCTCTTGTCCGCGATTCCTGCAAATCCCGATTTTCAGTGAAAAATCCCCTTTTTCTTCGTTTTAAATAGCAATATAATAATCCTGAAAAAACTAAAGCTTTTGGTTGGGATTTCGGTGTCTAAAGAATGAAAAACAACCCACAATTAGTCCAAGTTGAAGTCGAATGTGATTTGAACACTTTTTCGGGAATGCACCACTTTTTGGGCGATGGTTTGTGGTAGATAGTTCAGCTGGTTTATTATTTTCATTAACATGTACCCAACCTTGGTTAAAAGACTCGAGTTGTAACTATGAATGTTATTTATTTATTTTATATTATGGAGCGTAGGTTGAAGAAGGTAAAAGTCATAAAACAGGGTCCATTTAGGGGCACTAAAACACCTTTATTAGTCCATATTGGAACACCAAGTTTAAAGTCCCTATTTGTAGGTGTTGAAATAAGGAAAAAAATCGTATCATCATTCGTTTGTCTATTTTCAACCATCAGTGAATCAGCCATGTTGCAATTCCACAATGTAAAAACGCTGCAAATTCTTACACGGGTTGGTTATTCCTCGAACCAGTCGTATGGAGACTCATTTCCTCAACATGGAGAAAATGGGGGAAACGGTGGGTGTGACGGGTCCCGGACCCATTCCAATCGATTCAGGGTCCAAAATATGGTGGAAAATGATACCCCACACGCCTAGGTACCAGTAATCCCAAAAACACATATTCCAAATGGGTAATATATACCCAATTTGACCCATAACTTCTTCCAGTGGGTGCCAATTGTTCTGCAACCCATTTCATTAGGTAGATACCCATTTTGACCCATAACTTCTTCCGGTGGTTACCAATTGTTCTGGGACCCATTTCATAGGATTTAGCGTCCAAAATTTAGTGAAAAATGATACCCCACACGCCTAGATCGCCCAAAAACTCGAAAATCCATTTATCAAAAATCACATTTTGACCCCTACCCCACCCAAATTTGGTCCGATCGGGCTGAAAAGTTTCGAGGACCGTCCTAGGCCGGGAACAGACCCCTGACCCAAATTTCAGATTTTTAGAAAATTTTCTACTACCAAAAACGGCGACGGACATAGACCTTTTGGTTGGTTATTCCTTGAATAATCAACCTATGTTTTGATCTAGACACCATAAAACGTCCAGAAAAAAATTTTGAGCCGAATCGGAGAGGTTGACCTTTTGCATGAAAACATAGGTTGATTATTCAAGGAATAACCAACCAAAATCCCCCAAACAAAAAAAATCCCGTTTTTTCCGTTTCTGGATTAAGATTCCCTCCTTCAACTCACTAGGGTCTGGAAACAGTGATGATAACTGGTTAGGATTAACAACCTCAAAATAGCTGGAACATTAGGTTTTGAACCAACTTCTTTTGAACCAGTGCTGAGTTGGTGAAAAGAGAAAGGCTTTGCTTCTTCAAAAGGTAAAGAGAAAATAAAAGGAGAAGTTACCGATGTAATTAGTTAATTTATTCGTCCATTTTCACCTTTTCATCCGTTAAAAACAAAAAAACTGAATGTTCAGGAAATGAAAGCGATCATGGCCGAAATGCCTTGAAACAACCACAAAATGGTGGGACCAGGCCACAGAGTCACCTGCTCTGCAGATTACACATCCTAAAAGCTGTCACTTTTTTCTTCCTCTTATTCATATTACCTACATGCCTAGATCTGTTCGGTTCCTTACGCTGTGCAAAACTCAAATATGTCGTGACCATTTCTCGCGTGATAGATCATCACAGGTGAATGTTCACCCCGAATCTAATGACGTCGTGACTTACTTTGAGGTCTCAATTTGATTCCTAGCACGCGCGTGCCTTTGGTGGTTCTCTCAAAGCTTAGGGTATATCCTAAATTTATGAATTCACGCATGCAATATAAAACGGATTATCGCGTACATTATGCAATCAATGTATATTACTTATGAAGGAAAACAATACATATTGAATTTCCTCCTCGTGATAGACTGGAAGGGGGGACAACCTTGACTTTTGTCTCAACATTTGAGTGAAATGACCATCAACGATAAAAAATTGATTTTGATTTTATATTCAAGAACTGGGGAAAAATGCCATGAAGGTATAATTACCACAACTACTCAACCCTCTTCTGTTCTGTCTTCTCCGAATCGTCATTCGTCCACAAAAAGAAAAAATTCTGCATACACTACAAGACAATTGAACCAAGCGAAACACTAGATCAATATTAACTCCTGCAATGTGGAGAATGACTGTGAATTGACTCTTCATTTAAAATAAGGATGATATGGATCATGGTTAAACTATAGAGAACCTTGCACATAGCAGATTATACTCTGGAACATTTATCAAACTAACCCCTAGCAGCTTAGAATGCCATGTTTTCAGTTGTGTTGATGAAATAGGTAACTTTTTAGCGACTACTCTTCCGTTTGAATTTCTTCTGCTCTTCTACTCTTAGAAAGAGAAAAAAAAGATAGCGGTTAGGGGCAGGTGCTGGTAGCGTACAGATAAGTTGGTGAACTAACCACCTCGCTCGTTATTCACCATCACGCTAAATGCGAGTAAACGAGCAAATAATAGATGTGAGGGAATGAAAAAATGAATCAGCGTGCAACGTAGTAAAAACTCAAAAACAAGGAGGAGTTTATACGAAAAAAAATTTTCTTTACCGTTGTCCGGCACCCTGAACGATCTTTTTCTAAATTATCAGTCAGCCTGTAATCTACCCCTAAGGAACAATGAAGTTCTGAGAGTTTCTGGAATTCGCTGCACAACTACTATAGAAAATAGAAACAGCCAAGAGAGTTACCAAGCAGAGGGTCAAATCAGGAGGTGGCCAGCAATCCTCTATTTGCAGGGAAGAGGCATTGGGGAATGCGCCATTCAAAGTCGATAATTTCGTTCAACGGGACGAAGAGGCATCGTGGAGTTAAATATAACAACAACAAAAATTCTTACACACGGGTTGGTTATTCCTCGGACCGGGCGCATGGATACTCATTTCTTCAACATGGGGGAAACAGTGGGTGTGGCGGGTCCCGGAATTATTCCAATCGATTCAGTGTCCAAAATTTAGTGGAAAATGATAACCCACACGCCTAGGTAGCAGAAATCCCGAAAACACATATTCAAAATGGGTAATAGATACCCATTTTGGCCCATAACATCTTCCGGTGGGTGCCAATAGTTCAGGAACCCTCTTCATTGGATTCAGTGTCCAAAATTTAGTGGAAAATGATAACCCACACGCCTAGATCACCAAAAATCTCGAAAATCCATTTTTCAAAAATACGCATTCTGACCCCTACTCCGCCCAAATTTGGTCCCATCGGGCTGAAAAGTTTCGAGGACCATCTAGAGCCGAAGGTAGGCCCCTGACCCTGATTTCAGATTTTTCGAAAATTTTCTACTACCAAAAATTGCGTGGACGGCGTACGGCGGACGGACATTTTTGATCAAGACACCTTGAAACGTCCAGAAACGTTGACCTTTTGCATGAAAACATAGGTTGATTATTCATGGAATAACCAACCAAAAGGAGCAGGAGTTTTGATACAATAGGCCTAATTGAGTGTCATTTTACGAGAGAAACCTCATGAGCCTTCCAAGTTGGTTAGAAATCTCTCTTTTAGCTCCTGCCTTGTTCAATGAATAGCGAATTGATGTATTTTAACAATCAAGTAACAGCACACTGAATGAAACCGTGGGTGGGGGTCACTTTTCTACGGAAATCCAACATGCCAATTGGGTTTTTCGATTATTAATTCGGGAGATAAACGCTCAGTAGTGGTATTTTTAGCCAGAGAGATTATTTGTAATCACAATTGTTACTGCTACTAAAATCAACTTTACTTCAAAGGGATTTTCCTATCTGTACGAGCCAGGCTTCTGAACGAAGCTTTTTATATTATTCGAATGTTAAACCAAACGGTGGAATAAATATGTGACCGTTTTATATCTCCATAAAAATAACGACGCCATGGCGATTTGAGGGTGTGTTCGTCTGACTTTTCGTACTTCACATGTGAATTCATGCATTTTCTAGGGCGCTAGTCCTTTTCGTTGAAAGGTAGTTGAGACACTAGAGCATTTTTCGTGTTTCTTTCTGAGCGGTAGTCAATACAACACGAATCTCGGTGAGAATGAGGTTGACATGACCCGAGCGAGATATTTTTGCTCAGTGAAACAGGGTCAAGCCCATTTCAGTAATTTCCATGGCAATGTGCAATGGGCGAGGGCAGTTTCCGTTGCCCTTTTGTCCCGCAGAATTAAGTGCAAAACCGAAATAAACTCTATTTCATCCGAATGATCGATGAGGCAGATGATTTCAGATAATCCTTCTTGAGGTAGGAAAATTCTAGATGAATCCATTTCATAATCACTTTTTCCCCATTACGAGTTGTTGCTGCTACACCGTGAAGCATTATAAAATGCGTTTCTATTATGCACTTTAATGGGGGTTTTCATAAAATCTGGTGTTCAAATGTGTCGTTTTCTCTATTTCTATATGTAGGCCTGCTGAATAAGCTCTAATAAAACTTGCCAACATCTGAGATTCACGTCAGAGCGTAATAATAAGAAGGCATATATTCAAGTCATTATATTCATGTCAATCAGACACAATTCAAGTCAGAAGAACATTCCAGAACTATGTTTTCGGACTGAAACTCCGCCGCACGCTAATTAACATGAGGGGTTGTCGCGACAGCTACTATCGTATTGTAAAAAAAATTCTTGGAACATCCATCATTAAAGGTCCTTCTTGAGATATGACATAATAAATAAATGCATAAACTGTGTTAACGATCGAACCAAGCCCAGTTTATGAAGCTGAATTATGATCAATTTTCGCAGCATTTTTGACGTTTAAGTAAGAATATCTCACCTTGAGGATGTAAGCGCTGATTGAACTTGGGTGGGTAGCAAGACTCACAATATTTCAGGGTGTTGAACTCACTGTCACTTGGATTACGATAAGACTGTTGATAGTGAAAGTCAAATTTTCGAAACGGAATCCTGTCAATCACGGTAACGACAATCTGATATTAACGGTAATGAGATACCCATCGGTCACGAGTTGTATCACTGGCGAAAGGAAACTTCGGCAAAAACTGCGAACCGGTCGAAAATTTCAGTTGTAACGAAGAATAGGGAATCACGTCACTCCTGCCGGTCAACTGGTGAAGATGTAGGGGTGAGAAGGCCAAAAGGTGGCTCAGGGAGGGTGGAAAATCCGACAGAAATATCCGCCCAGAGGGTCGACATCGGCCAAACTGAGAGCTCCCGCCGTCAAATGGGGCGGGGGTGGTTCGGGAAAGCGTTCGTCCAAACTCGGGAATTTCCGCCTGCCTCGCCCCTTACACCCTGCATTCCCTTCTACAACCACAGTGCTCCATATTCACCCCGTGGGGGTTTTTCTTTTTCATCTGTCGCGAGGACAACCCCTCGAATTACTTCGATTCTTACAGACCGTTTTTCCTATTCAGGTTGCGTTTACGCGCCTTCGTTATCCTGCTCGTCTGGTTCGAATCCGGATAATCATTTTCGGAGAAAGGGGTCATTTTCTATGTAGGTCGCGCCCCTGCTGGTCCATCACACCTAACTTACTCTGGATAGGACAAGCCCGAGAATTTCCCGAGGCCTTTCAGCTGAATACGAATGGCGAAACTTCATCTCAGGAATTCCATGCGGCACCTAAAATAAATTCAACGAAAAATTATTGATCTCAGATCAGAATCCCAAGAAATGTCCGTGAAATATTTATGTAGAGTATCGTCTTATGAGTACTTCCAAATTAATTTTCTTCGTTGAATCGATCGAGGTGGGTCACGGACGTATTACCGCACACTAGCGGTTTTCTCCGCAATAGTAGGGGTTAAAACTGCTCAGGGCCATATAAAATCCAAATCTACACGTACTTTTTTGAGCTATTTTTGCGTAAGAAACCTCGTTTATAGCCCATTGATTTCGTAGAACATTTTAGTTGATTATTTCTTGATTCAACATGTTTTCACGCAAAAAGTCAATCTCTCCGATTCGGCCCAAAATTTATTTTCTGGGTGTTTCAGTGTCTAGATCAAGTACTGCCTAGTAAGCTAATGTCCGTCCGCCGTCTACACCAATTTAGTAGTACATTTTTTTTTTTTAATGAAATTTGGTGACCCGTTTCCGGCTTTAGTTTGCCCTCAAAACTTTTCAGCCCGGTCGGATCAAATCTGACTGGGGAGGGAGGGAGGGGTTAAAACGTGTATTTGAAAATGGATTTTTGGCATTCTAGGCGTGTGGGGTATTGTTTCCGATTAAATTTTGGACGCCGAATCCAATGAGACGGGCCCCGGAACGATTGGCGCCCACCGGAAGAGGTTATGGGTCAAAATGGGTATCTACCTACCTATTTCGAAGGTGGGTTTCCGTGATTTCTGGTACTTGGGCGTGTGAGGTATCATTTTCAATTAATTTTTGGACGCTAAATCGATTGGAATGGGTTCGGGACACGCCACGCCCACTGTTTTCTCCATTTTCGACGATTTACAAGTTTGGGGTATCATTTTCCATTAATTTTTGGACACTGAATCGATTGGAATGAGTTTCCATGCTCCTGGCCCCAGGAATAACCAACCCCTGTGAAGGAATTCGCAGCGTTTTTTCTTCTCCCCCATAAAGCCTAGAACACGTCTATCAGCGGTTAAAAAAGAACTTTTCCTTTTGATCATTGAAACCTCTTGGGAACGGCGCAGCCTCTCTCTTGGGGTTGACCTCACCTGGTTACTAGGCGCCGATTTTCTACTGAAGGGGGTTCATGTACCTCTTCTTTGCTGCATCGTTTAATTTAGGACGACGGCTCGGAGAGGGCCCGATATTCCAGGGTCTCTTGATGATCTCTAGTAGTGGGGACAACCTCTGCAAGGCCTACAGAAGGCGCCTAGGAGAAGACAGGCCTGTGGAGGGGAGCTATGATGGCAGTCTGGGCTGGCGTTGGTTGGTCCTCAGACATTTTTGTGGGCTGAGCCCTTGACTGAGGCAAAATGGAGCAGAAGAACTCGTCTTCCTCAGAAACTAAAGTTCTGGTAACTTAATAGATACAAGGCTGATAAGAAGTACTTCAGGCAATGCAGGAGGTTCTGATTCATCAGAGCCAAGATCAAAAAGAGTGCTAAACGATATTCACTACGACGAAATTGAGCATTATGTCGAACCTACAGAAAGCAATGGAAGGCGGAGGTGTGCGAATAAAATGTGCACATCAGTTGTCCCCACTCAATGCCAAATGTGCGAAGTTGGCCTCTGCATTGCCGCGTTTTGCGTCATGGGAAAATTTAAATTCTAGAGTTCCTATGAATTTGTATACTCTTTCAAAATGTCTTGATATTTTCGTTTGAATTAAGATCATTATTCAAGTTCAATGATTGAATTTGGTTTTCTTCCTCTTCTAATTGAAAATACACCACAATGGATGAGCGTTACCGCAGGGTCACAGCTAATCCGTAGAATAGGGATTTATTATCAAATTGAAAAAAAAGCACTAAATTTTCAGCTATTCATTACACAACCCCACAAAAAAAAAGTCAAAGTCCATGAAAGCAAACTGTGGGGTTTTATGTTTTTTGGGTCGCTGATTTCGAATCTTTTGCCAGTTTTTTCAGATCAGATCGCTTTCAAGGTCATTTGAAGGTCAAATGGAGAAAATATAGCTAAAAAAAATATCGCTTAAAAAATCTGAAAAAATTCAGACATAGGTTTTTTTAGAATGCTGATTCCAAATCCTGATTCACAAGTTCAAGGTCAAGGTCATTTGAAGGTCAAACCAACAAAATAACCTCAAAAAAAATTGTAAAAATGTATGTATGTGTTTCGAGGGTTGCTGAATCCAAATCCAGGGTTGGTTTGATCATGTCTGGTTATCTGAAGGTCATATAAGGTCATTTGAAGGTTGAATTTTTACAATTTTTTTGAGGTTATTTTGTTGGTTTGACCTTCAAATGACCTTGACCTTGACCTCATGAAGGTCAACCAACACCAGATTCGGATTCAGCATTCTAAAAAACCTATGTCTGAATTTTTTCAGATTTTTTAAGCAATATTTTCTTCATTTGACCTTCAAATGACCTTGAAAGCGATCTGATCTGAAAAAACTGGCAAAAGATTCGAAATCAGCGACCCGAAAAACATAAAACCCCACAGGTCGCTTTCATGGACTTCGACTTTTTTTTTTTTGTGGGGTTGTGTTATAGTTATAGGAGAAAAACATTGAAATTGGGTTGGGTGTTCAGTATGTTGAATTTTCATCCTTGAAGGATTAAGAGATACTGAGGCACAACCGCGGCAAAGCCCCGCTTGTCAGGGTAGGTCTCTTTGAAAATGTTGTCCAATGTGCTCAAAAGAATGTGTCACAACATAAGGAGAGCTCTCCCTTAAGGCTATGCTGCAAGCAATTTATGCTAAAAGCTCATTAATGGAGCTCAAGTAATGGAGCTGCCAACGTCCAAGACGAGTAATAACTCTAGTTAAAATAATGTTGTTGATAAGAACATCTACGGTAAGTAAGGAAGGTAACTGATTCAATTCAAAATCTTGAATTCCAAACTGAAAGCTGTTATTATAGGATAGCCCAGATACTGGAGGGCGTATTGCCATTTCGCTTAGCAAAAATAACCTTTGGGAGTACGGGAGCTCCATTGAGATATTATCTGAGTTGAGAAAGCGTTAGGAGAAAACGACCGGGAAACGAAGTTCTCGAAGTTTGTTCCTCTCGTAAGAGTTGATGTGATGCTCCCCAGAAAACCTGAGGGAACAGCAAGGAGGAATTGATCAAAAGTATTCAGTATAAGAATGTCGATTACGCACAGACAGAGGACCTCTGATTTGTTGCTATTCAAACACTACAGTGCGAGCGTTTTGGTTAGTTTAACTGACATTGATTTGTTCATTCTGTTTTTACTTGGGATAGTGTAAACGATCTCTATGATATTATAAACGAGCTCTCCACACTATAAAAACAGAATGTTTCGTTCACTCGCAAAGGTTTGATTTTATTCCAAACGGCAACAACTACCCAACAAAAGTATCAAGTGATATTACCATGCATTCAGAGCATCCCCATCTGACTCAGAGAAAAATACTGCCAAAAACTTCGATTTTGCGCAATAATTCAGGTTTCATTTCAGGGATAAACAAACGCGAGTTTATCAGAATAATATTGTTGTTCACCTAACCTGAAAGGGGTTCACCCTGTATGCGTGAAGAGAACATTTTCTTTTTTTTTTTTTTTTTTTTTTTTAAATTAGACAACTTTATTATCCGTAGGATATTACAGTTAGTTTCACAGGACATATAGTAAAGCGTAGCCTTAATTCACTTGAAACTTGAGGTAAGGTACGATCCAGCGATCGTCCTACAACTAGATATTAATACTAATAACAATCAAACAGTAGATGATATAAACACTTAATGTAATAATTTAACAACAATATAATAATTGACTAACATCTGTGATCACTTTTTGTAGGGTAACAATAAATAACCATTTAGCATTCGCGTTCTGGTTGAACTATTCTGGAGTGATTATCAGATCTTGAGGTCGTTTTTTCTTGAGCCTCCTTTCTGGTGGTAATGGTGGCGGACGTTCAGCGATTTCGCGAATCAGGGCATTAGGGTGGTTGAGCATGGAAGTATTGAGGCGTTTATAAGTTTCTTTGATGATGTCGGAAACGAAGGGCATATCCATATCAGTGTGCAGTGCTGAGTTTCGTACAAACCATGGAGCTCCGGTCGTTATTCTCAGTACTCTATTTTGTATTGTTTGCACTTTCTGTACATGAGTCTTCGCTGCTGAACCCCATATCCCGCAAGCATACTGCCATATTGGGCGAATCAACATAGTGTAGAGCAACCGTTTAGAGTGAAGTGGCAGAGGAGATTGGACTCTCATGAGGAACATTAGTTGGTGAATTTTGCTTCGACATCTTTTAACCAAACCTTGTATATGGTGCGCCCACGTTAGCTTCGAATCTAGAATGAGTCCCAGGTATCTCACTCGATCTGAGGTTGGAATTTGGATGCTATTCAGTTTGACTTGAGGAGATCTTATATTTTTGAGATAAGTAAAGGTGACGAGTGTAGACTTGGTGGAATTCATGGATATTCTCCATTTTTTACACCACGGACCTACGTCATCGAGGAATAACTGCATATTATTTTCTGCCTCTTGACACGTGTGAGAACTGCACAGAGCAGCAACATCATCCGCAAACTGGGCTATAGTGACCCCTAATGGCGCCGGGAAGTCACTTGCATATAGGAGGTATAGAAAAGGCCCCAGGACACTGCCTTGAGGAACCCCTGCCGTTATTGCGTTTGAAGGAGACACTGCGCTGCCACATCTCACGGAGAACGTACGTTGCGAGAGGTAAGACAAGATCAGCCGATAGTAGGTGTCAGGGAGATGTGGTTTCACCTTGTAGAGTAATCCTGGGTGCCAAACTTTATCAAAGGCCTTTTCTGTATCCAAAAAAATACCGAGGCAGACTTTTTTTTCCTCATAGGTGGCCAGAATATCTTCAACAACTCGGTGGAGTTGCTGTGGACAGGAGTGGAGTGGCCTGAAACCCAGTTGCGTGTCGGGAAGAAGCGAAGAGAGGAATGGAAGTATTTTGGGGAGCAATAATCGTTCGAGGATTTTTGAGAACAACGGAAGGAGGCTTATGGGTCTGTAGCTAGCAGGATTGTTGGCGTCCTTATCTGGTTTCTTCACCATTATCACACAGGCATGTTTCCACTTGTTGGGGAAATGTGTGGTTCTCAAAATAGCGTTGAATATTTGGGTTAACAGGACAATACCTTTACGAGGTAGAGCAGATAGGAGAGGTTGAGTGATGAGATCATACCCCGGCGCCTTCTTTGTTGGGGAGCGCTTAATAGCATTTCTAACTTGTCCTGGTGTGAAGTAATCTTTGAATGGGTGTAGGATAAGGGGTGACTGCAACTGTTCCTGGACATGAAGAGAGAAACTAGGGTTTGCATCCGGGTGAGGTGAAAACTGTTGGGTTAGAATATTAGCAAACAGATTCGATTTTTCTTGGGAGGTAGCATACCAATCAGTGCCAACCTTCAAGGGCGGGATCAATGTAGGCTCTTTTGTTACCATTTTGGTTTTTTTCCACAGGGAGCAGTCTTTAGTATCTAGTGCTTTGATGGAGTTGTGATCCGCTGCAGAATGTTCATCATTCAGTGCCAGTGTAAGCTCCTTGGTTGCTTTGTTGAACTGCCTCTTGTCAAAAGGGTGTTTTGTTCTTAGCCACTGCTTGCGGGTTGATCGTTTAGCAGATAACAATGACTGTATGTGAGGTGAAGGAGTAAATGCCCGTGTTTTGATAGTTCTAATAGGGGCAGATGCTTCAATCGCTGCCACCTTGACTAGATTGGTGAGAGAGGCGACTGCTGCGTCAATATCCGCTGGGGTTTTGAGGGGGACGTGAAGTTCAGCCCTTTCTTCTACTATGTTTTTATACAGTTGCCAGTCAATTGGGTAATTGATAAGCCCCGGAGCGCGCTGTTGCTGTCCTCTGGTGCAAAGAGTAATCAGAACTGGAAAATGGTCTGAATGCATTTCTTTTAGCACTACTGGAGTAGTGCAATATGACTGGATATTTTTTCCCAGGTAAAAATCCAATATATCTGGAGAGCGGGTTGTGTTGTGAGGATAGTACGTGGGTTCGTTAGGGTGCATAATTTCCAGTTGTAATGCAACTGTGGTATCATGAAGAACTTTTCCCCTAGGATTGGCTGTTCGGGATCCCCATCTGGGGTGCTTGGAGTTTAAGTCTCCACCCAACAAGAAGTCGGACTTCATCTCAATCATGATTCTCCAAAAATCCGATTGGGACAATCTGTTTTCAGGGGCAGAGTAGAAAGACCCAATTTGGATTTGTCCATTTGTACATGGCATGCTAATACGGGTTACCTGGAATTTCTCCTCTTGAATAATGGGAAGTTCATCATGTATGATTGTGGATTTTACTAGTAATGCAGAGCCACCTTTACGCTGCCCACTTGGATGGTCTGAGCGGTACATTTTGTATCCAGGTATGTGAACATTAATGTTGGAAGATAGCTTAGAGAACATTTTCTCCAACATTTTTAGACCTAAAGGGAGGAAAGGGGAGGTAGAGTTTACAAGGACCTCTTGAATGGTTAAAGGTCCGTCGGTTAAAGCACCCAGTTAATCGATTGAATTAATGAAATAAGGTCTCCACCCATAATTAAACAGCCTCTTTTCTGTGAACAACCTCTGACTTATGGCTGCCCTATTGTCACCTTTTTCCTTACGTTATTTTTTGCCTCCCCATAGTGGGAGTCCCTATCATTTATGAAGTTTTAATAGGCCTGTTACAAAAGTTCGGTCGTAACCAAAAAAACTTTCGCAATTTTGTGACGTCCTCGGTTTTTTGCCCGTTTCCTATATAGTCCCACCTAACATTCTCGCAGCTCATTTAATTTATTCTCCATTTCGTTTATTAACTCTGAAAATTTGTGTTTACGGGTCCAAAAAGTTTTTTTTTTTTTCATGGACAGGGAAGCTGGGTGATTCCTGAGGTTTCTAGAGGTGGTTAGGATCTACTTTTGAAAACATTGAATTAAAAGAAGCTTTTTCTTAACACAATTTCACGCACTTCAGCGCTTTTTTTCCAATTTATATTTACATGTTTTTATATTATGTACGAGTAGGCTGAAACCATTTCGTTCGATCTCATTTCATTTTTTCAATTTCCCATTTGATTACCTACATCTCCTATATTGTTTCGCGTAAGAATATTTACCAAGGTTCTAGTTCATTTCTCAGAGTAATTATTAGTATTTCACAAAACACGTTCCCAGGGCTTCCTTCGGCAGGGAGTTTCTGATTCACATTGCACTGTTTGCATGATGCGATTCGGTGCCGACCAGAGCGGGTGGCAGATTACGATAGAACAAGATTTCGTTTACCGTGGGTCAACTCCGATGCCAAGCAAATGTTGAATCCGTCGGTTTAGCCGATTGGCTGTCGGATTTCTAACCTTATGCGACCACATTGTGATGCAGGAGGGCGGCGCGCTCCTGCGGCAAACTTGTGAAATGACGATATGCACATCAGTTTGTGACCTTTTAGTATTTTGGATCAGATTCTGATAACAGCTTTTATGTATCAGTTTTAGATTTAAAACTCAACAACAACAAGAACTCACGCTACTGTAGTTTTATTTTTGTTTATCGAATCAAGTATTTGGGAGGGCAGGTACAACAGTAGAATCCATGTGTACTTATGGCACAGAAGTTTCACTAATTAATGAACTGTAAGGCTCATCAGGAACGGAGGTAAGAAATAAGCATCGTCTGCTGCAGGGGCACTGCTTTGTTACCTAATATTTCCTTTTTTGAAAAAGGAATGTTTACACACACATAATAGTCATCAAATGATGAAATATTCAGAGCTGGTTCACTTCATTGCACGAAACAAGCCCACTGTTTATAGTGTGGTGAACAACCACGGCTAGCAGCACCGCAGGGGTCTACAAACATTTGGACCAATCAGCTATCAGTGTTTGATGGGTCTTGTCCCAATTTTCGATACACTGCCATAATGATTTTTGGACTGTTTCAAGACAAACATTTTTAATTACTGAATATAATAATCACAAATTTTTCTGCTGCAAGTGAGCTGTTGTGTTTGGAAATCTTGAGTTTTTTAGTTCTTTTGGTCATTTCCATCATGGATATTGACTTTTGCTGATTGTATAGTTATCAATCAGAACCAACTATCACATCAGATGTCTGACAGGTCATTTAACTTGGTTACACGTTCTCTGTTTCTGTCAAAGGAGTTCCTTGCCCTTTATCATAAATTCTTCTAATAACCAATCCAGCAGAACCATTCTAAAATCTGTTACACCATTCCAAGGATTCCGATTAAGAGCAAGTCAGTGAGTACAAAACGGTGCAAAGC